>SSNP01000008.1:2051932-2289775 GCA_006937955.1 Pachypanchax playfairii | reverse complement strand
ACATAAACAAATCTAATTAATAAGAAAATGAAATTTAAAACACTTTCTTCTCATTTAAAGGTTTTAAATGTCACGTGTCCACCTCTGTCCTCTCAGTGTCCCAACCAAATCAACACGAATCCCTCCGACATACCAGAGACGTCTTTAACCGCGCTGAAGACATTCACACTCATTTTGATCAACTTGCCTTGATAAAGCAGAGTTCTGAAAAACAAACATTAGAAGTGAATTTTCTGCTGTTTCTGTCTTTAAATGTTCAACTTTGAAACAAAAACGACAGAAAATTGAAAAGATGGTGAAAAGAGATTCACTGAAAGGTAATTTAGTTTACAGAAGTCAAAACGTCTCATCAAGAACTGAACAGCCAGTGAATGAAGCCCGAGTGCTCGTGTCCTTGCTGACATTCGTGAAAGTAAAAGTTGTGGTAATTAGATGTGAGAAATCCAAACTGCAGGTAGGATGAAGTCTGGCTTTGTGAACAAGCAGCCTTGATGATAGAACTGAAACTTTTGTTGTTGCTTGTAACAAAACAGATGCAGATGAATTTAGATTCATTATGTGGATTTAATTAAAAAGAATTAGAATAAACAATAAACAGACAATAAAGGCTCTAATTGGAAAAAGGTTTTACCTGAAAACAAAGAAAAAAAAAACAGTTTGTGTCACTGAATTTACAATTTAATTATTATTATTAATTATTTTTTGGTTATTATATTGTTAAGTGTATCATTAACGTTTTTATTTTTATGTCAAACATTGTTGAATATATCTGAGTCCCTTTCACATCACTATGCATGTATGAGTTCATTATTAGCACTAAAGTTACTGTCAGAGCATCATTAAATCTTCTCATCTCGTTCTCAGCCTGTTTTTTATGACCTCACTGGAAACTTTCTGGAGAAATTTCTAAGAATTTTTGCAAACCAACCTGACAACATGCGACGTGTTTGTCCACAGCGCTGCGTTTCACTGCAGTTTCATCTCCCTGCCAGGATTTATTATTTTATATAAGCAGAGATATTCTGTGTCTGTGTGGGACAGTGATGAGACGAGTTAATAACAGATACCAACCTGTTGTTGTCTTCACGCTGTTCTCAATGCTGCGTGTTACTAAAATCTTACAAGGTGTCGAAATCACGTGATGTTTTCATCATCTGTGTACTACAGTATGTTTCAGTATATTGAAGTTAGGGTTAAGTTTTGAAGACTTTTATGTGTTTTAGGATGTTCCTCATTATTGGAATTGAATTAATTTTACTCATCAGACTTTTTGAAAATCCCACAAAGTGTTTCCATCTCACACATGTACATAGAGACTCAGAGTAAAGACCACTGCAGCTTTCTCCACGTCCTCACAGACCAGAGGTTCTGATGGAATCAAAGCTGCATCAATCTTGCCTTTGAAGCTGCGATGGAGAGATGAAAGGAGTTCTGACCTCTCCTCCCTCCATCACCTCCTCTCTGTTCTTCTTCTCCATTTCACTCACATTCACTCCTCTTCCCTCATCAGACCTACAATTTTCCTCCTCAGCAAGATATCATCATTTTTCCTCCCACAATAAGGCTCCGCTGCTCCGCCCTCCATCGCTCAGAGCTGGAAAACATGTTCAGTTCATCCTTCTGAGAGATGCTGAAACCGACTGGAGAGTAGAACTGGAACCGGGTTACAGTTTACCCTGCTGGGACTGTATGTGGGGGGGGTGGAGACAACAGATTTAGCTGTCAGTAAATATTGAGCGTCCTGAAATCTCTGATAAACACGTCATATAAGCAGGAACCAGGTTAAATCAGACTCCTTCTGTTCGGCTCTATAACGCTCACAATACGATGATGATTCACTCCTTTGCTGAAAACTAAAATTTAATCTAATTAAAATCTTGGATGTGCTTTGATAAACACGTTCACACATTATTTGAAGATTCAGCTAACTGGTTGTGAGACTTCATATCTTATCAAACATTATCAGTTTATTTATGTACTTATTTTAATGAATGACATGTAAATCCTAGCATGTGTGTGGAAACATTCTCAGTACTGTTTCTTTCCTGGTAACTTGATGTAAACGGCAGAGAGAAAATCTGAACATAAATGTGTCGAGCTGGAACATTTAACAGATTGTGTTATTGGAAACAACCTGCAGCGCAGCGACGGCTGCACCGTCAGGGTGATCAGGTGAAACATCATGAGTAAACTTATCATGCAGCGTTACCAGATTGTTTAAAAATCTTCTAATATGAGCTCAAACTTTAGGTGGTGCTTTGTCGTGACACCTTTTCAACATCGAACATGGAAAACAAACATTCTTTGGGTTCTCCGAGCTGTAAGGTTCCAACTAAATAGAACCAAGTAAAGAATAAACAGAATGTTATAGTGATTAAAACCAGAGAATACTGATGTGTTTCTGGATATCAGTTATTGATTTTACTCTGACAGAAACAAAGTCACTGCTTCGGTTTGCATATTGCGTTACCTTCGATCAGCTGTTCCTGGATAGTTTCAGGCTTCATGCTTCTTTTTTTTTAAGGAGTTCCAAAAAAAAAAGACTTATTTTGAAAATTAAAGAGACAGTATGTGACATGGAAATACTGGGGTGTATTTTTCCTGCTGAGTCTCCGTTACCACCAAAGAGACGAGCAGTAACTCGGGTCAGAGGGTCAAGGGAAAAAAAACAGATCCGGGTCACTTCACGTTGAAAAGACACAGAACCAGCGGCAGGAAACAAGAACTCAGAGAAAATCTACAGAAAAAAGATTCAATGACAACACACAATACATGAAAACAATGATGGAAGCAGCTCTGCGATCAGCTGCTGAACCAGCTTTTATTTAGGATTCAAACAATTTTATGATCATTTTCAGATTTTAACTTTGATTTTTCAAAGAAGCAGCTAAATCCAGAATGATTCTCTTCTTAAAATCAAAACCAGATAAAAGACAGCTGATGTTTTCAAATTCACCAACTATCTCACAAGCACACACACACACACACACACACACACACATTCAATTATTCTTTCATTCAAATATCTTTTTATATTCATTATGATGTCATTAAAACATTATAGTTATTATAGTCCAAATGAAATGTGTTTGTATCATTTGACAGGTCAAAGTATTAATAAAATATCTTGTTTTTTTTTTATTTTTATCTTGGTATTTTGTACTAATTGCATGTTTCTTTTAATTAACTCCGACCTGATAAAAGCAACTCTCCACAGTTACTGTGCCATCATCTTTATTGTTTTTAAATTTGTGATTGTTTCCGTGTGTGCGTGTGTGTGTTGTAACACAGCAAATTATAGCTGCATTATGTGAAAATAACAGGTCGTTGATTGAAGTAAAAACAGAGACAATGTTCTGTTTGAATGTGAACTGATGACCAGTGATAAACACACTGTTATTTTACTCACACTGTGTGAATACTGCAGACGGCTCTGTGAGATGCTGCTGGTTGTATCAACATGAAACAGAAGAATCAGAAGATCTTCCTTATTCCATGTCATCAGTGTGGATCTTCAGCAGGAAAAAGAAGATCCTGAAGGTGTTTTCTCCAACCTCTTTACCTGTAAAGACAGTAATTAAAACTCTGATGTTCTCCTGGCAGGTTGCATTGAGGTCATGGTCTCTTGAGACTTTCTGTTAAGAACAGCCTCATCTGGAACAAAGTCGTGTAACTGGAGGCTTCTTTTATTTTTTCGAAGCCCATCAGCTTCAGAGTGTTTCAGACTGAAGAAGACGACCTTCCACCACTTCTATAAACAACACTAAGCATCAGCTGTCAGGATAAAGAAAGAGAACCTTCTCCATGTGTTTAGAACTGTGATCCAGATCCATCAGGAACTTTCAGAAGCTCGTTTGCCTTCTTGTGTCATTTAAACCTGACTGACTGATTAGCCTTTATTTCTTTCTGGTAACACATTTACTTTTAGAAACACAGAAACCTGAACATGAAGACATGAAGTCACTAAAGGTCCAGCAAAAGCCCACAAACTGTGTTCCAACCACAGACTTTAATGGTTCCTGCTCACAATGTAATCTGATGTAACAGTGTAACATTTAACACAATATAATTAATGTAACTGCTGTGAAATCTTTGACATTTTGGTATCAGATGGTAGAAATTGACTCTTTAACGAGCCGTACTCGGAGTAGTCGTTAGCTGACTTTCCCATTTCTCCCTGATTTTCCAAACTGAGGCTGTTTGGAATGTTTTTGCTTTTGTTTGTTTGTTTTCAGAAAAGATACTGGCTGATCAGAAATGTAAACTCAAAACACCTGAATTGTTTCTTTTTGTTTTGTGTCTGGAAATTAACTGTTTAATGTAAAGCTAACCAGCCTGTTAGCAGCAGAACCTCGTGTAAAGTCAAATATCCTGTTAACCCCAAGTTAATTAATGTTCCTCACTAGCTTTAGATAAAATTAGCTTGGTTTCAGCAGTTGAGCTTAATCATGTAATTTAAATGTGAAATTCCACCTGGTGGACACATTTAAACGAACACACACGGGTCCGATCAACATGTGGATGTGTTGTAAACAGAATAATAAGAACTATAAAGTTCTTGGAAAGAGCAATTAAAGGTTAAAATGCAACAACCCAACTGGATGTGAAATCTTAGAGTGTGGACACATTCTGAGGAAGACTCTCCTTCGTCAGTGATGAAGATGTGCCCTTGTCTGAGTGCAATTGGTTGATTTTATCTCTCCGCATCACTGACAAACCAGATTAGCACCTGCGGGCCGAACACTGAGCAAACCTTGTTCACAACTTCGAAGGTGCACGTTTGAGCTCTGCTAGCGAGCGTGTTATCGCCGAATCGTGTAGGTGGGACCTGTGTGGGTTGCAGGGCAGCGTCTCATTGGCTGCCGGCAGATGGGTTTTTTGAGTGGCGGCTCTTTAATGAGAGCCTCTGGGAAATGGACTACAGCACATCTCGAACATGGCTGCAGGCAGAAAGGCCTTCATCTCCCATCATGCCCCCCTCACTCCTCAACCAGCTGTGGCTCATGTTGCATTTAAGTCACCTGGGAGGAGTGGTAAAAACCAGTTTCCTCTCAGTTAAACCACTTTCAGCTTATTGTTTGTACTATAAATACAGCAGTAATATTACGTGGCTCAGCCTTGTGGCAGTTAATACAGCAGAGAACATGATTCACATTCGAGACAGTAAACAGATAAAAAATCTGTTTCACACAGTAAACATCCCTAAAATCTCTGACTGGCCTTGTTCTCTGAGGGATGCAAACAGGAACAGAGACAAAAAATCAATATATGTTTGAAAATTAAAAAAGAAAGTGATTAGAAATGAATGAATCCACTTTGAGATCGTTGAAATGGTTTCTGACAGCAGCACATTTTACTCAGTGGTCTGCAGTTATCTATAAAAATGGCAGTAAATACATTGTGGTGTAGATTTTACTCTTTGTTTTGTAAAGTCTATAATTTAATTTATCACAGATTATAACCTGTCCAAAACAAAACAAAATACATAAAAGCTTTTCTGTAATAGATTTGTATTTTATTAGTAGTAGGTATGGTATTGAAATATTGCAGAATAGTAACAGTAATTCTAGTTACACTAACATGAAATCATTTTAACTCTTAGAGAACACACGACTACTCAGTGCTACGTTACCTGTCCACCTGTTGACTTTACCACCATCACTAAGAACCCGGCCGAGCAACATCACAGCTGATGAAGATTTCATGTCATGTCGTTCAACTCCTTTGTGTTTGTATATGAACAAATCTGTGGTTGGTGTGACGCCCGCTGCTGGGGATGCTGGGAGTTGAAGTCCTGAGTCTCGTTCTTATGGTCTCACCTTTTCCTCAGAACAGATTCAAGTTGATGATACACACACAGTGTGTCACCCTGTCAAAACATCATGACATCTCAACTCCTAACAATTATACCCCCCCCCCCACACACACACACACACACACACACACACACACACCACCCCCCTTCTCCTCGTGCACAGAAGCACACTGTCAATTTGTCAGTTCACATGATGCCTCAAGTCACCCCAGAGACCTGTCAATCACCCTGACAGCTAACTTGTGCACATATATGTGTGTTTGTTTGGGTGTTTCCTTTCTGATCTCATTAGGGATCAGATGCTTTTCTTTTACTCTTTTAGTCTTATTGACTGCTCTTGTTTGTATTTTTCTGTAACACACACTCCCACATTGAGCTATACGAAGTTTCTTAATTTGCCCATAAACATGTCAAGTAAAAAAAACCAGCTAGAAGCATCTGATGGACCACGTGTTTCAGTTTACTTCTGTTGTCTAAAAGTGAATCAATGAATTTTTCAGGAACTTCCATGTTATTTTGGAACAGGAGTGAGTGCACCAGAGGTGAAGCTGAAAGTCCCGCCCACTCACCTGGATGCAACTGTAGTGTTTTGAAACTCCAGCTAACTAGTTTAAACTAAAATTAATATTTAATAATACAGCTGCAAGATATTTATTACATAAATCAACCAGAGTCAACAAATGAAAAGATGTCTGTCATGAAAATGACCAGTGGATTTACACAGACAGGGTAGGACATTAAACTTCTGATTTACAGTCTCCCGTCTAATTTTTATTGATGGAACAAATAAACACTCAAACAATTAGATGACTCAACTTATTTACTTTCATGTCAGTGGACTCAACATATTTAAATTACAGTTACATGGAACCAGTTGCAAGAATAAGATAATGTTAGTCCGCTTGTCCTTTTGCAGGTGTTTTATAAAAGTATCCAAACTGCAAAATATCAGAGCAGATATTAAATCAAAACTCACTCACAAATTCTTCATAAACAGCTCAAATGTAGTTACAATGTTTTTATGCTGCAAAACAACATTTTTTTCTAATATTTTGCACAATTTAAACAAAAAAGCAAAATGATTTTTTTTTCTGGTAATAAGACTTGCTGGCAAGTTGAAAACAAGTGGGTTTTTATATGTTGCTAGAAATAAATAAGAAATAAAACTGCAAAAACGTTACATCATAGTTGGTTGTAGAAAGTCATATTTATTTGAATTACTGCATGCATGCATTAATACAATGTGTTCTGTTATGTTAAAATAAAAACAACTTCGGAGGAAAAATCCATCTGAGAAGATGAAAGTTGCCCTTGAGGATCAGTGTCTCTGAGTAAACAATGTCTCAAGAGCTCTAAGTTGTTATTGATGAGTAAAGGGGGTCATGGTATTGGTCAGTGGTTCTTCATCAATAATGTATTCAGATGAAATTGAGCATGAATAACACTGTGTCCAAATGGCCTCAAGAAAAGCAGCGAAACAGCAGCGGAGATGAGGCTGATTGTTTTTTTTCTGTCACCAGAGGATCCCGTTTTTAACTCGTGCTGTTTTTTCCTCATATTTTTATATTTCAGGACATTTTCTCAGAAATTGGGTTTTTACCCCTTACCACTTTGTTTTTACTTTCCTCTCCGCTGCCTTGATTTGACTGTAAAAGTCACAGATTGTTTTATTTTCATGCCTCTATTTTAATGAGATGCTGTACGTTGACCATTAATCATTAAATATGGACGTGAAAAGGTGGAATGTACGACTGAACCGTGTGTACGCTGTGATTTATGAACCCAGCAATGAATTTTAGTATTAGTATTTATAGGAGTGAGATAATTAACAAATGTCAGATTTTAGGCTATCAAGGAAAACTCTTCAATTAAATTCAAGTTTGTCTTTATAATAATTTTACTAAAATCCGATATAATCTGTATTTTATTGGCTGATTCCACTTCAGTGTGAATTCAGACTGACAGGTTCAGAGAACACTAGACTTGTTGGACACAATTTGTTATATAAAGAAAAAAAAAATGTTGTCAACTTTTATTGATAATTTTATTTTTCACATCATTTGGAAACATTTTTTATTTTGATCCTTGTTTTTGGCAAATTGTGTTTAAGTCTTTCCAGCACATCTAGAAACATAATTGCTGATTATAAACACAGACCAGAGCAGTGCATGCAGCCTTCTCGAATAATTACAAATATTAATTCATGGTAATCAGCCAGTGTTGGTGGTTGACCCTGCTGTTACCATGGCAACCAGAGCGCACAAACAAAATAACGGTGGATGCTATGTGGCTCTGAGTGTGTGCTCATTTCATTTGAGACAAGAGAAGGTTCTGTAGCTGGCAGCACATTAGTGTGTCTGCATTAATGAGAGAGGATGATGACACACACATATTCATTAAAAGCCTCACTCAGTGCTTCTGTGTGCATGTGTGTGTGTGTGTGCGTCTGAGTTGTGGTTGTATGTTTAAGGTGGAGCTTGAGGATTAATGGTTAGTATTTTCCAGTGAGCACCATGGAAACAGGTGATCTGAGGAGAGTTTTTATCTGTTCACATCATGTTGGAATCTCACACACTTTCACACACAATCAAGCTTTCTGATGGACATCAAGAGAATTAGAAGTCATTTAAAGAACACAACTTCCTGTCCAGCCTCCAGTTCTCTCTGTAATAAGTCAGTCCATCAAGTTACCATCCAGGTACCACTTAGTGCCCGTCACAGCACTCTGTTATTCTAAAGGAATTAAAGGTAGACGAGTCCTTCTTGTTTGCCATCCTTAGTCAAATATCCTGAAATAAATGAGACAATAGCACATAATTATTAAAGCATCAGTAATTTTAATAGACTTTTAAATGTCCCGCAGTGATTTTCCCACTTGACATCAACTGTGCATAAAATCTGGTTCATAACAGCATACATAAGGACATTATTAAACTGAGCTGTAAAATTAAAAACTGGTAACATTTAAACAGAGTTAAAGTGCAGAGATGAAGGTCACAGAAGTTTAACTTGAAATGTTTACCTCAGGTCTTCAGATGCATGAAAAACACAGCACAGATTAAACATCTGTAACATTCAGCATAGAAGATTTTAAACCTCAGGTAGGAAATAAACTGGATTTTTATCCTGATGCTCACGCAGGTACTTATTCAAGTGCTCAATAAATAATTTACAACAAAAAATGAACTTGGAAATAGTCATGGAGGTTAGCACCAGGTTCACTGTACGTCCAATAAGAACCACTGTACAACAATGTCATACATGTAGATTTGCACACGCTTCCTCCTCGGGCCGTTCCATAAATACATATTTACATCATTTACATTCCTCTCACTGCTGCAGTGTTGTTAAAACCCATACCGGTTAGGTGGTTTCCTGACATCCCAGTTTGATGTCAGCAGCATGTCTCGGTCAAATTACCACAAAAAAACGAAAAACACCTTTTCAACACTAATCTTAAAGCAGCTGTTTTTTGTTTTAGTTTCTTATTGTTTTGTTTTAGGGGAGTGAGCCAATCAAAATCCCTTCCCTCCATTCTACTGCAGCGTTGGTCTTTTTAGAAGTTCAGCTTCAAACTACCATGAAAACTTAAAGTTAAACACAATTTTCACTTTATAACCCTTCAAGCTTGTTATTTCAGAAAGCTAGAAGAATCTGATCAGCGCGCTCACACACAGCTCACTGATTAAAGAAGGTTTTAATCTCAAACACTCATTTCTGCCACTGTTTGTCATGAAGCCCATTTCAGGTACAATCTTTGTTAAGCTGACTGAGCTCAATAAGTTTATTTAAAGAACGCATCTAAAAAAAAATAAAATAAAAAAAAGTCACAAAGTGCTTCAGAAAAACCCAAAGAAGACAAAATAGCATGAAAATAAACAGCTATAAAAGACTGTAAGTGCTACAAAGATATCAGACTGTTGTACACGTGCACGCTAAAGCTCCTGTAAATAATTGTAACCTTTTATTGTTTGTCACAGGAATTAATATAAATAACAACATCATGAAGTAATTCATCAGTCACATACTGGAGGTATAAATTCTGAATGATCGTTGGTCTGTTCTGAGTTGATACAGGTTGGACTTCACGTGTTGACGTCCGTGTTCAGGTATAATCTCCAGACCAAGAAAATAAACAACTCAGCAGTGATCAGCTGATTTTACTCTGACCAGTGTTACTTTTTGAAAATGTGCTATAACAGTGTAACATCTGGCATTTAATTCATCAAACTGCACTTAAAGAAATTATATTTAAATATTTGTTGTTCTTCATATTTTACCAGAGACAAAGATTAATATACTACAATTGTGACCGATAACCAGTGAACTGTATTGATCAGGTATTGACAGCTGTCATCCTGCTTCTACTGGCTTTAGATCTGATAAACTGTATTGATTAGATGATATTTCCTGTTACATTTTGTTTGGTGTAAAACCAAATACTGTCCAGATACTGTGGACATAATGAGATCCTGCTTCCTTCCACACAGTCAAAAATATCGATTTAAAATATGTTATTTTTAAAGTACCAGATGGATGAAACAAAAATCTGATTAAAAAGTAAACACAGTGTAACTCAAAGTGGACGGACCCAGTGGTTCAAATCTGGTGTATCTGAACAGAAAAACAGCCCAAATGTTCGGGATACTGGTCCTTAATGACCAGGATTGGACAATATTAGTCTAAGCAGTTGGTTAAATAAGAAAATATTGTTTTATATTTAGTTTTAATAAGAAATAATCTAGTAGCTTCTCTACATTTTGAATGAAAGTCTCAGTTCTAAAGCCACAGAGAGGACATAATGTCATGTTTCTGTGTTCCTTTTAAACCTTCAGGGTCACCACAAAATAACTGGATGAACAATTTAAATTTGTGAGTATAATATGTTTCAGTGAATAACATTAAAATATGAACAGGAAGATAAATATCAAAATTAAGCTGAAGCCAGTGAACTACACACAGACTTTAAAGTCCTGCAGCTGCCAGCGTTCCTTTTCCTTCTCCATCTCTTTCTCTTTTTGTGCTGCAGGTCATCTGGCTAACAGGTTAATTAGCTGAGTGAAGTGCTCTGCAAAAGAAATGTCACACTTGCTGGCTGGGGTTTGACTTCCTGGACAGAAGGTTAAAGGTCGACTGTGGGTTTACTGAACCTCGTTCCTCTTACCCTTATCGTAAATGTCACCAAGGAACCATTAGCTCTGCCTGGAGACGCTTCAAGTGTTGGACTAAAGCAGAGACGTCCTCGCCGTCGCTGATAGACCTGCTGACCTCTGAGATGCTTCTTTAGCACTCAGCTGGAGCAAATTCACCCAGGTTCATGCAAACATGAGTCCTCGCCTCCAGTTTCACTGGTCGGGACAGGACACTAATGCGTCTGGGGAAAATAAAAGCATCAGCATGCTGCAGAATCAATTCAACTTTCAAGTTATAAAATCTATCAGAGACAGTTTTCTGACAGTTTTTTTTATAAGTTCTGATTCACATTCTTAAAATGATGATTTCAATAATGACAGCAGCACCAACATTAGATTAAATCTAAGTTCAGATGGTGGAAGGGCCTTCACATCACTCATTACTGCAGCTGAGACGTAAAACCAGTCAAGAGGCACATGTTCCAAAAATGGCAGAAGAATTCTGCTTTTTAATAACTCAGACCAGTGATTCAGTCCTCGAGTATCACTGACCTGCTACAACACACCTGAATCCAAATGATGGCTAATTAACAGACTTCATCTGACTCAGGTGGGTTCAATGAGGGAAACATCCAAAACTTGCAGGTCAGATTTACTCGAAGGCCGAGAATGAGAAACACAGACTTTCTACAAACTTCTGCAGCGTTAAAGATCCTCTTCAGTTTACTAGTTCATCATCATGGGTGCTTGAGTTGGAAACACGTCTTTGACCGATGAACATGTAGTAGGAGAAAAGTTTATCATCATCTAAACAGTTTGAGTACAATACACAATATACAAGTATATTAAACAAAATAAAGAGAAAGAATTTGGAAGCGTTAAGCCTCGTGAGTTCAGAGTCGACAAAACTGACATTCTGTATATAAAACAATTAATACATCAGTCACACTGAAACAAGAGAAAAAAATCAGGAATCCAAACACATCAAAGTGCTGAAATATGTTTTAACAGCTTTCTTTTATGAGTAAGTTTATAACAAATCTAATTTCCATCCTACTCTACACATGCAAATCTGACAGCCGCAGTGTTGCTTTTGTCTGTGATTATTCTTTACAAATCACACATTCCAGTCCCTGAAGTGCTAATGTTTACTCTTAGATTATATTATTTTAAAACTTGTTTAATGTGCTATTGTAACAGCTTTTTTTCAGTGGTTCATCAAAATTACTACTCTTGTACACATACAACACACAATTCAGTATATTAAGTTCAATCAACTCCCTGCTGCTGCCCATGACGTCACGTTGGTTTGAGCCAAATCAGAAGAGAATGAGACTGATTGCTGCTGCTTAAAGTTTTCTGCTTCTTTATAATCTGATCCATTGGAAGCCTTTTAGCTGTTTCTCATAACAAACACTGATTGGTGCTTTTTTTCTAACAAAGAGCAAATTACCCACTCGAAGGAAATGACTGCTTGAAAACAAAAAAAAATGGTAAGACAAGAGTAATTCAACAGTTTGAATTAAATATTGGCACGAAAACTTGAAGCAAACTGAGACCATTTGTAATAAGAAAGAATAAATCTGAGTCTTCGTTACAGTCACAGTGAAAATGTTGTCACAATTAACCTTCATTTTTCTCAAACTCACTCACTTCTTGCCCTGTTAGATCTCAGAGCTGTGCTTGAACATGATATTGGGATTAAGGGAACTGTATTAAATTGCTAATTTCAATTTTGAATTGAATTGAATTAGTGAGTCTTTGAAAACCAGCTGTTTCTTAAAGCTAGTCCCACCTTCTCAGACCATCTTGCACTGATCTCTGTGGTGGTCTTGCTTTGGTTTCAAACACTTTGATTTGCTCCTCAATCTATTCATTTTGTTATGAAGCAGCAAACGAGCAGCTGCTTCTGTTGTTTCTGTAGAAAACTGGATTTATTCAGTCTACCGTCCAGACTTCACCTGACGGGTGGAGTACAGCTACTAAAATAATACTAATGATGCAGGACACTCAAGTTTTATTAGAAGTACAGCTAAAGATGACATCTGTTCATGTGGTTCCAGTCTTTGCCCGTGCAGCCCCTTGTCCCACCTGGTGATCCAAGAATAACATTAGTTCCTTAACAACCTGTTTAGTTTGTCATCCTGATGGTGTTTTTTGCAGAGAACACCTGTTTGCAGTCTATGCAGATACAGTGCATATAGCCTACTAATTTGTGACAGTGTCAGAGGAAGGAAGACATGACTGTGCTTTTATCATCCCATCATTTCCATTCAATTAATAAAATACCAATGCTTCTTTTTTTTTGGGTGGTGGTGCAGGGTGGATTGCTGGGCGGCCTCCCTGGTGCATCAGGACCCTCCCACTTCATGATTTTCAGCTGAGACTGTTTCCAGTTCTCCTTCTTTTCATTTGTTTAGTCCGTCTTATGAAACTCTGCATGTAAAGTGAATAAAGTTTGTGTTTGGGAGTTTTAAAAAAACCCAGTAGAAACAGGATTTTACACAGACATCAAACCACAGAAAGTCTGGCTTTACTGTGAGATACTGTTTTCTTATTGGCTGAAAGGTTCTTGACTCAGGATTGCTACAAGCCTTGTCCTCTCATGGACTGTTCATGTTGTGCATGAGAAATGTCATGTGTGACTTAAGGGCATGTAAACTCAGTGAAATCTGTCTCACCCCAAATGCATGAGACCCGAGAGCTTTGAATGTAGCTCGAGGAGAATCAGCAGTTATTTGGAGGCTGATGAAAAGAGTCTAAAGGAGAACCTCCTTATTTACAGGTCCTTCATTTACCTGTTTACCTGAAAAGGTGTGATGAGCTCTAACAGCGAGACCATAAATGAGCTTCTTCAGAAGGTGTCTGAGTTGACTCTTAAACTTCACAGTAATGAAAGAATTGAAAGGCAGATGTTTTGGACTCGTCTCACTGGATGAAGGGAGGCCTCGGGTTAGACCAGGACCCACTGGAGACACAATATTTAATGTCTGACTATGAACCATGTTGGTGTTCCCCTGTGTCTCTGATCCAATTCTGTGTAAGAGATAGAAAATGGACAGAATACAAATCTGAAATGATTTTTAACAATATGTTGGGTTGTTTAGCCTAGCGTCTGTCTGTATGTCAGAATGTAACATAAACAGACTTGATTCTAAGTTTTTGGTGTTACTAAAATATGAAGTCATCTGAAAATATGAAAATCCACCGATGAAGATATAATTCCCTTCTGGACGTTAATAAAACTTCATGTCATCCTGTTTAATAAGCCCCATAAATACCCTGGTGAGTAGTTTCTTATCATTATCAAGTCTCTTCCCAGAAACTTGAGAAAAGACTGTCACAGTTATGACAAAAATATCACTGCACTAGAAATAGGCTGAAAAAAGTGACAGTTGGAATCCGTTCACACTTGATTTTTGGGGGGGTAAATGTGACTTAGTCTGCCCTTCGACATCCCACTGAAAAACTCAGCCCGTGTTTTTATTATTATCAACCTCCAGCAGAGCTTCATTATTTATGCTCAGTATTTCACACTCGCACAAAGGAAATCTCCAGAGGTTAATCTAATTTACCAGCTCAGAGTGTGTGTGCGTGTGTTTGGGTGTGTGTGTGGGCTTGTGTGGGTGTCTGCGTGTGTGTCACTATTTTGTGATGCAAATATTCCTGTAATTGTGACAGCTTTGGAGTTTTACTCATGTCATTGTTTCTTTGTTACAATGAGCTAAAAGCTCTGATTTATATTTATTTACTTCACATGTTTGATATTTGTTTTCCTGCTTTAGCTTCTTGTTCAGCTCTTCCTTTCTGATACTATTTGTTACTGAAACACAGATTTTTTACCCCTCAGGGATCAATGACGTTTCATCTGATCTTTATCAATAGATGTTTACTGTTATTGTCTAATTAATTTGTCTCATTAGCAGCAGGTAGGTGCAGAAGATTACATCAAAGCAGGACAAAATGATTATGTTAAATACAGACTCTTGCTGTGATGAAAGATGCAGCTTGACCAGTTCTGCTGGTTCTGCACAACCTCCGACCTTCAGGTTCTTCCTGTTTAACCCCAAACTAGGAATATTTGAACTCTAGCACTTTAAAGTGATAAACTCACTAAACACACCACCATAACGAAATCTCCCCATGTGTTTTAGATGGATGCTGTACCTCTGGTCACCAGTATAGTGTCTAATAGATAATCCAGGATATGTTCTTTAACTTGCACACTCAGCTTCTAGAGCTACTTTAATATCTGGATATTATTGCTAAATCTAAGATGTTTTCTAAGTGAATATATTTTCCCAGAATACTTCTACCCCCTCACCTTAAGTAGTGTGCAAAGGTTTTAGGCAGGTACGACAAAATGCTGCATAATAAGATGATTTCACAAGTATAAATTGTAATTGTTTATTTAATCCATTTGAAAAATGTGAATCACATCAATATGTGCTGTGAACATCAGTTTCCTTCAGAACAGTGTTGGTTGCACAGAGTCAGGGATTTTTTTGGGCTTCAGCTGATCTGATGAGACAAACATGTAAATATTGAAGTTATATAGAGATTTATCCTTCATGCAGACCTGAACTCAACATTATGGATTATACTGGGGAGAACATGATGAGACAGAAGACCTGTAGCTACATCTCCAAGTAGAGACTGAGTTCCTTCACTAACTGGGTTCATGTTAAAGAACTGATGCTGTTTTAAAGTTACAGCTGCACAACAAATAGCTTTTTCCCACTGCCTAAAGCTTTTGCACAGTACTGTATATGTCAATGTCAATGATTAAACTAATTGAGCTTTTCTTTCTAATCATTTTTGACAGCTTTTTTGTTGTTGTTTATTTTCTGTTTCAGCATGTCATTTTACTTTTAACAAAGTTAGCAGATGAATGAATAATAATGACATTTATTTTACCGAACCCGACGTAAAGCTCCAGCCAAAATGAAACAGAGAAACACTGTTGAGCTTTATGAGCAAATCAAAACATCTGTTTTCAAATCTGATGTTGGAGTCAGAGATGGTTGACATGTTCAGATTTACATTTGGCCACAATGTCTGCACTAAAATGGGTCACAGGAAGAAGTTGGGACTATTTGTTGGACCCGCTGGAGTCTGGAGGGAAACTTTTAATAATCATTCTGTCAAATGAATCATTTGTGTGGCGAAATTACAAATCATTTTGGCAATTTCTCATTCGGGACTTATTTTGTGCCTTACTTTTGTATGTTGTACCATTAAATTACCCCATTCATTCTTTCAAATTAATAATTCAATAATTTGGTTCAATAATTAATATTCTTATCAGCATATTTCCATTTGTCCCGGCCCCCCTGATACCTTCACTTTGGACCAGTTGGATTAATGCACTTTAACTTTGTGGAAACTCTGATTGGACGTCTCTTACGGCGGTTCTCTCTGGGACTCAGAGTTGACTTCCTTTATAAAACAGCCTGGAGTCTCTTTTTTAAATCAATGAAGCAGAACTTTTTTTTACAGCACAGTTTCTCTTTGTTTGATGATTAATGATGATTATCTATCTGCAGAGGACTGTGGGATTATAATGAATCTTGTTGTTCTTCTGTCTGTGTAATTAACTTCATTTCCTAAACAGTTACCGTGTCTGCATGTTTCTGCTCACATGTTGCCTTCAGCATGTCTAAGATCAACACCTTCCTGTCTGAAAAAAAACATCCTGCTCTTTTTCAACAGCAAACAAACAAACAAACAAACAAAATGACCATCAAAGTTTTCTGTAAATCGTCAACATCTAAATCCACCTGCTTTTTAATGTAAACAGCTGATTATTTGTGTTTAGTATTAGAAGATTTTTAATTGTGAAAATATTAACTCTTAAAAGCAAAATGTTTAACTTTACAGGACAGGGTAATACAAATATTCATTGATTTCAGCCATTTAACTATTAACATCACAATGTGTAAATATTTCTGAACAGTTGAAATAAAATGAACAAAAAATGAGAAAAAAAAGGTATTTGAAAGGTAAATATCCAAACAGCATTTTACCGTTAACACCGTGAACGATTTAATTCATTATTGTTCCTAACTGATCTGAGATCTAGAAATGGATTGCATAAAATTTATTATAGATATTTTTAAACAATAAACAAAAATCAATAAAATCAACATCACTGTTTACTCTAGTGTCCGTCAAAGACAAGCTTGAAATTATTTACTGTCTGACACTATAAAACACTGATTTATGAAGAAATAGCAACCCCTTCATTCAGTAAATGGTTTGAACATGAAGTCATTTGTTTTTAATTCTGCTGGTTTAGTTTCTATCTAATTACAAACTGGACATAGGAAACAGCTGCTGAAGGTGATTGTTAAGGCTTCCACAGCTGAACGGAGGGAACTTTTTCCTCAGAACGAACTCTGTGAGTGTGATTAGTCCGAGTGCAGCAGGGAGCAGCAGAGGACACACACAGAATATTGATGTCATATTACAGCTGATCAGGTGGAGTCCACATCGGCTGCAGGGTTAATTTCTGAGAGGGATGCTGGGAAACGAAGTTGACCAGCGAGATTTAAACTCTGAAGTTTTTTCTTCAGGATGGAAAACAAAGCAAGCAAACAGACAACAGTCAGCTTCACTGTGGATTTAATTATTTATGGTTGTTTATTCATGTTTTACATCTAAACTAAGATTTGTTGTTATTGACTTTATTTCTCCTTGTTTGTATTTATTTCATTTCTTTTTGACATCATGTCACCTGCTTTTTTTGTTGCTTTTATTTTTCAGTAAAGAACGTCCTACTGAAAGGATGATGTTCTAGACTTTAAAGTGTGAGCATGAGGAGAATTTACTCACTGACTGTTATCTATTTTATATCTCAGCTTTGGAATGTAAATACAAAATATTATAGAACTTAAAAAGAAATTAGAGAAAAGTCATAAAAACGCTCAAAGACAGACCAATTCATTCAGAAAGGCCTAGACTAACAACAACGAACAAAAAAATAAAAAAAAGAATATTCCAAATTTACGACGGAACCAACACACAGAAAAGAGTAAAACTCTGTAAGAATTGAACAAAAAAATGTTGAAATTTCCAACGAAACAGAAAACTGAGCTAAAACCTGAGAACCCAGCTGAGTGCAGCTGGTTTGTGTTTATTTCAGGTCATTTTGAATTGTTGGAGGTCTCCCGTGTTTCTGTTGTCATTTTGTGAAATTCTACCATTTTAATGTTTAATTTGTGCTTCTTCTGCTCATCGATGACATTTTGTTTGTACTTTGTTTTTTGTTGTGTCTTCTGTTGCGTTTTTGTTTTGGAGGCTTTTGGTTTTATTTTGTTTAACCCTTCATTTTTTAAATTTATTTATATTATGTAATTTCATGATGTCATTGTGTCCTATTTCTTCCACTCGTGCTTGTGTTTTGTTTGCTCTTCCACCTGTAACGATGTTCACCTGTGTTCCTCTGTTGATGTTCCCTGTCCTCCCTCACGTCTCTGTCAGGTCCCTGAATGTGTATGTAAACGTTTGGACTTGCTGATAGTTTATTCCAGTCCAGGTAAATTTCTAGGTCCTGGCTCCACCCCCACACCACAGCCACGCCCCATGTGCGCCAGTTCATACCAGCTGTTGCATCTCTGTGGTTTCTTTGTTTTGATTTTATTTTTTCTGGCGGCTTGATGTTTTTAATTATTTCTCTTGCTTTTTGTTGTTTTCATTTTGTGTCTTTTTATGGTTGTTTTGGGTCTGTGAAGATCTGTTTATTTTTGTTTGTTGTTTATTTATGTTTTTGGATTGTTGTGAGTCTGTCGGCCTCTTTGATTAGTTTGTGATTGTTTAGTTGTGATTTCCTTGTTTATATTTTTCTCATTTCAGACTCTTTTTGGGATGTTTTTTCTGTGTTTGTTTCTGTCTGATTTGCTGTTAACGTCTGTTTTTAAGTCATTTAACATGTTTTTATTGGGTTTGTTTTGTTTGTTTACATTTTTTAATGATTGTGTATTATGCTTTAGTTTTACTTTATATTAAATAACACTAGCTTATTTTGGGTTTCAGTTCACTTTTTTAAAACTTTTTTTTTTCTCTCTTGTATATTTTGAGAACTTTGAGTTTCATGTTTAAAGCAAGAAACTATTTTATTTATTCTGTTTGCCTCCTCTTAAAACCTGTTTTTGAAATTTGGGAATCGATTCGTTTAAAATATCGTTTTTACAGTAACTTACGACTGAAACCTTTTATTGACGTAACCGCATGATGAGTGTCATCATCAAAGCAAAATGCAGGATAAATGCTAAAGAATTGCTGTTTCTTCTTTGTGAAAGCTACATCTGGATTAACCCTGTAAGCAGATGTGCTGAAGCCCAGGCCCCCATATGCAAAATGATAATCCATATGTGTTGTTTGTGATATCAGGTCACAGTAAAGCTGCTTTGGACTGCAGCCTGTTTTTCACCGCACGGATCGTCAGACTATCCAGATTATATGTTTTACTCTTCCTTCTACACTTAGTCTCCGCAGGAGGAGGAGGAGGATGATGAGGAGCGCCAGTCCCGCTTGCAGCCTGTAGGTGGCGCTCAGAGCGCGGCAGACGGCGGCTCTCCGCCTCTCTGCGGCCGGACACGGAGATGCAGGCGGAGCGGCTCTGAATCAGCCAGCTGGACAGGTGAACTCCCGGTAAAAGCTGCACGTGAGTGCGCGCTTCACCTGTTTTCAGGTGCTGAAGCCTGTAAAGTTAAACAGAAATAAAAAACTCATGTTGTGCGTGTTCAGAAAGCTGCAGATGGATGTTTGGTGGAAAAAAAGAGGAAAATGTTGGGAAATCCATGAAGTTGATGGTAGGATGCTCGCTCCGCCCCCTCCTCCTCCCGGTGGGGGAGTGTACGGAGCGTGTGTGGGTGAGGGAGGGGGGAGAGAGAGAGGGAGGGAAACGCACTCGTTTGGATTCACTCCACTTTCTCATCACACACGGTGCAGTGCGCGACCTGCTCCGTGCTGGACCGGGAGGCGTCGGGGCGGAAACGAACCGGACCTGCGCTGCAGATTCAAACTCCTACCGGACCTTCTGTTTTTAGACTTTGGGGGGATTTTTCACCTTTTTTTCTCTCTCCCTCCACGTCCCAGTGCTGCGTCCACATCCAGCAGCACCTCCACCCAGCTCCAGCGTGCCATCAGCGGAGGATGCTGCCGCGACAACCCGCCCGGTGGTAACGTTTTCAGGGAGTATCAGCGAGTGACCCGCCCCATGTCCGGACGGGTGTCCCCCCCCTCAGGCTTCAACCGTGCCTCCGGTTAGAAGAAGGACGCGCAGCGCTGGTCACGACTGTAAAACTGGACACAAATGGTGAGAGAAATTTGTGAGGAATTACTGCGGCCGTGACTGGATTGTCAAAGTCATCCACAAGTTTTATATATTTTATTTTTTAACGTGGTGGATTTTTATCAGTCATTTTTGCCCGAAGTGGCTCCATCTGTATACCGAGGAGGAGTGGAGCCTTTAGCCCGGGCTGAGCGCTCAGAGCCGGGGAACCGCGCGGCTCTCACCCGATCCAGGTACGAACTTCTCTCCACAGACTCTGAATTTCATTTTCAAATCTGAACACTGAAAATCCTCTCAAACCTGCTGTCGGTCCGTCAGAGACGCATTACGCATGGACACAGTCCAAGTGCGCGCACTTTTTCTTGAATCCTACCCAAATGCTCACTTGTTCTATAATTAAAGAACACGCACTCAGCAGGAGACGGATTTCCGAGGGCGCACGGGCGTTTGGAAGGACGCAGCAGATGTTTAAAAACACTTGTTGGTCAGATAAATCTATGTGAAAAGGATTCGTTTTCTGCGTGTAATCTCCTCTGATGGGTATTTTACGTGTGTTACACTACAGAGCTATTGATCCGTATCGATGCCTCCGTCCTCAGCATTACCTCCATGTCTGTCAGTAATAAAATGCAGCTTCCTGTGGCTTTTCTAACCTCTCTCAAACTGAAAAATCTCTTTAGTAATCCCGGGTAATGCGTGCAGGAGGCGCAGGATGGATGATCGCAGCGGGGTTTTATGGCTTCATCAGAGGCTTTTTAAGAGTTCGGCAGGTCCAAATACAGGAGAGTATCAAACAATCTGTAATTATAGTCAGAGCTTTGTCTTTATATTGTTCTGTTGGAGCTAATCTGCCTCCTGGGGCCCCGCAACCAAACAGCCTTATGTCTTTATGCACCTGAGGCCCCGGAGCACCTGTAGCATCAAATTTACCCCCATCACACATGCACACACACACACTCCTGCAATGTTTCCAGAGAAGAGTTTCAATGTAAGCTGTAAAGGTGGAGAAGGGAAGAGTGAGGATGAAGAATCCACCGTATGTCATCAGCAGGGAATCCAGTCCGTCCGGTGCCTCCAGTTTTCAGTTTTTCCTCCTCCTCCACTTACTGTGGTGGAGGGAGAGAAAGAAAGAGGGTGGGCGTGTGTCCTGCTGATAGATAGAGAGGGGAAAAGAGGAGGGAGGGGAGGAGGAGCCGAGTATTTACATGCAAACTGCATCTGCCTGAAACACAGAGTGGAGCTCAGAAATGCAGCCGCATGGAGCCTTTGGATTTTTCAGGCGGTCAAGCCTTCATTAGAGATGTTATGTGGTCCATGACCTTTGACCCCAGCTCCATCTCCCATTATCCTATCCATCATCTCTCTCTTCTACATTTCATGTGAAATTTCCTACATGAAAACACTGCGATGCTTCACCTGAAAATTAAAACCTGGCACATTTAGCTGCAGGGCGGCTGATAGATGGAGCAGAGCAGGGATCATTTCTTAGATGACATGGGAAGGAATTTATCACTTATCAGATGATAACTGGGAAGTGACTACAGATGAGGGAGAAGGTCAACCCGATGGAAGATGGAGAGAAAGGATCTGGGCTCGGGAATGAGGATTTCAGAGCGGCTGATATCGAGGAAACATAGAAGAGCTCTTAAACGAGTAACCAGACAGTTTGTGTGTTGTTTCTATGAAGACATGGAGCTCCACAGAAACATCTGTGGTTCAGCGTGAGTTCAGAACAACCACTGGCCGTTTTATCTCCACTTCCTGCTGCTGTAAACAGATATTTATTCTGCTGCTCCGGTGGATGAAGATACTCTCACTGAGGTTTGTGGCAGTCCTGCTGAAAGCCGAGCTCCTCCCGGGCCGTCGAGGGGTGAGGTTTGGGATTCCTCACACCCTCATTTAATTTGGAGGTGCGTTCATCCAAGTTCGACCGCTTAATGGTGGAAATCCACAGCGTTGCAGGGAGTGGGAGGGTGAGGAGTGGGAGGTGGAGAATCAGTCAGAGGGGGAGGAAAGGGGGAGGTCACACAATCAGTTCTGCACATTTCTGCATAAGAATTGGAGATCTGAGGAATCCTTTAATGTCTGTCATTAGAACATGAGCTGGTGGGGTGGAAATAGGTTCAGTGCGTGAAATGAAAACCCACACACACACACACACACGATGCTCGGCGGGAAAAGACGAGACCACAAGAGTTGTGTTTAGGTGTGACAGTGAGGGTTGGACTATCAAAACTCCTTCTGAAACAATATTTCAAATCCCAGAAGAAGAATGAATTGATTCTTTGTTGTCGTTCCGTTCAAGTGACAGAACCGGTTTGTTGATGATCCACCGTCAGACGCTGTGGAATCTGTGACTCACGTCCCTTTACAACATTCATTCCTCAGAAGTCATCCAGTCAGAGAAGATTTCTGAATAAAGATTTGATGCCAATCAAGAATTTCAACATGAAATAAATGTTAAACTCATTCTACATCATTTTATGACTCGTGTTGGTTCAAATCATAAAAACTACTTTACGATGGTCACAATTTTAACTGTTTTTTTTTTTTTTTTGCTCGTGTCCCTTTTTTTCTGACATTTTGTCAAATTTTCTCTGCATTTTCTCCTTCTGAAACCTAAACTAATTTGCATGAGTTATTTTCTTCTGCCACATCGATGCAGTTTGCACTACCTGCCTTTCAGCTGAGTCTTATGGGTTTTGATTGTAATTAATTGGTCTTATTCTGTGGTTTGTTTTAAAGAAAAACATTTCTCACATCGTGATGTAAAGAAATTCATAAGAGGAAGTCAGGAGATGTGAAAATATCTTGACTTTTCTCCTTAAAAATTCAGAAATTGAGACCTAGTTGAGTTATTGGGAAAGACAAAGCTGAAAGCTGCAACCAGAGCGTAAAATGCCTTAAAGAGCAGCTTTATCGCTGCTTCCTCCTGTGAGAAAACTGCCGCTGTTCGGGCTGTAGATGCACGTTTCACACGAGTCTTTTCATATTCAGCTTCATTTTGAGTCCATTAGGATGAAGAGTGTGGAGGCGACAGCTCCATTTGGAGTTTCTTGGTGTGTTTTTATAATAAAAATCACAGATATGGCCCCCCACTCTCCACACAGCTCCTGTTCCAGCTCACATCAGTGTGACAAAGTAAAGTGTGGAGAACGCTGTGGATTCATGTCACAGAGGTTTAAATCAGCCTGAAATGTGCTGCACTTTCATTTCGCCGTAACAAGGCAGGAAGTCACAGACATTTTCACCTGATGGTGGTGCTACAAAAAATAAAATAAAAGCAGTTCAACATCATTTTCTGTGCAAAAACAAAAGTTTGCACGCAAGTTAAATCTGATGTCATCGTCTCTGCTGAAAGCAGGAATCCTCCGGAGAAACCGTGAAGATGCAGAGATGCTTTATAATCTGACAGATGGGCACACATTGTTGTTTCCTGTCATAAGTGGAGCTAAAAGCATTGTTATCGAGGCTGTATTGATTTTCTTCACAAGCTGAAGACAGTAAAAAACTGCTGGCGTTCAAGCACCGGGTGTCATTTCACACTGTCACACATGCCTGAATATTTTTATTAGATGAAACAGCTAGAGCATGAATCATTGATAATATGGAAGAAGTAGTGCCAAATGTTCATCAGAAGGGCAGGTGATGTCTTTCAGTGTATTTTAATTTGATGAAAACTATTTCAGAAACAGACTAAATACATGAAACCCTTTAGAACAGACACCTGAATCAGAAACAGTCTGTCAGGCTTTAATCTCATCCAGATGTTTATCTGTATATCGGTTGTTGTGAACAGCAGAATTATATGTTTCATATAATTTTGTCCTCTGTGGGTCCTCCCGTGAATCAGGTGCAGCAGTGTCTTTCAGTTCCTGTACCTGTTCACTGTCCTGTGTGTTTTAGATGTTTTACCACCTGATTCAGACGACTGCAGCTCAGCAGCTTGTTGGTCAGCCTCTGATTCAGATCAGTTGTGTTTCAGCAGGGAAACATTTAAAGGAAGCAGAACAGCATTGCAACATTTCTGTGTTCTAATGTTTAAGATCAGCTGATGACTCAGAAACTTGTTCCTACACTGAGAGTCAAACATACGGTAAATCAGTGTTTTTCACAAGTAATCACATCCTGTTTTTTTGTCTCCTCATCTACGGTCTGTCTGTGGACGGCCACTTCCTGTCTGCACACAGGCAGTTTTCATGACTGTCGATACACATTGTAATCAGACTAATTCAGAGCGTCTGCAGCTCTGGACTGGCTGCTCCAGCTGGCAGGTTAAACTCTTCACTGGATCATCAAGTGAAATCTCAGAAATAAGAAATACGATCATGTCAGAAACCGACTAACAGCAATTAGAGCCGTCCGAAGTCAATGATTCAAATGCTACTCAGAAAATTATTCATTGTATTTTTTATTATGAGTGTTTGGTACTTTTGAAATATCTCATAAAATAATTTTAGAAACTATTGGAAAGTAGTAATATACTGAAACCCATCACTTGTTGTACATATCAGAATCCAGTGGTTTACAGTAATCCAGCTGTTTGTGAGTGACTCAAAGTGAAAGTTGAACTTTGACCCTTTTGGATTTTAAGAACTGCAGTTTGAGTAAAAATGTCCCTCTGGGTTTAAAAATGGACCCATTGATGTTTATTCTTTATTCTGTATCTGCTCACAGTTTTTCACCATCGTCTCCCATAATCCTTTGCTGTAGCTTCCTCAGTGTGTTTGTGGTTAGATCATCTTGTCAGTAGAGGGTCAAGAATTGGATCACAGAACTAGTTATTCCTGCCAACGTGGCTCGGAGCGTGACTTTCAGCTCCATGGGAAGTGAACAATAAAACACAGAAACTAGTGACTCAGTTTGTTCATTTCCTGTGACAGTAAATCTGAAGTGACTCCGGGCACTCATTGGTGTCATAGTTTACTGCAGAGTCACATTCTCTGCCTTTTAGACACCTGATAACTTTCACTGTTTGTACAAGGTGTGCACACCTTGACTGACGTCAACAGAAACCAGACTGCAGTTTGTAAACTAAGTACATCTGAAGTTTGAGAAGTTTGTTCTCAATAAAATCTGTGAATTTATTTTATTTTACAAACTGAACTTCAGACATCCAAACACATCAGTGTTTAACAGAAAAATGTGCCTGTATTTGATAAACATGTGGATTTGGACCAACAATTTAAAAAAAAAAAATGTCTTTAGTATTGTTCAATAAACACAATGTTCTAAAGTATCGGAGTGATGTAACCTGAAAAAGTGAAGCAAACTAACTCAGAGTGCACGTTGATCCCTGATATCAAACTCCAATAAGCTGGTAAATAAAGAGAAACTTGTCTGAGTCGTTTCTCGACGTGGTTTTAGAAACAATAAAAGTATTAGAATCAAGATGAAGATGAACCGAGAGCTGCAGAATGAGAAAAGCTGCTTTTCCTTAAACAAACATCTGTGTGTCGGTTCAACACTCAGATTGTTTAGTTGAATCAGGAATAATTTGATTTACAACTTCCGAGAAGTTAAATACAGTCAGAACACACAACCAGACTGTGTGTGTGTGTTAATCTGGATCAAATAAAAGTTTGGATAGAGTTATTAGAGTGAGCACACACACACACACACACATACCACATGCACAGTAACTCTGCATATCCTGTCCATGTGAGATGTGAAAACATCAAAGAATCTTTTGATTTCATGTGTGTGTGTTTGTGTGTGTGTGATGTTTAATTCAGGTCTGGAGCACAAAGAGAAGGACATTCTGGTTTTTCATGTTGGTGGACACACACACACACACACACACACAGGTTTTAAAACACACACCTTCATGGTCAGACGTTTGCATCCTGACCACGTCCAGTTTCACCTGCTGTGGGTCGCCAGATTTCTGCAGAATAGTTGTCGTATTTTCATGGTTTGAAATTGTTCTCCCAGCGTTGTCGAGCACATTAGTTCAATTAAAACCGACACCGGGGATTATTCCGGCGTTTTGTCTGTCACATTCTCATGCTGATTCACTTTAAAGTGATTTTCTGGAGAGAAAATGTTTCTTTAATTAGCTGAAATAAACATATAACCACATATGGAGCCTTGCTGGGGATTATTTTTAGATCTATCAATTAAATCCACAAAATAGAAAATAAGACTTTTTATTGACATTTCTATAAAAGACGACAGTTTATGGTTGATTTTTTTTAGTTTGCTGTATTTTAATTGTTCTGAAATGTTTAAGAGTGACACTGTGTTTGTGGAAAAAGCCGACAGTGAGAATCTTTGTGTTCTTGTGTTCAGCAGGACTTGTTTAAATCTTCTTGTTATGTAGATGAGGCCAGTTTGACTCGATGGGACGGGCTGACTGGAAGCTCTGTATGTTTGGATTCTTTAGCTGTTCTCACTTGTTCAGGAGGAGGTGATCACTGCAGATGCATCAGGGATTTCAGAGAAGTGAAAGAGCTCGAGTCAAAGGATTTTAATCATTAACAGACGCTGGAAAACAACCCGGAGGTCGGTAGTCCGGTTTATTACAGCACAGCAGCAAGTCTTACAGAAGTTTGAGAGTTTTAGTGTTTTTCAGTTCTTTTGTTTAGTGAAATATCAAAAACACCTTTAATGCACGTTCTGTGGAAACAATCACTTGGTTAATGTAGTTGGATTTTGGGGGTTTTAAGGAGATTCAGTGTGTTGGTTTAAATCTGTCTGTTGATGTATTCTGATAGTTTTACATCTAGATTGTAGACTTTGTAAGACTTTATATCTGAAATATTTCCTTTTTCAAGCTGATTCTGAAACTTGGCCTCTTTTGTTACAAACTGTGCAGTTACTTTAGTGTTAGATTCAAACAAATGTCTCAGTACTAAAAAATAACCCTAACCCTAACTACAAGTACTTTTTTCATGATTATAAGAAGGAAAGAGATCAGAGTCACATGATCAGCTAATTACTAAAGAAACTGCACCTATAGAAATAATTAAATTAATGATTTCTCTTTGACATGAATAGAAAATACTTTTTGTTATTTGCATGTTCCGGGTTGGTATTTTAGAAAGATTTGGTGGCTTTTGCAAAAACATTTTTAGTTTAGATTTGAAATCTGTGATTTTAAAGCTGCTTCAGGCAGATAAAATCTGCTTTCTGCTGCTTTTGCATGCTTGTTCTGTTTAATGCGTCAGATGAAAACATGCAGGTGGGACATTAACATAAAGATTCAGTCACAGCAGGAAGTTTCAGGGCTGTTTCATTGCTTTGTTATGTACAGATGATTGCTACTGTCAAACACACCCTCTCTCTCTCTCCAATTGGCTCCTCTATTGTAAGTCTTTGTCCCTCGACCAGTCCGGCAACATATACCATGGCTGAGTCAAACAGCCCTTACAAATGTAAATGTTGCTTCCAGCAGCTAAAAGGACTGGAGCCTCGTCACAGTCAGGCTGCTTGGTGAGAAGGTTCCTCTGTGGGAAAAAAGACGAGCTGGACGATCTCTGAGTAACCCCGTCCGTCCCCTGAGGAGACAACCACACTCTGTACATGTGAACAAACATGCTAACATGAAAATCCATCTGCAAACAGGAACTCGCTTTTCACTCTCCTGACATCTCGACCCAAACTCTTTCTCACGACCCAACATTTTCTTTTTTTTTCTTCAAACCATCTCAGATATCTGCAGGAAAACAAACTCCTGAGAGTTAAAGCTGCAGAAACTCACCTACGCTTTGTTTGTAACAAAACAAGAATAAAGTAGGAAAATACAGATTCCGTTTGTATTAATAACAGCAGGCACACAAACGTTCAAAGTGTTATCAGCCTTACGCTCGTATCTCAGTGCTGAATTTCCTCCGAGTTAGAATACAAAAACAGGTTAAGATGTCAGCACTGATTCATTCTGTTATTGTTTACACTTTATACCAAAAAACACACATGCAAATGTCAGTCGTTACATTAATGCTGTAAGTGTTGTAATGCATTTGGGTCCCACATCTTCAGCAGCAACTTAGACTAAATAATTTCCCTTAAATATTTTTTATCTAAGTTATCAAGAAATCCAGTTAACTATAGCCCAAACCCATGTATGGGTTTAATTATATGTAAGATCCAAGGGTTCATCTTAAAGCTTCTGGATTTTCTTAGCACTAAAACACAAATTAAAAAAAAGGGTTAAAAAAGGGTAACTGGTATTTTTTACAGTTTCATGTTTTTGCTTAAAAAGTGAGCATGTACACGTGTTCAGCATGCAAACATGTAATGAATTTAGTTTATTTACCATGTCCGCCATTAAAATAGTCTGAGATGGATCGATAGTTACACAAAGGTCTATTTATTTCACCTGTTCGATGAATTAGTGAAGACAGGTGTGAATTTTTTCTTGGCAGTGAAAGTGTAGCTCATCTATGGCTCTAATTTCCTTTTTTGGAAGCCTTTCAAAATAAAACTTCAGTGGTAGAAATGTAAAATCAGATTAAAACATTTGGGTGTGTGTTGTGCTAAAATACAAAACCCTTGTTTGAAAATGCACTCCGAGTGGTTTGGGATAAAAACCACATTCGTATTAAAACAACAACCACATTAGTTTTTCAAAAATTTTAGTCTCAGAAACTCTTTGAATATTCCAGAATCACTGATCATTCCTAGTATCAGGATGTGAAAATTAGGTTGGTTTGTTCCGGCAGCTTCTGAAAGGAGTTAATCTTGTTTTTCTTCAGTCATCATTCAGTTTATGTCCCGTTGCCCTTGTTGTTATTCTTTTCTCACGTGTTGCTGGTTTATATTTACCTGCTGGCAAAACATGAGGTCAGTGTTAAACAAAAAGCCTCCAGGAGAAGCTTTAATGTAAACTGTGTCAGATCTGAAACATTTTAATACTTTTTTGCTGTAAAATCAGTTAAATATTTTTTATTTTAAAAACTCTACCCAAATAATCATCTTGGTTTGACACTTGTGCAATCAGCTGTTGTGCTCCAGCTTCATGTCAGCCTGTAAACACAGTTGTTCTGTTTCCATGGTGACGTGTGAAATGCCGCAGGGTTAAAGGTGAAAGGTCAATGGCTTGGAGTATTTGGCAGCTCTGGAGGAAAATGTGAGAAAATAAACAGAGTGATACATGCTCATTCACACCCCCCATTCACACACATTTACAGTTTTTCATTGTAATTAGGTGTTTGTGTGTCACAGCAGCGAGTCGAGCATCCGGTAAGCTGGACATGCTGCAGTAGCAACGTCAAACAGTTGTAGCTTTTCTCTGTTTTATCACCATTTGTATGTGTTTACGACCAAAAACCTCTTCGCTGCAGTAGCTGCTCAAACCTTTCTCTGCCTGATCCTTTTGGTTAAAGCTGAACAAACGATCTCTAGTAATTTTAATTAAAGAAAATACTTGTTTCATTCGAAAACATTTGAAAAACCTTAACAGTTGACACACATTTTGTTACATGTACAACATTTCAGGTTAGTTTAGTGCAACACTTTACATCATCAGATGGTAAATAAAGATGTCGTTTGAGGTGTAAACTGTATGATGAGGGTAATGGAATCAGATTACAGTGATAATCTGATAAATAAAAAACTTCCACACTCGGAGCCTCCTGCTGATCCACTTGTGTTCTGGGTGGAGCTGCACTATGCATCCAACTGCTCATCCACAGGATGTGAAGCATCAGCTGGGACAAATTAACACAATGTGGTTTATTTTTCATGCCAAATAAATGTTTGTTCTACCAGATGAAAACACAATTCTTTGTTTCAACATGAAACAGATGATCAGAAACAGGAATTTTAACTACTTCATATAATTTATCTAATTTCCATCAAGGACATGTTGATTCCAGTTTTAACATTATTATACATCCCAAATTCCCAAAAACTTTGCACACTGTGTAACATGTTAATTAAAAACTGAATGTAATGATTTTCAAATCTTATACACCCCTAGAAACAACATATCAGTAAAAAAATGCCAAGAAAGTCTGTTAATAATGACGGCTTTACATGATACGTATTGTGAAACTTATTTACATTTTTTGGTTCAGTCAAAAATCCCAACTTTTCAAATATTTATTTCTGTATTTTCTCTTTTAAAATAACACCTGTTGCAGAAAATTTTAAGTTTTCATAACTAATTTTAAGCTTTATTTTGATAAAGATAAAGAGATTTAATTAGCTTTTTGTTGACCAAGTGCTGCGTTGCATTGTGTTGGCTGATGAAGCACTGCAATGATTGTGTAGTTTATGACTTCCATTGAAGCCCCAACACAAACTGCATGTGACTTCATACAGTCCTGTGTCTCTGAGTCTGGAACGTTCGAACGGGCTCAGAAAAAGCACGTTTAAATCCAACATATATGTGCAAACAGCCTGTTTGCTTAAGCTTTTCCAAATTAAAAAAGAAGAAACTTCCTGTTTTTCACTGAGACTATGTTTCTCTTTGTGCATGTTTTCAAATCAAGGACTTAAAAAACATAAAATAAAACAACCTTGGTGATCAGAGTGTCCAGGAAACGATAATATGTTTAGAGACAAAAGAAAGAGAGATAAAGGAATGGAAAAATATCTGGCTAAGATGAAGTTTTATGAACACCAGGTGAAAAGTCAGTATGAATATTTCCACTTCATGGCATCAATGACTTTTTTAGGCAGTCTGAGGGTGTCTAAAATTTACTGTAAATAAAACCTTATTAAATCAAGGCCTGAGTGGATTATAAAATGCAAACGATGCTGCTTTTCAACAGTGTTTAATTGACAGAACACAAGCGTCCAAAGTTCTACTTCAGTCAATAGCATCCAGTTCTTTATTCTCACAACCTTTTTTGCAGATTTCAAATGTTTCATTATATTTTGATTTATGAAGAGTAAACATTGAGGAGATGGGGGTCACGTGAAAAAGGAGGAGGTTGTTGTTCTGAGTTTAAGTTGCCATCATACTTGCTAATGACTCTTTTATGCTAATCATAATAAAATAACTAACTTGTAGTCACTGCTGCTGTGAGCAACCCGGGCAACCCGTCTCTCTCTCTCTCTTCTTCTCGTCCTGCATGTTTTTGTCGCCTCCAGCAGCTCTTAGTTTGTCTCCCTGTCAGAGTTGTAACTGGCAGCAGGAGGAAGTGATTACTCAATGATGCCCGGCTGCTTTCTGCACTCCGCAGCTGAGCTCATGAGTTCTTTCCCAAAATCGCACAATAACTTCTGAGGCAGCTTTGACAATCTGCTCCTGAATGTCTCTAAAAGAATTTGCTGGTCACTCTCATTTACCTGAGTTTTGTGTCTTTCCCTTTCAGGGTGTTTTTGTCTGGCAGAAACATGGCGGTGCTGAGGTTGGAAGTTCTGCCGCTGATGGCAGTCGTCCTGATGGTTTCTTGTAGTGCAGCACCCACAGACATCCTATACCGAGTTCCTGAGGAGCAGCCGCCTAACACTCTGATTGGCAGCCTGGCGGCAGATAAAGGCCTACCCGACACCGGACATCTCTACAAGTTAGAGGTCGGCGCACCGTACCTAAGAGTGGATGGCAAAACTGGTGACATCTACACCACTGAGATCCCCATCGATCGTGAGACATTGAGAGACTGCCGCAACCTGTTTGAGGATGATAAATGCTTCCTGGAGTTTGAAGTGTCGATCACTGACATGGTGAAGGGGATTGGCTTGGGGCCGCGGCTGATTGAAGGTCTCATCGAAGTGATGGACATTAATGACAACACACCACAGTTCTCCTCGCCCATCCTTTCCCTGGCCATTCCCGAGAACACGCACATTGGGCAGCTCTTCCCCATCCCCATGGCAACCGACAAAGACTCTGGACACAACGGTGTGGCTGAGTACTCTCTAACCACCGGACCAGATGCTAACCAGCTCTTCAGCCTGCAGGTTGCCTTGGACACAGATGAGAAACAGCCGCAGTTGGTCGTAATGGGCAACCTGGACCGTGAGAAGAAAGACTCGTATGACCTAAACATCCGAGTTGTGGATGGTGGAAAGCCACCGAGGGCGAGCAGTGCTCTCCTACGGATCACTGTGACCGATCAGAATGACAACCCACCGAAGTTTGAAAGAAATCGCTATGAGGCTGAACTACCAGAGAACAGCCCAGTGGGACACTCAGTGCTGCAGGTCAGTCAAACAAATGTACCATCATTTTAGAACAAGTGTTAACAGGCTTTGGATCTAGATTCAGGTCTTTAAATGTATTTTTGTTTTGGCACCAAACTTAACACTAATATTTTTAACAAGGCCATATATGACGAAAACTGGTGCCAGAATATTTTGGCATTTTGTTTTCTTTATTTTGAATATTAAAGAGGCCATTTCACACAAATTTCATGACTTTGTGGTTCTAACCAGTAATATGAAACATTGTATATCTAAAAACATTTAGAAACACTGATTAACAGACCTTTCAATCTGTCTGCGTAAAGATTCGGCTGAATTTGTCTAGCTTTGGGCTGCAACTCATTAATATTTATTATGTTAATTTGCTGGACTCATACTGTCTAACAAACTAGCCTATGAGAGCACGGCTTCCTGTTTCCTTCCCCGCTGCGCATGGCAACATTGCACCGAGCATTTTCATGTTTGATACGTGTTTATGCTAACAGCTTTTAGCTAGCAGCATGCTAGACGTGGTTTCAACTGCGGGAGCTGCCAAATACTAACGAACAAAGGAGTTGTGACGAAACAAGTAAAGGCCGTTCAACTTGGGAGAACTCGGGTTTTATCACCACCTGCATAGTTTAAGAGATTAAAACTGAAAGAGAAGTTGTTGACCTGTTTTCATACCCACTATGAAGGTAAGAACACCTGTGGAGCTAAAATATTCAACACAAACCTCAGAAAAACAGTTTTAATGGAATGGCCTCTTTAATAAAAATCCTGAGGATTTTACTTTGAAAATTACATTTAATGGGAAGTTTTACACAATATATTTAGCAACCAATAATTTTAGAATCACTACATTCCATTAACTATGCTACTCATTTCTCTCAATCTAAATCCTATTGTGTGTAAAAGGGAAACACAGTATTATATTTAGATTAAACTGCACTGGAATTCTCAAACAGCATAAATCTGGAAACATTCAACACATTACAGTGCGACAGACCCCTCATCCATACGTCACCTTTTATGATCTTTTATAAATATTAAATCATTGTCCCAATGTCTACTGATGTAAATATTGTTGCTCCACTTTTAGCTGTGTTTCCTCTTCCCGGTCAGTAGTTCAGATAATTAGATTAAACATGTCTCATCTTGTGAGACTTCTCTGTAGAAACAGTGTCAGAACTGTGGGACTGTATAATTAAAAAGATACCTGGGATATATGAAATGCCACAGACTCTTTGAAAAGGGGAAACAGACTGTTTTACTTTCATCACTGACCTTTAAACACTTTTCATGGCTGTTATAATACTGTTTTCTCAAACAGTAAAGAATTAGCTTAAACAAAAAAGAGTGATTTGATTGTCCAGGACCTTTCTTACCAGTGTTATTAAATGTTATCCAGATGTTCTATCAATGCCAAACATTCCAGTTGAACTTTTGGTCTTGTTGGTGATAAGTCCGAAAGCTGCGGAACAGCACAGCAGACTGACTGCACATAATATGCTGTTCAATTATCCGAACTGACAGATGGTGCAGCAGAGGTGAAGCAGGGCGTGGGATCATTGTGTGTAGTCACACATTAACCACTGATTCAAACTCACCTTTAAGCCGTCTACTGGGCCGCTGGTACGTGATGTTGGCATCAGCTGGCAGAACTAGAAGAAGCCGTTCGGTTCGGCAGCTCCACACCATGTTATTCTCCACTATTCCTGTTCCCTTCCTCCTTGTGACTGCAGCACAACCAGCCAGCCATCCAGCTCGATGTGCATGACTTAATCTGAGTCAGTCATGAGATTATCCACGAAGCTTATTGGTATTATTGCTCTAGATGTGGCTCATTGCATTTCAGAGAGTCTCAAATTTTTTTTCACTTAGCGTTCATTTAAGCAGCGATGCTGTAGAAGCAGCGGGATGATGCTTACTGGCGACCCTGACCTGCTTAAATTGTCCAATGGCTGTTCAGACATGTACTTCACTTTCAGCTCTTTGGAAGAAGCAAACGATCGGACTGTGCTGACTGTTACTCTTTTCCTTCTTGGGCACAATCAGAATCAAACCAACTTATTTTATACTTTCATTTTACCCTGCACTACCATCCATCCATCCATCTATCCATCCATCCACTCTTGTTCTTTCTCAGTGGGTGTACACCATGGACAGATATCTAGTCCATCACAGAGCTGCATAGAGATAAACAAACATTAAACCATTTACTCACACTTACAGCCAATTTAGAAACATAAAGTAATTTGAACTGCCATGTTTTTGGTTTGCGAAAGGAAACTGGAGAAAGAGGCAATCAAAATATTTTAGAGTTCTAAGTGATTGTTAATGTGATAATGTAATTTACTAAACAGTAAACTAGACACAATGTAAACTACCATCAATTATATCTATGTGTCTGCAGGCAGATTTTATTTTAAAAATAATATTCAGTTGTAGAAAAAATAGTCTTTTTTTCCCCAAAATGGTCTCCTATTGATTAATTATTAATCTGCAAACCTGAAGATTCTGGTCTGCTAATTTAGGGCACCAGTTAGCCTTGTGGAGTAATTGTTAACTGAGAGATAAAGAGTGTTTATACTTGGCGTTTGCCTGAACACACCGGCCTTGGAGAGCAGCCAGTGCTGCTCTGACTTCATCAGAACGACCCTGTGCTCCTGTTCAATACACAATTCTCAGAGGCTGTCAATAATTCACCGCTGTTTGGTGATATCTGCTGCTTAAAGCCACACCAGAGCAAAGAAAATCAATAGGCAGGCAAAATTATAATTTCACTTTCATGCTTTCTTTAACCTTAACGTCTCTGGCCTGGATCAGTGAGTTCCATGGTCAGCCAGGGGTTCTGGTGACAGTCTGTTACAGTCTGTGATCGTTAACAGACATGAAACCAGATATTTATTATGTGGCTGTGTGAACTGAAGTCTGTGTTTAAAAAAGTTTCTGAGTATTTTGGCTACAAAACCCCTTAAACCTTTTTTCCTTTTCTCTACTTTCGGCATAGGATTATATAAGTATATTTGGTACTAATGTTGAATGAAATATTATGTTATTTATTTACAAAAGCTGTCCTATTAAAATTCATTCTTGCATAGTGTATTTAATGTGAGATAAGTTTGAATAGAAGGTTGCTTGTCCAGTAAATCATAATGAGATTATTTTAACCAAAAAAATCAAACAATCCTGGCCAAATCTGGGACTAAGGAAAAATACTCTCGACTGAGCAGTTATCAGATTAATGTGATTAAAACTGTTCATTTTGCTTGACACAATAAACCAAGCAATACTAGCTTGTCTTTGACCAAAACCAATGTCATTGGATTAAAGAAAGCTAAATTATTTTAGTTTTGCACAAAGATTTAGCTAATTTAGCTTGCCTCAGTATGGTTACTTGTCTGTATACATAATTTATAATTATCCCACAAATTTAAAAAAGCATCATCTGTCACTTTGCTAAAATCCAAAAAGAAAAATTTACCTCACTCGTTGACTGTGACTAAAACATTTCCCTCACTGCTAGAGTTATAGGTTTCTGTGTCCTTGGCCCAAACAGAAATTTTATTGATCTTGTTACAAGGTTCAAATAATCCCATCCCACTGGCAGATTTATATTTTCTTCTTTTTAAGGACTTTTTAAGAGATTATTTTGCTGAGTGCAAGCTTGGCCCAGATTCAAACGCTTTAAAGGAATAATTGGCCCTAAGATTTTAAAACCCTAATTACATTACCACAAGTCCCAGGTGAAGCTTGCAGAAATGCTGAACCAGCAACACCTAGATATTTATATAAGCTGTCCAATTTATAATTCTTTTGACAACAGCCGACATTTTTAATAACAACCATGACACTGAATAAATACAGTTAAAAAGCATTAGTTGTGTGGCTAGAAACAGCAGCCTAACAAGCTCAACCTAAGTGATATTTTGCTGACTACTCGTACAGCCTAATTGACTAATTACCTCCATTTACTTTGGGTTTGGACATATGAAACCAGATTGTGGCTGATGTTAGTCTGTCCTCTCTGGTCTCTTAATGGGCCCAGAGGAGCTGGGGCTTTTCTCATAATGAGAGAAACATTAACATTCACTCATCTGCCCATTAGATGCCAATGACCCGCTGTACGTCCGTTAGATGTTGTTGTGTGGGGGCGTGCACTCAGCTTTGATAGTCTATTATGTTTCACACGCAGTAGAAACCTCCACCCCTTCAGGAAAAGATCCACGGCTTTGTAGTGTTGCATTGCTAATGGTTGTGACTCTTTGTAAGTCAAAGAAGCTAAATGATCATTAAAATGTAACTGAGCTTGTAATAGGAATGTGGGATGTTCAGGTTTACAGAGACTGACTGTGAATTCAGTCAAAGTTAGTCAAATTAATTTCAAACTCACCTTCTGCAGTGCATTGGCATGACTAAAAACACACAGATCAGTATACAGTTCACAATACCCACAAAACAAAGCACTTCTGACTTTTAAAGTTAAAAGTGTTAAAAATGGAGGATTTCTCAATCTGCCATCAAAACTAATTAGATGTTGTTCCTTTGTTGAAACTTTTCAAGATTGTAACTCATTTTTTCTACAATTGCAGGTCAGAGCAAATGATGCTGACACTGGCCTGAATGGAGAGATAGACTACAGTCTTCATCAGGCATCCGACTCTGTCCAGAGACTTCTGCGGATTGACCGTTCGACAGGCATCATTTATGTCAAAAGCTTGGTGGACAGAGAAGAAGAGAATTTCCTTAAGTTCTTTGTGGTTGCTAGAGATCATGGACCCAATTCAAAGAGTTCTAAGGTTTTTGTGAATATTACTGTCAAGGACCAAAATGACAATGCACCTTCTATTGAGATCCGTGGTATTGGTTTGGTTACCCACCAGGACGGTGTGGCCAACATATCTGAGGACATGCCAGTAGGGACACCAGTAGCATTAGTCCAAGTGTCAGACCGTGATGAAGGTGAGAATGCAGTAGTAACATGTGTGGTTGCTGGGGATGTCCCATTTCAACTCCGACCTGCAAGTGAATCAGCCAATGATCGCAAGAGAAAATACTTCCTGCAAACAACAACTCTTTTGGATTATGAACGTATAAAGGATTACAGGATTGAAATAGTAGCTGTGGATTCTGGGAACCCAGCTCTCTCCAGCACCAACTCCCTCAAAGTCCAGGTCACAGACATGAATGACAACACGCCAATTTTTTCTCCTACATTGCTTGAAGTGGACTTTCCAGAGGACAACCGGCCAGGTGACACAGTGCTTAATGTCGTGGCCACAGATGCAGACAGTGGTAGTAATGCAGAGCTGGTCTATAGCCTCATTGAAGTTAAGGCCACCAAGCTTTTTGAGATTGATGCTGAAACTGGGGAGATTCGTGTAAAGAACACACTGGATCGAGAGCAAACAGAACAATATCAGTTCCATGTGGCAGCAGCAGACAAAGGCGTTCCAAGTAAAACAGGAACTGCCACAGTGGTGGTGAATGTTCTAGACTGCAATGACAATGACCCCAAATTCACTCTAAATGGCTACAGCTTTTCCGTCAACGAGAACATGCCTCCACTAAATCCTGTTGGAGTAGTGACTGTCACTGATGCTGATAAGGGAAAGAATTCCCAAGTGAAAATTGTTGTGGATCCAGACAATGGCAAGTTTATTATTCAGAATGGTACAGGAACAATCTTGTCTACCATTTCATTTGACCGTGAGAAAGAAAGCATGTACACTTTCCGTCTAAAGGCTGTAGATGCTGGTGACCCCCCTCGAACCGCTTATGTTGGTGTGACCATCAATGTCCTGGATGAGAACGATAATTCCCCCTATATCATCGCACCTGCTAACTCTTCCTTCAAACACTTGCCACCTGGCACATTGCCAGGCACATCTGTCGTGGTAGTGACAGGTGAGGACCTTGACACTGGACCTAATGCTGAGCTGCACTACTCCATCATAGGTGGAAACCCCTATGGCCTGTTCAAAATTTCACCTTTCTATGGGGAGATCACACTGGCACAAGCTTTCACTGGCAAGCACAGCGGGCTTCACCGGCTGGTAGTGAAGGTCAGCGACAATGGTAAACCTCCTCGTCACACCATTGCCCTAGTCCATGTGTTTATAAATGACACCAAGTCCAATGTCTCAGTCATTGAAGCACTGGTTGGCCACAGTCTTTACACACCTCTAGACAGAGATATTGCAGGAGATCCCAACAACCCCTTTGGTACGCCTAGCTATACTGTATATGCCTTTATTGGAGGTACTGCTGGTGTGATTCTGGTCATTGTAGCTGTAGTGGTCATCAGACACCGGCTTCAGAAGGACACCAAGAGTGGTTACCAAGCTGGCAAGAAGGAGAGTAAAGACTTGTATGCTCCTAAACAGGGTCCCAAGAATAGTAAAGTGAAAAAGTGCAAGAAAAACAAAGCTCCAAAACCCAACAAACCACTGGAGGAGGATGAGGAGGCCAGCCTACAGAAAGGCCTCAAGTTTAACCTCATTAATGACGTCAATGATAGTCCCAGAATCCATCTCCCGCTTAACTACCCCCCAGGAAGCCCTGATCTGGGGTGTCACTACCGCTCAAACTCTCCCTTGCCATCTATTCAACTGCAGCCACAGTCACCCTCTGCCTCTAAGAAGCACCAGGCGGTTCAGGATCTCCCTGCTACCAACACCTTTGTCGGGACAGGCGACAACAACTCCACGGGTTCTGACCAATATTCGGATTACAGCTACAAGGCTAATCCACCCAAATACAGCAACAAACAGGTAGGAGACTATGCAAACATGGCAATGTACCCCAGGGAGAACATCTATTGGACCAACCGTGTGTGGTAGTCATGCTTGGACATACTTGGCATTGCCAGGGTTCTTTCACCAAAGCTGCACTGATTCCCTTGCACAGCACCCACCACCAAATGGCTTTTTTCATTTTATTTTTGTTTGGTTCTGTTCACAACCTCTGTTCTGTTTAGTTTTTACTTTTCACTTGAAAATGGACACAGCAGAATATGCGAATATGAAGATTGACATTAAGGATTGACCAAATATGGGCTTACCAATATTCACTAGTTTACATGTGATCAAAAACAGAATGGACTTTGGGTTTTAGTTGTTTTTGCTGTTTATGTTTTCCAGTCATATTTCTAAGTGTTTAATTTCTGTATTATTTGTAAAAAGAAAATCTGCTGAACTGCAGAACAAGAACACATGTTCAATAATAATAATTATAACAATAACAGTTCTAAATGGTTTTCATTAAGAAATTATATTTATTCAACTGCTGAAATTGGAAATCCCATGTAGGTCCATCCTTGGCTTCTTTATGTTTGAATTTGTTTTTCATTTTTTTTTAGTTTCACCTTTTCATGAAAGGTTAAATGAAGGCTTTCAGCAGTTATTTTTGTTTTGTTATAAATATTTTGAATCCAGAGCTCTTTCTTTAGCTATTGAAAGCTTCATGCTGACATCCTCATTAAGTCTGATTGTGTGTGTGTTGTTTTTTTTTATTTTCTTTTGCTTTTTATTCCTTGAAAGCTGACTTGGTTTAAAGCTCCTCTTTATGACTGAATCGGCTTGTTGAAGGATGTCAAAGAGAGACTGTGAATTCCTGAGTTTTTTGTACCTCCTTTTTTATTGTTTCTTAGCTTACTTTGGCCAGGAACTATACTGGCTGAGCACCACTTTACAGGGTTTCAATCCAGTTCAGACCAATTTAAGGTAATTCCAGCTCAGTCAGGGAGCTAAGCAGTGAAAAAGAAAAGTAGAGGAACAAGAAGGATTGGGGGGGGGGGGTCGTTAAAAGCAGCTACATTGTGAGGGAATAGGTACACTAAGACTACAATCATTTCTTCACCTTCGCACATCCTGTCAGGTCAGCTGAAATACAACTTTTAATTTTGCCATGTTCCCAATCACGAGGGCTAAAAAGTCAATTGTTTGCACAGATTAATGGGAAGTAATTTTCTAGGCGCTCACTTTCGCCTCTTTTTTGTCCAGAGTGCCTTGGTCTTTCTATTTAATTTAAAAAATTAAAAGAAGAGTGTGGTGGTGAGGGCGGAAGGGGAATGGGGGTAGATGGGGGCCATTAAACACATGATTGTGACTAATTTTTGTAGCCAACTGCTGTAATGTGGTGTCACTTTGACTGAGTTGTGGCAGAGATAATGAAAATGTCATGTTCATTGTGGTAGCCATGGAGACAATCACTTGCTGGGATAGAGATGTTCAGACTGTACATACCTGTGAACACCGTGTCAAGTATTTTGTTTTGTTTGTGCTTTTTCATCTGCTGTTCATGTTGTGTGTGAGCTTAACAAGAGTATGTTGTTCTTCCTGCTTTGCAGACACTTGTGTTAAAGACTTGTACCAAAGATTCACACACACTTGTGTTTTCATTGCCTTCACCATCTCACAGTCTACAGCAAATCATACATGAAGTGGATGCTGAGGATCTTGTTTGATCCGGTTAGTGACCCTGGTTCTGCTGGGTTCTCGTTTTGTCCATTAACACCAGATCCTGCAGGAATTACACTCATCAGATTTAAAGCAACATGTCCTCACATCCTCCATCATACTCCTCCTCCGTCATGTCCTCTTTTTATCAGGGGAAATATTTGTACAGTGTTTTTTTATGTTTTTTACAGGGAAAAGCAGATTTAATTTCAATAAACGTTTTCCTAAAACATTCACATGGCGCTCTTTGTGCATTGACTGGGTGAGGTGGGCTGGATAAAGCAGGAGGGAGAGGTACAGTATCCCATATCACTTTCATCTTTCACACATGGAGAGAATTTGACATACAGTACAGTATAGTATATCTGCTGTCTTGAATTAAAAAAAAAAAGTTTATTTCCTTTTGTCTTCTGTGCTGGAGTTTTGAAAAACATGGCCATTAAAGCATTAGATACATTTACAATTATCTTTAGGTGGTCTGTAATGTTAATTATTTGAATGCTGCAGAATTTTACATTTAGGAATATATCAAGCCCTTTTTGTTGCAGAATAATGTTTTGCTTACAGCTTGCTCCTAACCCAATCCCCCACCCCCCACACATTTATCAATCAGGTTGGCTTAAATTAGAGGAAACATGTTCCACAGTAAAGTTTTATCCCAACATCCTAATATTTAAAACATTGTGTCCTAACCAAACAAAATCCTTCCATTTGTACTGATTTTATGATTTTCTGACATTTTGATCTTGAGTTATTCTTTCTATCATCTTAGATCTTCTGTTCATGACCAAAAACCCGAAAGAAGCCAATCCCATAAACCTTACCTCTAATTTCTGTGCTCTCCAGAAAATATGACAGTGTTCTAACAGCTGTTCAGCCTAACAGAGATCATCATGTGATTATTAAATCAAGTTTCATTTGTGTAGCAGCTCTTATTTAACAGTTCAAAGTTAAACAGATAAGCAGGTAATAAAACAATAAAACCATCTGAAGCATAAATTAAATAAAACACAGATGAGTAAAAGACCAGAAAAGGTGAACTTCATGTGCAGAAGTTAGAGCCAAACTAAGCTAAAAACCTCTGAAAGTGTTGAAACAGCCAAATATGTTTTCTCTCTATAGAAACTCGAGTCATTCTGTCTGTCACTTTAAACCTTCACCTGCTGTGCACTGCCTGTGTACACAAACACACTTTAGACTTTTAAATGGAGCCAAATCAAACATCCCTGAGCAGGTGCCTAACCTGGTGGAGGGGTCAGAGGTCAAATATCATTCAAGAACAGCTATTTAGCAGCTAGGATTGAAGAGGTCAGAGGTTAATAACACATGTCTCCAGCTCCTCCCTCTGTTTGAACTCTACATTAACAGTCCAACAGCATCCTTCCTGCTTTTATGCTGACCAACTCAGCCGTTTCTATAGTAACATGAAGGCCTGTGTGTGTGTGTGTGTGTGTGTGCATGTGTGTGTGTTTGTACTGACCGACCTCACTCCCCTTCATCTCCTTCTTCCATCCAATCCAACACAATCCCCCCTTCTATGGCCAGCTCTGCCCTTTGGATGAGGAGAGTGTGTGCACGTGTGTGCTGCCTATCATTCTGTTTAAATAAGCTCTAAGTTGAGTATTTATTCCACTCGCCCACACACTGACATACTTCATCCACATTTTTATGTAAAAATTCAGTCAAAAGTTTTTGTTTCATTAAAAATAAGAATCACAAACTTCAGAACAAACAGATTTGACCGTGTCAAAGAATTTCCAGAAATACTTGCAGGTGATAAGATCATTTCATGCCTTGATAAAACCTTTAAACACCTTTATCAGGGTGGACTAAACTTTCCTGTTGGGTCTCTTTTAATGTGGGATCTATTTTGTTGTAAACCGGCTTATATCTCTGCATGCAGCCTCGTATCATGACTCCAATCAGCTGTTTGATGAAGAGCAGCAGGCTGCCGCCTGTTTTGCACCACTTCCTCCCAAATCTGCATCTTTTACCTCTGAGTTTCATGCAGGAGCTGCTGCACACAAGTGTTCAGGTTTCTGATGTCCATTTTTATAGGCTTTTCATATTCTTTATGCATTTTCCAAAAGACGCAATCTAAGAAAAAGGTTTCAGATTCTAGTTCACTGAATCATCAAGAAAAATGCTCATATCCATACAATAAAAAAGGGAATCTGTTAATTTTTGTCCCTGGACAAAATATTCCCTCTTTCACACCCAATATCCTGGATACAGGAATTTCTTTAGAAAACCTGCATGAAAGAATGACTAAACATTCAGAAACAGTAAAATTCTACTTTAAAATGCTGAAATTTTATCATCAAGAGTTCATTTTTCTTTCAAACCAGAACATTACCACTATATTTAATGTTAAGTTTAGGTTTAGGTTTAAAAAGTACTTTTCTTTACTAGAAAATCATCATGTCTTTTTTCCATTAGATGCTCCTTTGTCTCCTTTAGACACCAACAGAACTGCACAAATGATTGCTATCCCAGCATTTTGTGAAGCAATCGCACAATAAAAAATTAAGAGTTTCATCTAAAAATGGATCAAAATGATTTGTAAAGTACATTCTGCCTCCGTTAGTGCTGGTCTGTTAATATAAGGACAATGTGATGCTGTATGTCTTAGGCATCAACGCAAACACCATCATAAACACTGTCTTCTGTTTTCAAAGTCATGTTTAAATGCCATATGTCATTAGACTGTGACTGTTCCTGGAAATGTGAGAACATACACACATTGCCAGGTAAAAACACAATGAATTGGTGCCAATGACACTCTTTGTGTAAGTCAAAATGGGGAATAAATTGTGACATTCATGAGAACGTTGTGCAGATTTTCAAATTTCAGTTTAGTCATGAAGTATCTATTTTTATTTGTTTACGATTCATCCTCTATCATTCACAGTGATCAGAATGTTCAGTCTTAGCTTGTAGGGTTTGCCAACCCCTCCAAAATTGTCTCACAGTTCTTGAACTTTCTTAATCACGGAAACTAAACTGAGAAGGTTTCTAGATGCTTGTGACAACTCTCTGACATTTTTTTCAAAGTTTGTTTCATAAATATATTTGACTTATTGAACATCCTAGTAATGCAACAAACTAAACAAACATTCAAGAGATTTTGGAAATCCCCTTATTGAAGATATTTCCATCAAATGGAAATATGTGCACAATGCTACACGCCTACAGATCATAGACCTATAATAACCTAGAGCTGTGTAACACTAGCTGCAGTATATTTCCACATTCTCCATTTTACATTTCTGCAATCTAAACCTGGTGTGGAGGAGAAGGAACGAGACTATAGGAGCAACAGTGCAAAACCAAGCGTCTGATAATACAGGGAGCAACGCAGCGCTGATATCTCTTCCTCCACTTTTATACTGTTACAACCTTTCACAAAAATAAAGACACTAGAAGGAAGTATTCTTCTCGTGTTTTACTGAACATCAACTGTCATAACATTAAAGAATCAGAGAAAAACTAATACAAATATCAGCCCATCCAAACTCTACTGAGGGTTCCAGCTCCACCAACATGTTCCAGAAGGAACAAAGATGGTCCAAAAGTTTCATAATTAAAATTTATTTTGAAAATGAATGGCATTTATGTGTTTGCACATAGTGTGAAATGTTTGGATATTACAGCCACAGCTCTCTGCCGAGTGACAAACATGTGGCAGTCAAAGTTTTGGTGGTGTGTGTGTGTGTGTGCGGGCGTGCATGTGTGTGCACTCTCTTCCATTCAGTGGCATCAGTTCAGCATTAAACTCCACTTTGTGTGAGTTTAGGTTTGTTATTTTAAACAGTGGCTAGATTGATTATTCCCTGTTAATAACGTTTTTACCATAAATTTTGTTGAAACGCAGCTGGAACTTCCTGAACAGTTTCTCGTTCCACAGCTGTTTTCAGTCTGAACGCCACAACCACAGTCTCTTCCTGTTCTCAGAGCAGTTGATAGATGTGGCTTATGTTTAACTTCTTATGGCATTACAAAACAATTATTTCTGTTACAGAATCCTTTTGTCTAAGATTTGTTCATTAAAGACCCCTCCGTGAATCACCATCAATCAGCGTATGGGTGAATGATTGGTTGGAAGATATTTGATACATTATGATCCCCAAGCTTTGGCGCGTGGTGTGAAAAGATGAAAACAAGTCTCTTTTAACCACATGACCCCCCCCCCCCCCCCCCCCCCCCCCCCGTACGCTTTCAGTTAGCTGAAGTTATGAGTATACATGACACACCCAACACAAACGTACTGCAGCAACACCAATAAAATCTGTTTTCAATCTCAGTCAATGTGTTAATGCAACACTAAACACTCATAATCAGTTTGCTTGGCTACAGTTACAGTCCATTAAGTCATACCAGATTTAAAGCAGGTGATGTTGCAGTATGACTGACACAAGACTTCTTGTTTCTCACTGTAGTTCAGTTTGCTGTGAGAAAATAGATGGTCAGCTGTCATGGCTGCTGCTAGCAGCAGCAGCTAAAAGTCCGAACACAGTTTCAACCACAGTCACAGCTGAGATCAAATGATAAAGAAAAGGTGTGACCTGCAGATGAGGACGCTCATGTCTGATGCACAGTTCCATGTGTTCACTCAAACATCTGTATGTAACTTTTTATGGTTCTTTAACTGCAAGTTCATGAGGACGACCTCAAACACATAAATTCTCACTCTGCTCTAATTACAAAGAAAGGTTCAACTTCAAAGTAACCAAAGATGCAGACTAAATGCAAAGCAGGAAAGCAATGAGCAAAAAGATGAAGAATAAAAAATACAAACTCAAATTCCAAAAACATTTGGCCACTGTGTAAAATAAAACCAACATGCAACATGCCTATAAACCCAATAGAACATAAAGAACATATCAGGTGATAAAACTGATATATTTTACCATTCCATGGAAAATATTAACTCATGGTGATTATTTACATCGAACGATGAGAGTCAGAGAATCAGGAGGAATGTCTGTGTGCAAGTGACAAGGTCAAAGGTCAAAACAAGTTGTCACACTCATGAAAGTCTTGTCTGTCCCAACTTCCATATATTATATAAGTTTACTAGGAATATTTTAGTTTCAGAAAGTGCATAAAAATCCAAACACAGTTGTGCAGTAAAGATGCACAAACATGTGAAATTAGACATAAAGAATCTATTTAAAAGGTTCACATTGTGTTTTAGTAGTTTGACAGTAAGTGTGTGACAGAGGTTTATATGTGGAATGTTAGGAGTGTTCACAGGTTAGAACAGGTACGATGGAACGATGTATAGATACATCTCTGACAAGTTACCGGACAACAATGAGCTCTTTGTAACACACATCGTCATAGACCCACATTATTTTCCCTGCAACACACATTCCTAAACACACCAATCACTCAGCGCGACATGATCCTCTCACTCGGTGTGTTTTCTATGTGTTTGTGTAGGAAACAGCTGATGCGTGTCTTCATCTCTGGAATCAAACTAAACGTTCAGAGTCAGTCTGCATGGAGGTGGAGCTTCAAGCTTTATCTACCTGCAGACTAACTCACCTGACTCTCAGGTGTTTCATGCAGAAGAACAAGTGCTGCAGAGGTTTAATAAACATTGGAGAACAGATCTGTAGATGTTTCCACCCCTCTGGGACAGGAATCATGTCGGCTGCAGCGAACATAAACAAAACCCTGAAATTTCCTTTTGACTGATGAAGATTTTGGCAGAGTGACTTGTTATTTTTGTCAATGCTCCATCACTTAGAAACATTTTGTCTTATTGACAAATCACCTGTCTTGTGCTCATGTGTTTTGTTTATGTGATGCCACCCACACAGCTGTGTGAAGCTGCAACATCCCCCCCCCCAGCACTCAGACATACGTCACCATAAAGACATTATTTACAGTTTAAATGACTATCAGAAAGTTGGTGATTTTATATCTATTACAGTTTTGACACAATCACAGTTGAGGTTTGAGAATTTTGGGAGATTTTTTCACAGCGTTTTACTGACAATTGATGATGTCACACACTTTAATTTTGGAAAATGTCCAAAACATTCAGGTCTTTGATGAACAAGCATCTTACTCCCACAAATATTTAGTACAGATATTATTTCTACATCAAACTGCAGGTTCATTCAGTCTGTTGCTACATGAATTTCACAGGTTTAAAAACCATCTGAGCTGAGATTTGTTTAATTTGCAAACCACTGATGCAATGATAACCAAAACCATGAATACCTCCATGAGTGGCTCAGTGCTTTTATGTTCATTAGAACATCCATGTTGTCAGAGCAGAAGACCATGAAGAAAGAAGAAAGCAGGGAGGAGAGTAATCTTCACATGCAGCAGTTAATTTTAGCCGATCAGCAGAGAACCTGCGGGAGCTGATTTTCAACCTCTCTGGCCGTCCGTCTGTCTATTGCGGTCGTTCCCTCAGGGCTGCGATTGTGTTTGAGCCGCCGAGACGACTCGGTGCAGAGATCAGCGTGTTTGTGTGCGTTTTATGATGAGCCAGGAATCAAAAACACAACAAACATCATTTTTCTAGTGTGTCCTCTGTGTATATTTATGTCTACATAAGTGTGTGTTGTAATGGCACCTGCTCCAACTACACAAGTGAAGTGGAACGGAAACCTGCCTGGGGCTTCAGGCGCACACACACTCCCACACACACATACGCACACAGAGAGATGAACAAACCGGCGACAGTAAATGCGTGGAGACTGCAGTAAAGAGGAAGAAACGAGGAGGTGAAGAAGAAAAGTGCAAATACAGCACACACTCATTATACTAACATGTACTATGGTTGTGTGCTTGAGTGTGTAACAGGGATGCAGCATGTGGTGCAACTCAGGAGAGCAGAAGGTTGCTAGTTTGCAACACAACCACACACACACATACCTGTAGGCGGGGTCAGAGGTCACATGTTGTACAGCTGTTCCATACACCAGGCTGTTGAACTCAATAAGTTTGCAGAAAAATGCTCGTACACACACAGAAACATGGCAAGTTACCGTCATCAGCAGCGTTGATCAGAAGCAGGAAATATTCTGTGGGTTGATTTGGATCATTTTCCAAAGGATTTTTAAAGTTCTTACTTTAATATAAGGTTGGTGTACAAAAGTCTCTTCAATACAAAGATTTCCTGGTTTTCTCAACAATATAAAAACTGATAAACATAATAGATCCATATACTTATGCTTTATGAGGTTATGGTCATTTAATCGGGGGGGTGGAAACTTCCATTCGGTTGTTGAGATGATGCAGATTCAGTCGTATGTAAATCATTTCAACCATCTCTGGTGTTTATTACATAGGTTCAAGTTTTCAGTAAAATTTCTAGTAGCAGGTTAATTTCCATATTTTTGTTTTAGGTATAATTTGATTAAAATATACTAATGATAATAAAACACAAAGAGTCTGTTAATAAGAACATTTAGAGAAATAAAACATTTTTTTTTCCAACCTGGAAAATTGATGAAAAAATTACAAAGTTCAGAATAAAGTGTCACTGAGATTAAATAATGCTGATATTTAAACGGACTTCTGCTTGTTGATTTAGTTCTTCATCCAGGTCTGATGAGATTCATCAAAAGCTCAAACTGGTGTTATTCAGGTGCAGATTTATTTATACCACCAACACAGCCGCATGCTGCTGAACCACACATCAAAACTGTGACAAGAACTTCAATCCATCAGATTTATTATAGAATGTGTTGAGAAACGTTTCCATGAACAACAACCAGAACCTCTCGAGCTTTTAGAAAAGACATGCTGTCTTTTAAAATTGGACAGTTCTCAGCTGTTCTTAGCAGGATTTAAATCAGATGAAGAGCAAATCATAACGCTGCAGTCAGCGAGACTTCTGGTTCAACTTAATGAACTTCCTGAATAACTAACATTCTGTTTAAACTTATTTCTCAACTCTTGCTGAGAAACAGTTACTAACTTTGAATATTAAACCTGAAAATCCAGCTTTCCTTCTTAACTAGAGCAGCTCTTACCAGAACTCCTACCACGCCCTGCTGCTACCACGGCCACACATCTGCTCCATCAGGATCTCTTTTACCACGTCTGAGAGCTTTTTCAAATCTAATTCTACCTCTTATTACAACTTGTTGTTTTGATTGTCTGTGTGTGTGTGTGTGTGTGTCATCTCAACTTATTTTCAGATCACGTGTTGTTATCAATGACCTAACATCAGATCAGCTAACAGTCCAGCAGAAAGCAGAAGAATATTGGCTGATGAATGTTCATGTTCTTTTGACTTGATGTTTTTTTTTTTCATCATACATTTCAATGGTCTTATTATTATATTTTTTAAGAGTTATAATTACTAGAAATCATTTGTCTTTATTATTTTTGGTTAAATCTATATCTGGTTTATTTGGTCTGTTATAATAGAAGGTTTGGGAATTAGATTGAACATATTAATGAAGTCGGACAACTCACTTGTCTAGTATTTGTGTTCACCGTGTAGTATCGGTATCTGTGGTACTCCCAGTAGCTGAAGTATCAGTATCAGTGCAGTACAGCGTTTTCAGGAACAGAGTGCAGTAATTTGCAGCAGATGCTAAGTGACAGTCAGGACTGTCAGCAGCAAGTCTCTGGAGACTCACAGAGACAGAGTGTGTTTGAGGACCTTCTGCCAAGTGTACAGTCACTGGCAGTCGCCGCGGCAACTGCCTCCATCTACTTCCTGATTGACAGGTGACGGTAAGAGAAGTGACAGCTACCGGAGAGAGAAAGACAAACATGACTCAATCAATCAGGAGGAAGAACATAATCACCCACAGCTTCCTTTTCTTTTCTCTCTTGTTTTTGTTTTGCACATAAGAATTGATTATTTATTGGAAGTTGAGGTTTGTGGTACTTCCTCATGCGTTTGGAGGTTCCTGCTTGGTGTTTACATCCTGCTGCTGGAATTTTACTGTCTGGTCTGAGAAACACAAGAAATAAGCAGAGTTTGTGTTCAGAGCTGCCGAATATTCAATGTTTACACAAATGTTCTGTGTTTTTGTTCAGATGCAAAGCAGAACTCTAAATCTTTTTTTTAATTATTATAATGCTAAAAACAAAAGGCCTTTTTTAACTAAAAATGTTTGTCCAACATCAACAAACTGTGTTGGAAGTAGAGACAACATGTGGCTTTGAAAAAACAAACAAGTTTCAATATTTTTATGGACACGCGTGTGTCTGCCATGTTTGACCTCTGGAAACAAAAATGCTACTATCATTTTTACACTCCAAACATATTTGTATGTTTTTTGTTAAGTTATTCATTGAAATCTAATTTAAATTTGAGTTAACAAAAAACTAAATTGATCTTTTTCAGTGGAAAGTTTTTATGCGAGTTTGCGCTTCATTTTATGTTTCTACAAAATGAATACAGACAGCTGAAAATGTTTTGCAACAACACATTTCTGGATTTTCTGTAGAAAAATCTGGTTATATTTGTAAGAATAAATTAAATTCTTGCCTTTAAAAGAACTTTTCAAATGTAAGAAAGCAGAAGAAAAGAGTCCAAGTTCCCGGTTCAACAGGATTAATTCAAGGTTTTTATTAAACAAACTTTTACTTTGTGAAAAGTCAACATTTACAAATTTTCTTTGGGAAATTTGTTGCATTTCTAGTTGTAAGTCTGAATACTCATGTTTCTATGATTCTTTCTGCTCGTCATCGTTTTCACTCGACTCTGCTCTTTTTGTTTTACTGTCCACATTGTTTCAACCTCTTCTTGTTGTTCATCATCCTCATTTCCTCTGCAGCATTTCACGCTCCGCAGACTTTGGCCATAAAATCCTGGTTTTACCTCTGGGCTGCTACTTTATATCTGTCTGCCTGACCAACACACACCCCATGCACACATGCACTTACACACACATTTCATACACACATGCATACACACACACTTGCTCACACACACACCAACACACACATCTCTGCCAGTCATAAAACCTCCGGACCCTGCAGGACAGAGCATGACGAGGGCAGAGGGCATCTCTCTCTGTGTGTGTAAGGATGTGTGTGTGTGTTGCTGTGTGTGTGTTAACTTTGTGTCGTTGAGGCAGAAAATGATGCAGCGGTCGGCTGAGCTCAGAGACGTTTTATAGAGCAAACGGGGGCTCCTTTCTCCATCTTTTTGGCAACATGCCTCTTTTTCCTCCTTCTGTTCATCCTGTTTTTTTCCTCCTCTTATTTTTGCTTAATTATCTTTCTGTGTTACTTTTTGCCCTTTTCTGTCTTTCTCCTTCACCCTTCTTCTATTTTTTTCCTTCCATTTCTGCTGGTTATTTATGTTATTTTATTACCTTCTTTCATTTTATTCTTCCCATCTATACCTCCTTATTTTCTTATTTCTTCTGTCATCTCTTCTCTTTTCTTTGTCTCATTCTGTTTAAAATATTTTCATCTTTACCACCTTTTTTCTGTCCTTTTACTTCCAAACTCACTACTCTCTACTCATTTTCCTGTCTAACTCCTCCTAACCCCCTTGTCTCCCCCGCTCTCTATTCGCTCCCCTCTCTGTTTTTATTTATTATGTCCTCCTCGTTCTTCACCTTGAGTCGCCTCTCTTTCCTCCGCCTTGGACTGCAGAGAGGAGATAAGAGCGAGGGATGGAGGGAGGGAGATGTTGTTCTTTCGCTCGCCGTTTTCCCTCTCGTATCATCTGAAGTGTCTGTTCAGATGGGAAACACTCGTCTCCTCTCTCCTTCCACCTCTTTATCTTCCTCACTCATCTCCACTCTTTTCCTTTATCTCCCCCACATTCCTCATCCTACTGCTCTGCACTCACTTCCTCCTTTCCCTCCTCTGCTTCCTCTTCCTGGTTGGATGATCAGGCTGTAACTTTCACGACCACATCATTTCCATTACTCATGAAGAGAGTTTTAATTAGCATCCAGGGTTTCTTTGGGTGTGAAGGGATGGAAACAAAGATTTATTATAATAAAATACAGATGAGAAACATCAGATAGAGGTGTTGTTGTGTCTTTCCATTGTGATACAGGTCACAATAAGACTGATTATCAGGTCTGGAATTATGTAATAAAAGACAGAATAACAGTTTGACCAATTTTACACTGATGCACGTCTGTGCAATGGTTTGAAACATTTCAGATCTTTTATTTATAATCTCTGTGTTAGTCTAGCAGGTAGAATCTGTAATTCAGATTGTGTTTGAAGCATTTAAAGCAGCTTCAATCTGTCCTCCAACTCAGCACTTTAGTTGGCTTTCAGTTTTTTGTTTGTGCACTCGGTGAACAGCTGTTTCACACCATAATCCTCTCTCTGACCTCAACTCCTCATCCTCCAATTCATCTCATCTTTATTTTAGTTTCACTTCAATCTGTTTTACCGGTTGAAATCAGAGATTTCACTTCTGAAAACAATACATTTTAATAGAAAAAGCAAAAATACAGAACTAATACATCAGAAATTCTCCCTGTGTCGGTCTCCCACTCTCCCTTTGCCCCTCTCTGGATTAGTAGTCCTAATCTCTGGAGGTTAAATTAGAGGATTGAGGTTGGATGTTAACACAGAGCTCCACATCTGGGACTTTTTTTCCTCTTTTTGGCTTCTCTTGGTCTTAGTGGGAAACAGAAAATTTCCCTGAAGGTTTGTGTGGATCCTGTTACAGCTGCTGGAGAAGCTCAGAACCAGAAAATCACAAATCTGCTCTGTGTCAGTGCTTGTCGGACAGCAGTGCTCATGTTTTTGTCAGAAACCAAACAACAACAAAGAAAAAAGCCAGCAGGCAGTTTATCTGCTCTGCAACACACTGACAGCTGAAAACACCAACAAACCACATCATCAATATGTGAAATGATCAATGAAGATTTGTAGTGGAACTGTGAAAACTACTGTGGACGATTTCTTCGACAGGCTTGCATCAGTTAACAACATCATTATTTTGTGTTTTAGCTTTAAACAGGCTGATAACACGTTGAATCATGAAATAGTAATTAAACATCTAATCCCTGATGTCTAATGTAATAACTTCACATCCTACGTCACAAGAAGATCCTCCACATTAGAGCAGATTTCTAAACGTGGCAGTGAAGAACCTGCTTCAAACAGCAGCATAAGGATGGATCAACACATCCAGGTTAACTTTAAATGTTTTAATTTAACAGCAACGGAGCAAATTTCCATCCAGTCTTTTTTTATATCCTCTTGATCCTGTTCAAGGCCTGAGGAGCTGGTTTCTATCAGAGAGGTCAGGTTACAGCGGAACAAAAGCAAGAGAAGGAAGATAAATGTCTCAACTTGTTTCAAAATATTTAATAAAGTTTGTCTTCTTGAAATTATTTAGTGTCCTCCAACATACTGACATGAACTATTTAGAGGTGGTATATGAAATATTTTTATAAAAAGCAATATTTATAACAAAATAATGCCTCCACTGGGTTTACAGAGGGTTGTAGAATGAAAATACACTATTTCCTTTAAAAATTATATTTTATGTAAAATATTATAAAATATTAATTTTGACGGACACAACATTGGCATATTGTTTAAATCTACCAGCCAATAGCTGGCAGAGCAGCGGGCACCATTTTGGGTTTCCCAGCACAGTGAGGCTGGTACTGTGGAGTCTGCAGGTCAAGCAGCAGGAAGCACCGGGGACATGTGGTGATTATATACATTATTTACTTGCCATAGAGGGTTTCCCATGTGACGAGCAGGTTCTGTGTGGAAACGTTTTCATTAGCTGCTAAGCTAACACGGAGCTACATGTTGGTGAAGTGGAGAACATGATTAGTGAACTGAACTCATGATATTTTATTGTCCTGCTGTGATTGGAGATCAGAGTGGGTTTGGTGAGGAATATTGATCGACCTGAGCATCAGAGCGCGCGCGGGGGGTTTAACGAGCCTGACACCCAGATGGCTGAAGGCTTTGTGCCGTGTTATTCTGTTCCAAGTTCCATATCCCACCTTTAAATGAAATCTGAAACAGACAGCAGCTCCCTCACATCAAACATTCCAGATAAACAAGTAAAGTAAAAAGTCAGCAAAAACATGATCACTAAAATAAATCTTTGCACAAAATTAACATTTTCTTTTTGTTGTTGATTTTTTCTGCTTAAATACACTTTATGAGTAAAACATGAGTGTTGGATGACAAACATTAAGTTGTAGTTCTGGTTTTCAGTTTGTCTGTATTGTTGTGTCTTCTTGGAAAATGTGACGGTGGAAGCAAAGAGACAACAGGTGATGGCATCGAGATAAACGGGTTGATGACACACCTGGAAGCAACGCAGGAAACGTAAACACCACTTAAACTGTCTGTCACTGTAACCTGTCGCCGCTGTCATGGTAACAGTGACGGGGGTGGGCAGGGTGGATTCCTCCATTGGACAAAAAACATGTCTGGGCATGTAGGGAAACAAATACACACACACCCACACACACACTTTACAAGTGTTTGCATTCATTTTTGCATACAGTCTCAGGTCATTAGGTGAGTCTGTGTGTCTCCCTGACAACCTGCGAGTGCAACAGGTAAAATCCCTCATGCATTCTCCACACTGCTCGTGTCCTGTTCCTCCACCCCCCCCCCTTCCTGCTCCTTATGGGATGTCACGGGTGGCCGAACAGCCAATGGAGCGATCCCTGAGACCTAATAAATAAAAACACGGCGAGTCAGTGCTGCTGCAGGGGCTGCTGGGTAGTTTGGGCTGACTGATCTGCTGTGTGGATTGACCGCTGATCTTCACAGCGTGTTCATTTGTCTGCCTGAAATCACAAAGTCCCTCTTGTGCTTAGTTGTTCACTTTCTAGTTTTAAAATTTTAAAAAGCTTGTTTTGATCCTTCTGGTCTCTCACTAGTAAAGTTCTCCTACGTTTCTCTTCTTCCTCTATAAATCTAAACTGAATCAGTTTGGGGCCTAACACAGATCATTTACCATATTCTAAGATCATCAGTTTCTCATTTTGAACATGTTAAAGTGCTTCAGAATATCTCACACAGCAGATCAGTTTGTTAATACACAGTTTTCTAGTCCAGGCTGAGTCGGTTGTCATCCTGAGTCTTTATATTTTAAATCAGAACACATTTCTAATAACTACTTAGCAAAGCTTCTGACAAACATTTTGTTGCAAGAATAACAAATAATTCAACAAACATCTATTTAAAATAAAATAAAAGTTGTTAACAAATGTTATTTTTACATCTTGCTTGAAAATAATCAACTTTTTTGGTTATTTGACCCAATTGGTCCTAATTGATGGCAGCTAGCTTTCACACTGTCTTTAATGTTTCTGCACTAACATAACACAAAAAATTATTAAAATGTACCTCCAGTCAAATGGGAACATCTTGTTTTAAAGCATCAGCTGATGTAGAACCACTAACACGCTATGTATCTCGTTAGTTAGTTTTAAGCTAACTCTTGGCATGCAACAGTTAAATGCTAATAGCAGCGATCGGGGGTTGCACTTTGTTACTAAAATAGACTGGACCACTGCGCATGTGTGTCTTTACATGAGCAGGTCGAACTTGATTTAATATTTATTCCATTTGTAAGTGACGGAGGTGTAAGCAGGATAATGGCTTTCTAGGTGTCCATAATGGACAGTGCGGAGGGGTGAACCGCCTACGTGCTGCTTTGTCGTCCCCCCACTGGCGATCCATGACACTCCAACCATTTAAGCTACACGCTGAATGATCCGTCACACTGCCAAACACCAAAGCAGCACCAGGAACATGTTTCTGTCACATTTATGTTAGAAACTCCCCTGCAGTGACCATGACTGCACCAGGTCCTGCACTGAGTGTGTTTGTTCAAAGCTGCATCACGTGACCAACATTTGATGACGTCATCGCGGATCGCTGCCATTCAAGCAATCAGTCATGGATTGTTGCAAAGCTAATTATTGTGGTAATTGTTTTATGCTGAGGATGTGAGTCAGTTTGTTGATTGGTTGATTGGATTGGCTGCTGACAGCTTGTGCCAGTATCTTTATGTAAAATATATTTAGTTAAACCATTTGCTTCAAGTATAATTGTGAGTATTATGTAAATGTTAGCTGCGTTGCTCGATTAGCATTTGTCCAGAAGTGATTGAGAGAATTTTAAATCAAGTATCTGACACAGGAACGTAACAGGGATTAAAGTGGTCGACCCCCAAGTGGTTTATTCCAGGGTAAGTTTAAAGCCCCGCCTCCTCCATATAAATGAAAAGGGAATCATCTATTCCAGGGTATGACTTTATGTTAGTAGGTTAATCAGCAGGTTTATAAGTATTTTTCAGACCTGTCAGACTGAAGTATGACATGAAGATGTTGAGCGAATATTTAGGTTGATGAATTAGTCTGTAGTTCATGTGGGTTTGAAGCCCATCTGCTGGTAAAACTCACGTTTTTCTGCTTCACATTGTAGAACTATACAGACACATTCTGTGATAAAGTCTGTGTGGAGACGTTTTACAATATTTTAGCTCAGTAATTATATTTGTTGTAAGTGCTGCTGTGGAGAACTACAGTGTGAATTTAACACAGAAAGAGTACACTGAGGAGAGAATTAACTAGCTTCACTCTGTGTTTGTTGCGTGTGCGAGTGTGTGTGAGTGTGTGTAACATGCGTGTGTGGATGGAGGACGAGTGCCACACTAAATTGGCAAAATGAGGTGTAAATGTCTTGAGGCAGATGAGCTGCCTTAAGTGAGTACAGGTCTGGATATATTTTCAGCAGTTTAACAATGGGTGTATGCGTGTGTGTGTGTGTGTGTGTGTACGTGCAGAATTGGCAGTCATAGCCAATCACTGTCTATCATTCAGTTTTGGTTCTGACAGCTGGAGGAGGCAGAAAGTCCCTAAACGCCTCTGAGGAACATTTAACAGCCTCCACTGCTGCCGCTAAGACGCACGTGTGTGTGCGTGTGTGGTGTGTGTGTGTGTGTGTGTGTGCATGTCAAGGAAAGTGTATGTTTGTTTTAGAGCTGAGCTGTACAGAGCGTAATCGTCTCATTATGTTCAGTAATCATCTGCAGCCTGACATACTGAAGAATCTATTCAGTGTTTTACACCTGAGCTGACGCTTGACCTTTGAACTTCCTGAAAGCATTTAGAGGTGATACTCAGTTTTAACTTCAGGGACTTTTTCCATTTGAAACAATCACATACAACTGTTCAGATATCAGCATATTTCCACTTTGGATTAAAGTTTTATATTATAATAAAATGTTTCAGTTTCTTGAATCTGAATACAAAAGTTTTTTTGTGGCAATACTAAAAAGTACTTCCTCACTCAGTCTGCACTATTTGTGTTTCCTGCTCTGATCTAGATGTGAATTTAACTGAAACTTACCAGCTAACTTTTAGTTTGTAACCAAGGAGCATCTTCCACTCAGAGAAGATGGAGTCACATGATCTACTAGGTACATACTAAGACCGACTTCCTGTCTCTCCCCTTACTCCCTATCCCGACCCTCCAGGCAGATACTTTTAAAAAATACTTTTTGTTTCTAAATATCTGAACAACAAAACAATTTATCTTAATGACTCTGTGGTTTTTAGATTAACTCCAGTTACAAAATAATCTAATTTTGGACTAATCCTGCTCCGTTTGTGAGGCTGTTATCCTGAAGTCATCTGTGCAAAATGATGTGAGGAGAGTTAAGTGCCTTAACTGACAATGTGAGGTTTGTTCCTAATCTAATCTTTTGCGCGATTAGATTTGTCTTTCTGGTCTGGCTGTGTTTTCTCATCACTTATTGAACTTTGAGTGCCAGTCTCCATTTCACTAAGTAATCCTGTTGATTTGGAAAAAGTTAGCCTAAAGTATCGGGTTTTTGGTGTTCTGGTTAGTCTGACGCAGGGTGTCACGTCCATCACCGGAAGGAAATGAAGCCAGAGTAACGACTTAAACCGTGAATAAATCAGAAGCAGTGTGGCTGATTAACTTCAAATGAGCTCTGGTCACAGAGCAGCTCAGCTCTTCTGCTCCATCAGCATCATCATCATCATCATCTTCACTGTCGCTCTCCGGATCTCTGAAGTGTTCATTCATTGTTATGGAGACCTTTGACCTCCAGACTGTGGCTGAGCCGAAGCTAAGTGGAGCTTTTTTCCAGATGAAAGAGTCACAGAAATGTCTGGAATGTATAAAAATCCCGGCTGTTTTTTCCCCCTTGTTTGATCTCGTTCAAGCAGTCATACAACTTTTATAAAAACATGCATTTCAAAATGCATGAAAACATTATCAAAGAGTTGTAACGACATGCAACTGGACTCCTCGCTCTTCCTCTTGCTTTTGTACATGATGAAAAATTGACATTTGCAACACAAGTTGGCAAAAACTACAAAGTAAATCAGAGCTTCAGAGGCAAGATTAAAGAGGGACCACAGCAGTTACACTCATCAAAGTAATGGAGTTTTATTTTTAAAAAGTCCTTTAATGTCTCCACAAGGGGCTGAGGAAGTTTGATGCTCTAACAGACTTTATTAATACACAGTAAACTGTCATCTGACAGGGACAGGCTTATTGTTCTTCAGACTTGTGCATAAATCTGATATTTAGATTTTAAAGTTGTACATGTTGAAGGCAGATTCATGCATATGATGTAAAAGAACCAAAGCAGAGGATACCTGCAGAAAACTGTATGTAGTCTGACGTTTCAGCATGTGATTCAGCAGTTCCTGCAGGATTTAATGAAATGTTTTAGTTGCACATGTGTGGATGTGTCGGGATAAAACCCTAGAAACTCTTTATAGATCCAGAAACTAGTGATTTATGGTTGTCTAGTATCAGAAAGAACAGATTTGTCTCTTAAATTGAAAGAGTGAAGGTCAGAGATGGATCAGTCCTGAAGAGAATCTGTTTTTCATCCTGCGGTGTGTGGAAACTGTCTGCAGGTGAGAGCAGGTACCTGGTTTTGCCTCTGATAGACTGAACAGATGCATCATGGAGGATCAACACTGTTTTGACTCTGAATCTGTGACATCACAGCAGTTTCTGCATGTCCGACTCTTTAAGCCTGTATCTCACTGGGAGTTGTAAACAGCTCTCACCAGGGAGTTGCTTTTTGTTTTGATGATGATGCTACTCGGTTTATTTTCTGTTTTTCAGTAACGAGGCAGATTGCATCTTTAGCAACAAAAGACATATTATGATTATCAATGTTCATTAACTTCTGCGCTCTTGTCCTTCTTCGTTATCACTGTGTAATAATTAGCTGGCTGTTTGTCTGCAGAACATCAGATCTTCTCAGTAAACTCCAGGATTGATCAGGTTGAGGAAACTCTGCTGGGCTTCCATTGATTAGATTCTGAGGGAGGGTGACATGGGTGGGAGATTTTCTCCTGTTTCTCACCAACTTTCTGTTCTTGTTTGTGAATTTTATTCTTTTTAAATCAGCAGCAGTAGTTTCTGTTCCTCTGGAGCCACTCTGCCGGCCGAACACTCACATTTACATTGCTAATGTTTGCCTGCAGGGGTGGTGTGTGCTGACTGAGAACATGTTTCCTGAAGCCGTACAAACACAGTGCAGCCTTACAGTTCAGCAGTTCTCCTTCGCGGAGATGCTTATGAAAATTAGTGGTTGAGTGTGCAGGTCTGCGGTCACGGCAAAGGACAAAGAGGTCACATCCTCTTTGTGTTATAGAACGCCGGCAACATTTGCAAACTAAATAAACAGGATGCATATTTCATGCGCTCATCACATTATTTTTAGACATGATATATTTAAATAAAAAACTTTACACCCAAAAATATAATACATAATTCAGTATTCCCTCAGGTCCTGTGAGAACATTTAAAGATTGTATTTTGTGTTTCCTAAAAAATGTTTTCAAAAAAATCAAACTTGACTAAAATAAGTTGAATTTAAAACTTTAAACAGACCTTTTGGATTTTGTTTTATTTTGAAGTTTATTCCGAGCAAGTGATGTGTCATGTACACAATTACAGCAAAAAGTATACAGCTCAGTATCTGTACAATTAAATAAAAAAAATTACTTTGAGCTACGTGTAAAAATAACTGAAACATTAAGCGTCAAAATGGAGAGAGAAGAAAAAAAACTTATTAATCTTCACCTCAATTTATCCAAGAGTTAATACATTCAAAGTAATAAACAAATTTGGTGTTTCCTGTTTCTATCATCTCAAAATACATCATCAACAACCATTAACATACACATGTGCAAAACCCATATACAAGTTCATATTTATAATTAATGATAATTATAATAAGAATAATGATAAGAAGAAACACTAACGTCACCTCCAACTGTGTGCTCTGACTTCACTGTTCATAGAAAGACACCAAGACAATATATAACAATATTTATGATAAGAAAATATTATATTTGTGTTGCTTTACTTCAAGAATAACTGAAACTTTTTTATTTCGTTTAGTTTTTGGTGCTTCTGTGTGGCTGCTGTGATCCAGCTGATCAGAGTGTTTCATTCCTCAGCTGTGACATGTGGATTTCCCCACGGTGTCTTTATTCACTCCCACAGACGGGTATGAATGAGTCCTGTCAGCCATGTCCTGGTTCAGGCTTTCACAATGACTCCAAATGTTTGTGACAACACACGAAGAGTCATCTCAAACTTTAAACATTATTTCAGCAGGGACAAACTGCTTATGTCTTCCTACATTTCCCACCAACAACAAACAAGCCAAAACTTTCCTGGTTTTACAAAAAGTCAAATAAAACTGAATCCTGATATTTATTCCAGTCAGACGGCAAAACTGAGAGTTTAATGACAGAAAAAGTTCATCAGATGTCAGAATCAATCAATTTATTTATAAAGTGCTTTAACATGGCAAAGAGTCAAAACAAGGCTGTGTACAACTTAAAAGAAGTTCAGTCACTTTAACAAAAATCAACTTAAAAAATCAACTTACCTGAACTCAAACAATAAAAACAACAAAAAACTGACAGTTTCTTAAAAAATCAGCCGAGAACTCAACAGCTTCTGCTACTTTTGGTTCTTTATACAATATCTCTGAGAAGAACTTGGACCAAACCCAAAATATTGTGGAGCAGAAAAAGAACTTCCTTCCATCTTGTCAGAATTTATTTCAGCCTCCAGGTGAAGGAAATAGATTTAAAGTGCATCTTGTAGGTTAAACACAACTTTGCATTTTTATCGCAATACAAATTTAAAAATAGTGTAGAACTTTTTCATCTGAAGCATTTTTTTTGCTACTTTATGCAGTTTTAATCACTTCCACTGAAAATCCAGGTCTGACTACAAAATACAGGAAGTGATGGAGGTGTGAAACACGTTCACAGAGAAAACATGGACTCATGTCACATGACACATGTCACATGACTGGAACATTTCTGGAAATTTTGTAAATTTTAAAATTGTTTCATTCTTGCTGGTGTTTATTTTAAATATCAAATAATTGTTTTCTCAAATAAAACACAATTTAATAGATGTCATTTAAATCACACTAGACCCCAGACAAGGGCAGCAAAATAAATCTGTACTTACATCAGTCCATTAAATCAGTTATTAGAATAAATCTGGTGGTAAATAATTCATAAACAAACATTCTGAGTTGACTCTAAGAAAATCAGAAATTCAAAACATACAAATAAATAAAAAAAATAATAGTTTACTCAAGAGCAGATTAAATAATTATGACAGGATTTTCTTAAAAATGACAAACTTAAAAATATTAAATAAAATCCTGGTACATGAATCACTCCATTGTTGTTCTGCCTGTTTTATAACAAGTCTTTACATTTAACAGGTCTAAACAACAGTGTGAAAAAGATACAGATGATAAAACTTAGTTTCTGTCATCTTGGAATCGAACACACGACCTGCTGCTGCTGCTCTTGATCAGAGAGAAACAACTGGGTTAGAACTTAAACCAGGACAAACTCTCTGGATCCAGTTTCTGGGTCACTGGGCACACATCACTCACACACATCACAGACACACGAGAACAACACACAGGATGAGTGACACGTGTTTGGGAGCCTCGGGGGAATCTGAATATTGATCATTCTGGAACAGTTATCCATCCTCGATGAGCAATGAAGCTAACGAATCATCGACAGACTAATGGAGCAAACTGTGTGTGTATGTTTACCAGCAGAGTGTTGTTGGTCGATCACACACACACACACACACCTACACACACATACACACACTGAGCAGCAGGTCAGAGCTGGTGCGTTTTAGCATTTGATCTGAGATCTGATTGAAAACAATTCTGTCACATGAGCCGGAGACTCTGAACATCCTCAGAACAACCTGTTGTAGATAAACGATCAGCGTTCTGCTGACCTGATGTCCCACAAGCAGCAACGCATCTATAACATTAAACTATAAAACTTTGTTTTATTGCAGTAAACACGTTGATGTAAGTCTGATACTTCAAGTTAATCTAAGACCAAATTCTCTTTTGTTACAGTTTCTACATTAAAAAGAGAAATTTTGTCTCAGATTAACTTGTTAAAAAGTTGAAACACATCTGATGGTCATAAATCTTCATGTTTATGCTTCGACAGTATTTTATATCAGAGACACGACATGTTCAGTAAAGGTCTGAGCTCAGTGTTGAACTCTGTTGATGTTTGGATGGACGTGAACTTTCTGTGACCATTTCATTTTAAATAATGTATCAGCTGAGAGGTCTGAGTTCCAAAGGGTTCTGGATTCTCTCACCCCAAAAACAATGGCCTTTGCCAAAATCCCATAATATGTCTATGGGGGAACTTTATGTAGTTTTCAATATTTTTTCACATGTCATATGACACACAACTACCAATCACAGCACACGGTTCCCTATTGATCCACACTTTAATGTATCATTTGCTTTAAAGCTTTAAAGTCACAAAACATCAGCTGACTTACTTTCCCAAAGGGAACCTTCCAGAGGGATTAATAAAGTATATCTTATCTTATCTTTTATAAAACTGTTCACTCATACTGTTGATGGTAATTTTGTTTACTGGACATTTAAAAAGCAGTGAAGCAGGAAAAGTTCTGGTTCCTTTTCTGTAACAGAGAACAAAAGCAGGATGTTGTAACAGAAGTCGTGGTTCTGTTCTGTGAAATGAGTTTCCTGTTTATGAAGTTTTCTTCACTCATTTCAGCAAATGAATTAAATGTTCAGGTTAAAATCTTTAAACTGGGACTCAGCAGATTGTTGTGACTCACCTGAAACCTTTAATGATTCATCAGGTTTATTCTGTGGTACTCTAAGCTGAGACTCCATTCAGAGTCCAGGTCCAGGTCCTGATCTGCTCTCAGTCCAGCAGTAAACCCAGTTAAAGTTCAGTCTTTGTGGATCGGGGTCTTGTGGAGCTGCAGGTGGTTCTGGTTACTGCAGCCTACTTTACCAGGTGCCGGGTGATTGATGAAAGAATGTTTTATCCAACCCCTGCTAACAGACAGGAAGTGACCACCCTCAGCCGCTAACCTCCGTGACCCGCACAGCATGCTGGGTAACAAACTGAGTATCATTCACATACACAAAAACAGACTCTCGTTAATGAGGAGATGAAGCTAGAAACTCTCCTCTTTCATCTTCCTCGTGTTCGACGTCCTGCTGGTTTTCTCGGTTTCACTCAGGCTGGATGAATTTTGGTGGATGTTTTCTTTCCTTTGGGTCGACCACGAGAGGTCAGAGAAGAAGAGTGTTCAGAATCAGCACGATGAAGAGTTTGTTTCTCACTGCTTTCCAGCAGAGTGCTGAACTCCCTGATCTGCAGCTTCCTCTGACATTTGGAATCAAACAGTCAATGAACAACACGTCTCTCTGACCTTTGACCTGTATTTCAAAGCAGTATTAGTGGTGTTACAGACAAACTAAAGACATAAAATATCTAGAATCCACATCTGCTGTCCTGTTTAAACTCCTCCTCCAGTTCAAGCAGTCAGACTTTCTTTTGTCTTTTAAAGAGGTCTGGATCAACAGTTCTCCAGTTCTTTGGACTGTTTTCTCACAGTTTCAGTACTTGTACCTGAACATTTTGGAAGAATGTTTTGACCTCTGACCTCTAAATCCTTCAGACAGAAAAAGGCTCCTAAACTCAAGATATGAACATAACAAACATCAAGAACCAGTTTTAAATCTCTCTGAGACCAGATTGATGATGATCAGCTGATAGAAGAAGGATCGATCAGATTGTTGTTGAAACTTTGTTGTCTGAATTTCTCTGAAAGTTTATTTTCACAAATGTTTGCAAACTCTAATTTTGATTGTCTTTGTAATTTTTACATTCTTTAAATTTCCTAAGATTATAATCTTGTTCTAAAAAAGTAGTGTGATCTCAGTTGTTTTGATTGATGAAAGCAGAGTTTTTCTGACTCTTCCAGGTTTTCTAGTGTTGTTGGAGAAAAGTTTTGGTGTAAACAGATCAAACCGGGTGAACAAGGAGAACATTTTGACATCAACAGACCTGCTTTGACTTGTTGTTGTTGGTCATCAGCAGTGAGACTCAACAGATGGGCTGACAAGCTGTCGAGCTCACCTTCGGCCTGTAACTGAAGAGGAAATGTGAGGAAGAGGAGGATGTGGATAGGAAGTCTCTTCCCTTTAAACAGGCAGCAATAATTAAGCGTGGCAGGTAAACGAGACGAGGCGGAGGTGTTTCAGAGTGGGATGTGTGAAAATAGCTTGTTAATTATCCAAATTAAAATGATGCAGTTAAAACTTGAACCCCTCAAATGCATTAATTAGACTAATTGTTGGTGACTGTATGTTTGTCTCCTAATTAATTCAGTGTTAATCAGCTGAGCTAAACACGCACATTAACTGAATAGAGCTTGAGAAAAAAACTTTTGAAAAACAGTTTATTTTAACTGTCAAACATTAAATTACAGAAGAAAAGTTTCTCTAAAACAACAAACATTTCAAACTGATTAAATGAAAGAAAACTGGAAAGTAAAAGTTGCAGTTAATGAGGTCGAATATGAGAAAAAACTGCTAAATGATCCTTTAAATCTGCTTTACTGTCTCATTTGAAAGCTGATGGAAGCCCAGAGACTCATTAAAGAGTATGTATCTGCTGCGACCTCTGACCTTTGACCTCCTGATGTACCTTTTCGTACCATCCTGTGATCTAACAAACACGCAGAGCTCCTCCCCCTCCACATCTCAGTGACACAGGCTCTAATGAGGTGGTGGAAGGTGACAGAGTTTAAAGGTCGCGCTCCGGTTCGGTGGTTGACGATGGATTCCTGTCTGAGCTGGAGGTTAAAGGTCGGCAGGCAGCAGACAGACGGGGTCAGAGGTGATGCAGTCAGCGGCTGGTTGTGTATGCTGAGTTGACATAACAGTGAGTTTTACAATTTTTGTTCAAAGTTTTTATCATTTCTCTGTTTCTACACATTTTAAATAATTTGAATTGATGTTGTACTTTTATGTTTCATTTTCATCATCTGGTCGAAGAAGCAGATCAACAAATCTCCATCAATCCATCTGTTTATCCATGTTCTGTATCCATGTGTCCTTGTCCAAGGGTCTGGGGTCTGTGTTTAGAGGTCATTGGACCAGACGACCGGTTCCACCCTGGACAGGTCTCAGTAAAAAACTGCTCCACAGACTGATCTTCCCTCTGACTGGACTCAAACTGCAGCAATGTTTAAACTGAAGCTGTATTCTGGGCTGGATTGGTCCCTGCAGCAGTGTCTCGGCTCTTTGTGGCGGTGGATGTGGGATTTCCAAGGACGACACACACATGCTGTGAGATGCATCAAGCTGTCAGTCAGATGTTGCTGCTGCTGCTTTCTTTCTCTTCTGACTCAGCACTTCAGCTCATCCGCCGGCGTCCTACCCCAACAGCCAGCTGAGCAGTTTTCTCCCCAGGTAGACCTGAATGAGCTGTTCTCTGAGAGAACGCTGTCCGTGCCGGAGGGAGGAGCCTCTGAATAACGGTGAGGGCAGTCATGACTCAGAGCAGCCTTGTACTCACAGTGAAAGAGGGAATGAGATGCTTCCTCTTTGGTCACCATCACGCCATTTAGCCAGTAAATTCACACAACAGATTAGATGTAGTTCAGAGCGTCCTGGTCTGGATATCTGAGTGTAGCAGCTGAGCAGAATGTGTGAGGCTGAGGAAGACGTGGTGACAAAAGAGCAGTCTGAACAGGAACATCATGACAGCAGCTCCAGATAATAAAATTCACAGTTATGAAACAAACACACAATGGAATTTTTATGGTAAAACTTTCAAATGATCTGCAGAGTTGCAAACTGCTGAAATCTACAATAAACTTTTATCCTTAAAATTTTTACCAGTATCTGAGCTGGAAACTGATTTATGAAGCAGCAGCATGTTACCAAACATTTATCAGAATTTTTACAAAATTCAGTTCAGTCCATTGTTTATAATGACATAGATCATTTTCAGCCTGATATTGATACCAGATGATATTCAACAGCAAAGTTCATGTAAAATTCCCTCGTTCTGAGTGTTAACTCTCCATCAACACTCAGACAGCAACATTTGCATGAGTGGTGGAATTCATTTGCAATCACATCCTTCCCCGCACAACTGGCCATATATAGAACACGCCACAGACTGTGTGATTCCAACCAAAAATCTGTATATTTCCATGAAGTTATATGTGACCAACAGTTGCCTCCTGGTGAGAAACTGATTTACTGTCTCCATCTTCCTTTTTTTCATCCAAATGGTTTCCTTTTGTGCTCCAGGCCATTTGCTTTTTTATTCTACAGTTACTCAGAAAGACTATGAACCATCCTCTTTTTTCATTTTTCTTTCATTCTATTCATTCAATAATCAGACATTAGAACATCAAAAGAAACTAAAAATGAAACAACTGCTGAGTGCAAAGGCTCTAAGTCTCTAAGATCAGCTTTTAAAAACTGAAGTCAGATAAACTGAACTGAAAAAAACTGTAAGTAAATAAAAAGGAGGAGGGTTTGGTCCTTTCTCATCCTCCTCTTCATCACTAAGAGATGCTGGCTCAGGGTCATACGACAAAATGGCTGATGAACAGAATGAAGCTTGTGAACTGAATCAGCACGTACGGATGACAGGGATTCAGCTTAGTTATCACAGGAGCTGCTAAATGCTGCGCTGCTTCTCATCTTACAGCAGCAGCAGCGTTCAGAAGAGAGCAGCGTTTGAAGGAGTCTGCTGAGGAGGTCAGAGGTTGGTGCAGAGATCACGTCTCTTCCAGCACACTGTAATAAGAAGCAGCCAGTCGTGAAGATTCTGCTTTGATTTGACGGTTTTGTCCATGATGTCTTCCCCTCAGCTTCATTTGCATGTCGATGTTGGTGGAGCAGCTGCAGCCATGCTGAACCATGTAGAAATAATATCCAAGCCGGGCTGTTAACATGACATGAACACAGCTCTGCTTATGCTCATTTTTAAATGTTAGAGTTGATAACTGAAGATTATCTGCTTGTTGTTGTTTCTCATACTGATGTAAATGTGTGAGGAAGATGTTAAAACACTTGGATTCCACTGATGTGGTCGTATGTAACATCATCTCTTGGTTTAATGTAAGTAAATTGTTAATGTTTGGAATTTCCATCATCATTTGTTAATAAAACATTTATCGTTTACTTATATGTATGTCAGACATACAGTAATGTAAAGTACTGTAGCTGCACAGGTTCAAAGTAGATGTAAATGAATTGATGGTCGATCCTATCGACTCCCTCACTGATACATTTTGATGCTTAAATGGAAAATGAAGCTCCTTTTATGAGTTCACAGCTTTTCATTCATCTGCAGCAGGAAGCAAATGCAGCAGTTATATTTTTAAATGCTGATTTTTGATCATAATTTGCAACAGAATTTTCACTTTTTGAAACCCAGTTAGTTTGATCAGCTGTAGTCACATTCACAGACACACAGACTGCTATCAGGTTCCATTCAATCATGTCTCCAGAAGAACGGGACAAATCATTTTTTTTAAATAACTAACAAAACACATTTCATCATTTGTTCCTCCAGAAGTGTAAATACTGAAGCATCTGCATGATTTGTGACTGATTGTAAGTTTTAACTAGTGAAGATAAAGAGTTTCCAGTCATATAAAGTTCCAGTTCATACAAAAAGATATTTAGAGTTTAGAAAGATTTGTTAAACTTTAATATTTCAACTACAGCTCGCTGATTATAAGGTTTTACAAAATAGTATTTACATATTGTTGGAGGAAAATGGATTCTGGAAGAACTTCAGAAGATCTGCTGTCCAAACACACATGAACATCTACCCCCCCCCTCAGCCCCCCAGGTGGAGCCTTTGGTGAATATTACACTTTCTCGGTTATTCCAGTTTCTTCCCACAGACTAAAACCTCCCCTGTTCTAACTGGTGATGCTGGTTTCTACCGATCGCAACAAAACAGTCAGAAAATGCTGCAACTTTGACAGTTTTGACAGATGCCACATTTTTATTTTAAATGGTAAATAATTTGCATTGATTTGTGTGTTTTACTGGCTTTAATTTCCCCGAAATGTTTTATCAGTTAACTTAGTTATACAGTAAGTATTAAAATGTAAATGTAGCCATTAAAACAGACGAAATGTTCTGCTGGTTGGTTTAAGGCCTCACAGTGTGATTCAGTTTATTTAGAATGTGTATCAGAACAGTCTCTTTTTGAACAGCTCACACACGATCACTTATCAAATCAAGTTCTTTTTCCTCCCTTTGTTTCATCAGACTTGAAAAACCAATGAATATTTCATGCTGTGAGAGGAAGAAAGCAGAAATCCGATAAAATCTGCAGCATTAGTGTCAACCTGCTAATGAAAACTGACTGAATTAATGTGGATGTTTAGGAGATTCTGCCTCGTGCTCCTGAACAAACCTCTCAACTCGTCCTCTTCTGTCCTCCTGCATCTAAATTTAGCAGCCGTTCAATGCCCTCGGTGTGTCGAGGAGTCGATAAAATCAGTTGCTCGCCGTCGGACATCATGTCTGAACCTGATCTCTCAGCACCCTGTCGCACGCCGGCCCACTTCCACTCGCCATCCAGCAGGAAGCACCGGCGAACACTTCCTCCTCCCTCATCTGTCTGCACAGCAGAAAAAACCCAAATCATCGGGTTTCAGTCCGGTTCGGTGTCAAGCTCTGAGATCAGTAGTGTCACACGCATGCTTGATCATGAATAATCAGACCCAGCAGAGGTCAAAGGTCACAGCATGGAGCTCTGTGTGCACAGTCATGTGTTAAACTTTCAGTATGTCAGAAAGGTAAAAGGTTCTGAAAACACCACGAAATCTGATCTGTTAAGTGTTTCAGATGAGATCAGCACCAACATGTCTGAAACACTGGATCCATCCAGCTGCATCACTTCACTCTTATATACTAAACAAGGGAAGCTTTTCTCTCCTCTATAATTCTATATGAATTCCAGCTTTTTTATCCACATCTCAAATTTGTTAATTTGTTTTATTTATTATTTCATATCAATTTTAGTCTGAGAGTCAACAGACCAGTCAGAGAGCTGACAGGGACGTTGATATGATGCTTAGATATTCTGACTTTGCTTTATTCTCTGTGCAGCTTCACCCAAGACAAATTCTTTCTCATGATACTTGGTATCATTACTCTGGAAGATTCTGCGCTGGCAGTGAAAACATTACGCTTGTACATGGAGACATACTGAATGTCAGATTCCACAGCGTTGCCCATTCTTCCTGCTGATATGGCACGTCTGCAGCCACTTTTCTCTTGTTATATTCTACTTTTTCAGTTCAGGAGCTTGTTCTTAGTTCTGGGTTCAGTATGTAGGCCTGGATGAATTCTGCTCTGTTTCATTGTTCTGATGGATTGATTTATTCCTTGTGTGTTCAGCACTCACTTCTTCTTCTCCTGGTTTTATTTTCTTTGACAGCCGGAGTATTACTCTGACAAACCGCACACACAGTGTATATGTGTTGTATAGTGTGTGTACTCATGCACACTGATCCTTTCATGTGTCTGTGTGTAGCTGAGCAGCTGGGCAGACCCATCCCTGCCACCTTCACTTGTGCAGAGTGTATGTCTGTTTCTGTGTGTGCACTTTCACCAAGCACATACTTGAGTAATTAATTTTCAACATGGCTGGGTTTTGGCTCTGTGTGTGTGTTTCTGTGCAGTGGGGAAGGTAGCTGCCGTCAATACTAATTTGGTACGCGAGGAAACAAATGTATTTAATTCCTGGTTGTCTTGTCCTGTTTTCCCTCTTCCGCCTCTCCCTTTCCCTCTCTCTTCATTTCCCTGCCTCCCCCCCTCCCCCGGCCCGATAGCCTTTAGCGCTGCAAAGGGAATTTTAATGCAACACCAGCTTCAGTGGGAAGGAATGAATATTTAAAACACTGAAACACTTACTGAAGCAATAAAAAGGAGAAGGACAAATCCCTAATTTGGCGAGTGGGTGGACAAACACACACACAAACACACACACAAACACACACACAAACACACACAAAAATATGTGGTAATGTGACACACTGACACCAAGTCTGGTTTCTCACAAACCAGTTCAACTGGTCTGTCTGGAGATCAACCTGCTGTTTGTTTTTGTCTCAGTTTCACGATCGTGTCCTGTCAGAGAGCAGAGATGAGAAGCGTTGTCATGGTTACAACTTGAAAGCTTTCATTCAAGGCATGACACAAGTCAAGATTGCCCTCCTGCTTCTTCTCTTCCAGTTGTGGAGTTTTTCTGTATTTGTGCTTTCATCACTGTTTCTATCACACAGTCTTCACCTCACTCACAGATCCTGGATCTGCTGGTCGGTTGTGGGATGATTTCAACTGGATTATATGACTTTTGTTGTTTTTAAATGATGTATTTGTTCTTCAGTGCTTCATTTGATTTTTGCTATTGTTGGTTTGCAGAATCACGTGTTTCATCTGGCAAATAAACTAGATGCTGAATTTCAAAAAGAGTTTAACATCAAGCTCATTTAGGGTAAATGCTAATGCATGACGTGAGATATAATGATGTAACTCTAACACGTCTTCACTGTTTTGACATTAAGGCTAAATATGTCTGATTTCCTCTGCAGGCATCTCAGATATTCTTTTTTAATTAAATGACAGAAAAAACATGTAATCTGAGTTTGAATGTTTTAAACTTGGTACATAAACATGTGTAGACAGTGTTGTAAAACCTTAAGAGCAAAATATTTTTGTATCTTTAAATCAGACTGAAGTGAACATTAAAGTGAAAATAGAGTTTATTTGGGGTTAAATGACATGTTTCTGTCAGAAATGTGCAGTTGTTTTGTGCCATTTTTTAACAAACAAAAGAGAGCAGAGAGGAGAGCAACAGGTGAACTGAAGTCACCGTCTGTTGTTATGGAAACAAGGTGTGCTGTCAGTCTTTTTTCTGGAGAAAAAAAAAAACTGCTTCAGGCTTCACTTTTACCACAAACACACGGACTGAATCCCCTCACGCTCTGCATTCAAGACATTTAAACAGTTCTGATTAAAAATTAAAAGATTTTTTAAAGCTTTTGAGAAGAAACTCGGAAAAAGATGTTCGAACAGGTGAAAACAGGTGATGCGTTCAGGTTGCAGTGAAAATAAAATGACAACTTTTTGCAGAAAATACTTTTGATAATCAGTATATGTAAATATCTAAATCCTTTTTTCATTAGTTGACGTAACCGAATTCTTCATGTTGGTGAATAAGAACATAGAAACTGTAGAAACTTTAGTCTTTAACAGGGAGCATCTTCTCTCTGAGCGCCTCAGACAGATCTGGTCTTTCAGATAAATGCATAAAATGTTGTGTTACATACGATACACGGTGGTTGCTCTGGTAAATCGGGTGAATGATTCATGGCCATGTGTACAAAAACAAAAAACTTTTATTAAATAAAATTAATTGCACATAACATCCTTTAATCATTTTAGTTCAACAATATGAGGACTTGCTGAGGTCTCATTTATGTGGAATAACAACATTCTTCCCTGGATATCAGGTCTTGATGAGGAGCCATTCTTCATTATGTGGTAGCAACATGCAGTGGACAGTACCATCCTCATGTGGTCTGAAAGAGCTGCACCTGTGTGTAGTGTGTGATGATAGGTGTAGGTGGGCGGAGCTTTGTGGGAATGTGCTGCTGATGTATAGATCTTAGTGAGGAAGCAGGAGAGTCACATGGAGGATGAAAGGACCAACTGTTTCAGAGTGTCAAAGCTGGTTTCACATTAAAGGAGGTTTTATAAATTTGCACTTATCAGCCGTCATGTCCTAATCTAACGTGAACGTGTCTAAATGAAATCCAGCCATTCTTCTGTAGTAGGTTCTACTGAACAAAACACCTCTGTCCCAGCATCAAGCTCAGGTCAGTTCCCATGGACAGATGAATGATCTGCACTTACACACCATCAATTTGAATAATCTGAGCAAGAGGAAGTGAAACAAGACAAGAGTTTTCATGAATCAGTTCCCATGAGAAAAGTAGAACTGTCTGACTGGAAATCTGAGTGTTTGTGCTTATTTTCATAGTTCTTCAGTGACTCATCACAGGTCAAGGAGTTTAACTGTGTGTGTGTGATTGATGGATAACACAAGTGAAGAGAGTTCTTGAATTAGAAAGAAGTCTGACAGCAGACAAACTGTGTGTCTCTTTAGTGCTTCTAGTGAAAGTACTGTGAAAGCAGAGATCATCAGAAAATCATTGAGGTATGAAAAAGACAATTTGCTGTTTCAATTGATCTGCACTCCGGAGTGTGGGTGTGTGTGTGGGAGAGAGAGAGAGGGGGTGTTTGCGAGCTACACGATCTCATCCAGGTGTATTGGGTGATAGATCAGTTTTCGTACAGTGTGTTCAGCTTCCTGAGCAGAGGGGAAGTGGATCTGGAAGCTGACCCTGGGTCAGAATTTCAGTTTGGAGAAAACCAGTTTGATGTTTTGTCACATTCTGTTATCATCATATTTCACTGCAGTTTGAAAAACCCTCCTATTCCTCTGAACTGAAACCCATTTAACCTGAATGGGTCACCAAGGTCAGAGAGGCTGCAGTGAGTTGGATGTCTGAGTGTTAAAACACTCTAAGATAAGGAACCAGAGAAAAACCTGTAGTCAGTTTAAAATGTCTGATGGTTCACAAAAACACAGTGACATCATGTTTTCTCCAAAATATTCAAACAGTCCTCGTCCTGCTATAACCAGTTGATTTAATATATGGTGCATTTTGAACTTGTGATTAAAAGTTCTGCACAGCAGCAGTACATGAACCAGAATGTTTGTTTATTCATTAAAGACTTTACATTTTAAAGTGACATTTTTTTGAAACACTTTGTTTCCTGCTGCTTTAGACATGTTTGTAACTAATCTGCTGGCAGAACTTTTAACCCCGGTGGTTTTGCTCGTTGTGTTATTGTGCTCCAGTGAAACTGAACTTCATCTGCAGTTTCCTGGATTCCAATGTGACAGTTTTTGTTTGTGTTTTAAAATAGTGGCAGTTAGGACATCAACACCTGTTCTAAAAGTAGAAGCAAGAAGAAACTAGAAGATGTTGCAACACACTGGGTGAGACCATCATAAAGATGGACAGTGCAGCTTCTCCTTCTGTTGTTCATGTTTTATTTGAGGAGAAAGAGTCTGCACACTAGAGACGCAGGGCTGAAAGTCCAGCTTGTCCACAGCAAACACTCACGCTCATGTGATGATGAGAGAACAACATGAGTTCTGATTTTGTCACCTTAGAACACAACAGAGATGACATGATGTGACACAAAGAGCTTAATGTTCAGTTGTTTCCACATGAGGCAACCAGCATCTAGTAATCCCACATAAAATCTTCTTTTCCATTATTGTTTGCTAACTGTAGCTCACTGTGTGTCAGACACTGATAGATTAATGTGACTAGATCAGCTGAGATGCATCTTAGAACCCATAAGATTCTGCTGTGCTCACTGAGAGCAGCTGGTTGGATCAGCTGACTCTATTGGCATGCTGGGAGAATCTGCACAGAGTATCAGGAGCATCCTGAGTTCTCACAAAGATAAAAAATGTTTGCTTCCTCTTTCCGGTTCATTCCTGGACTCGTTGTGCACCTGCCTCCTAACTGTCCTTATCTGCTTTCATTTGTCCTTCTTTCCTTTCCTGTATTTATTTGCTTTTTTCTAGATCTTTCCTTTCATTTTCTCTCATCATCAAGTATCAACCAGAACATAGAGGTCAGAGGTTGAAACAAGAGGATTTTCTTCCTGAGTAGATAAGAAACAGAGATTAGCTGATGGGCACAAAGATGTATAGAAAGAGTGGACAGACTTTAACGAAATAAAATCTGTCCCTGGAAAAAAAGACAAAAAAACGCTTTTTTTGCAGTTTTGCGCTGACAGCTGAAACGTTAGCCTGACAAGATGGCAAACTGCAACTCAGCAAATCAGGAGGCTGCAAGTCCTGGCTGTATGTTAAATGCAGTAACATAAAAAAGCTTCTCCCAGGCTGCTCCGACTCTGCTGTGCTGCGTATGTGAGTGTAATTGAATTTCATCTCTGTAAAAGAGAGCTTTGACATTATTGTGTCAGAAGAAGGATATGCTGCTTGGCATTAAAGGGAAAACTGCTGGAAAATGCTGCGACATCATCATCATGTCTGACCAATCAGAGCGTTCCGCTCCCCCTGAGGATACACTGATGGTTAAGCTGTAAGTATTTCAGGAATCTAATGTCTGTCAGGAACATTTGATCTCTCAGTGTGGTGAGTGATGAGTGTCAGCAGGAAACAGTTAGATTGAAAACATGTTAATATTTTACTTTGAATATTTTTGTGAAAAAAAAAAAAAAAAAAGATCTGGAAGATCACAGTCATGAATCCAAGCTCGGACATAACAGTCCCGTTTTTTTATTTAATACAACTTTTTGAAGGTCGAGAGTAAAAGTCATTTATTCATTAAACAGAGAACTATTATGCCAATAATCCAGACAAGAGAAGCAGAGTTCATCTGAAGTTTTAACTGATTCTTTAACTTTTTACTTATAAAACTTTACTTTTTAATTCATGGTACACAGACATAAATAAGACATCACATCTAATTTTTTAAATATTCAGGTGGTGAATATTGATACTGATGTCTGTTATCGTTATCATGCTTATTATCTGTTTGAAGATGTTGTGATCAACAGTATTCAGGTGTAACCAGGTTACCTGTGTTTGATGGCCACTAGTTACTGAGAGCAGATGAAACCCGTCAGGTTGAAGAACATCGTTAACCTCATCTTGTTTGGTCGTTCTTGTCTTGTAAAAGCATGAAGATCAACCTGATGATGGTTCTCATGTGGGTTTTACTGCTGAGTTCAAGTGACCTGGTGGAAAAACACATTCCTAACTTGGTCAGTCCATAAAGTGAGCAGAGACACAGCAAACAGCTCTGTTTGATCCGGGTTTTAGCTCTTAAACTCCTAGTAAGCCTTTCTATTGTTTTTATGAGTCTCTGGATAATCTAAGGCCTGTCGGTAAAGACCTCCACCGCTTTAACATCTCAGACACTGAGTTAAGGTGTAATCATCACTTCTGGCTGTCTGAACTCTGACTGGATGTGTTTGACCAAACAAGTTATCTCCTCTTTAATGTGGTCTGTCTGACAGTGTTGGAGTTCTCCTGCAGTTTATCTCATTGTTTTATCATGAAAGATAAAATCTTACCGATATGATGATTTACCAGGTTATAAAATCCCCTCCTGAACCACGAGGTCTCATTTTCATGGGTTAACATGACAGAGTGGCTTGATGGAGGTCAGATATTCACTGTACTTACTTCTCATTTAAATTCTGTACAGGATGAATAATTTATTTATAAAATGGCAGTAAATAACTGTAAATTATTTTTTAAAATATGTGCAGATTTTACAGGGAAAAGCAGTTTTTCTTTGGTTGTTGTGTTTTTAAGAAATGTGGCAGTAGGACAGCTTTGGTCACACCTGAAACAGAAAAACTTTTAATCAGGATAAATTATAAAAATGAAAACAAAACAACAATAATGCAGTTAACTAATAACTTCCATTGTATTGTTGATCTGGTGCACATTTGTGTGATTTTATTTCAGTTTGACTAAAATATTTTACCTTTTCTCCAGATTTCCACTCTGATTAAAGATCTCCTTGAAAAATTAATGATCATTTTGCTATTTGTTTTGTAAAATTTTAAGGACACCAAGTGGCCAACAATGTTCTCAGTCCTTCATGAATCTGAACAGTATAACTAGTGAAAGATATTAAAACTACAAGCACTTTCTAATCTGTTAGCTGATTTCTGCCTTTCCATTTTCTTGAGTTTGGATCCTTTTAGTTGCTTTTTAAACTTTAGCTCTACAGCTTTAAGATCTTTGAAATGATTTTAAGAGAGAGTTTATGTAAAATTTTCATTTTAAAGAATTAAACTGACCTTGGTTTGAGTCGCTGTAACAAAACTCTGAGATTCTTCTGTCACATGTTCTAGTCAATTTGTTGAAGATTTATAAGGAACTGCAGCCATATTGACAAACTCTGAGTTAATCTATTTCCATCATCATATCTGGCTGCAGGCAGGAACTCTTTGTCGTTTACCTCCTCTTCTTCCTCTCTGTGCCTCTCTGTGTCGTTGGTGAGGTAAGAGGAGCTCTGGAGGAAGTATCTCCTCCTGCGCCTCCTGTAAGACGAGATGTAACCCTCCCTCTCTCTGCTCCGTTAGCGTCTGACCGGTAGCTGTCCGTTAACCAACACTGACCCGACATAGATTATTCTGAGTGAATACGGCGAGTATGAGGAGCAGGTTTTGTTCCACCCTTTACACACTCTGCTGTTCCCACCTCATGTCAATATTAGTGCATCTGCACACAGTGACCTTTGACCTGGACCAGCCTCACCTGCTGAGAAAATGCAGAGCGGAAGAAGCTTGATGCTCTAGAATGACTGCACTTTATTTTTGTGTTTGTATTTTTTGTGTGTTGAGAGGAATGTTTGAATGTTAAAGTGATGGAGATGAAGGTGTCATTCACAGCTCAGTGACAGTGTGTGTGCACGTGAGTGTGTGTGTGTGTCCTGTTTGATATTCTGCTCGTCTGTTATCCGACTCCATCCAGGAAATCCAAAGCCAGGAGAAGACTGATGGAAACACATGACTGAGGGAAATGTGACTTTCAGTGCAGTTTATTGTAGCTGTCATTTCAGATTCATTTAAACACATTTCCACCACATCACAGACTTTACTGCTACAGTTTCCCTGATTCTGCATCACTTTACTGCTCAAACTCAGATAAATCAATGCAGCACAGTTGGTCATGTTGTCTTTTATATTTTTACAATCCTTCAGTGCAAAATGACCCAAAATGCTTCAACACAAAGCCTCAGTCTGAAAACTTGTTGTTCCAAACTTATTTCTCTTTAACTCTTCATACTACATACTTGTATTGATGCCTTTTGGGATCAATCCACTGAAAACTTCTGTTTATTCAGTCAGATGAGCAATTCTGTTGTTTTCCTACGTGACCACTGAAGCAGAGCTCCTGACTCTGACATGACTCCCCGCTGCTCATGGCAACATCAGGCGCTCTCTCTTCCTGTTTGTTACGTCTTATGCTAACAGCTTTTAGCTAGCAGCATGCTAGGCGTTATGCTAACAGCTTTTAGCCAGCAGCATGCTAGGCGTGGTTTCAACTGCAGGAGCTGATGAATACTAACGAACAAAGGAGTTGTGATGAAACAGATACAGGCCGTTAGAACTCAGGAGAACTCGGGTTTTATCACCACCTGCGTAGTTTGAGAGATTAAAACTGAAAGAGAAGTTGTTGACCTGTTTTCACCCACTATGAAGGTAAGAACACCTGTGGAGCTAAAATATTCAACAGAAACCTCAAAAAAACTGTTTTTAATGGAACAGCCTCTTTCAATAGTTTAGATTTTAGACTAATACAATTATATTTACCACAGTAACAGGTGTACATATGGAGTTAGAAGTGCTTCTCTTAGAGCACTCCTGGCTGTAGACACCAAGATGCTGGATCTGCTGAGGACCAACTTGAACATGTGAACAATAAAACATTTCACTTAAACTGTATATTATATTTTAAAGAGCTCACTGAGGTGAACTAAAACTATCAGTGCAACTTCTCTCATCTGTTGTAATGCAGATTTTATCCTGCTTGGAGCTGCAGTTCTGTTGGCTCAAAAGTGAAAACGGCCTCAGTGTCAGGAAGGCAAATAAATAACTTTAAAGACATCAGGGAGAACATTAACCTGATCAAAGTCATAAAACTTGCATCAGACAGGACTTTTAATGTTTTCTACCTGGTGGGTAGGGCTAGATCCTTTATTTATCTTTCTCTTCATCAATCTCTCCATCTGTCTGTCTATGTATCTGTCTATCTGTCTGTGTGTCTCTGCAGCTGCCAGCTGGCAGCACCTCTGTGGGCTCATCAATAAGGCCGACAGATTGGAGATTGATGCCACAGACTAACAGAGAAGAAACTGTCTTTCTGATGGATCATCTTCCTGCAGAGACTCAGAAACACTTTGAAACTCTGCATTAGGCAAACAGAAACAATGGGGTGGCGGCGGCTCGGGCAGGTCGTCCAGTAACCAGAGGGTTGGCGTTTCGAACCCAGCTCCATCCTGGTCATTCTGCTGATACCTCACATGGTTTGTTGGTGGTGGTCAGAGGGGCAGGTTACACAAATGGCAGCCTGACCTCTGTCAGCTAGCACCAGAGCAGCTGTAGCTACAGAGGAGTTCAACACCAGCAGAGTGGATGAACAATGAACGGGTAGCTTGTATAAATCTAATGGTTATCAGCATATTAGAAGATTAGGGACTCGACATCCAGGAGAAACGTACTTATATGCATTCAGTTATTCTACTTTCTGGTTTATGATTATCAAAATAAAAGTTTCCAATAATCTTAACCAAATTGTTTTCAGTTCAGAGTCCTGAGAGTGAAATCCTCCAACCAGACACTCTGAACATGTACAATTTATTTGTCTGATTTTCATTATTTACTTTTTTATTTTACACATTAAATCTGCTACAACACTCTTTTAATGTGAATTTTACAAAATGGAATGACACAGTGTAATTTGAGGATTTTTTTTGTTTTTGCACTTAGTTGCACAAAAACAGAAACATTGTTTCTATCGGGAAATAAAAAGAGAATAAATCGTACCTGAAGCAGCAAACTCAGAGAAACATTAACAAAACAAAACAGGAAATAATGCAAAGAAACAATATTATGAAAAGCAGAACATGACAAACAGATATAAAGATAAAAAAAACAATTTACTAACAGAGTTGCAACTTTTTATTTCCGTGCGATGTTTCATGTTGATTACACACATAAGACAGATTTTAACTGCCTTCTTCTGTTTTTACTTCTCCTGCTAAATGAAGCTTCCAGGCTGCTGACGCGGCCTTAATGTTTACACCTCAAACATGAGGAGGCTGCAGGTCGGCTCATCTAAATCTCAACACAAAAGCTTATTTAAGAGACAAAACTAAGTGATCAGGATCCGTCCCTGAAGTTACTGGATCCTGATCACCAAGTCTGTTCATATCTGTACAATGTTACTCAGACTTACGTCGACCATCAGTCAGGCAGCAAACAGGACAAATGAAAGTCAGACTGTATGTTTAGTATTAAAGGGAAGTAGGAAAATAAATAAATTAGGGAAAGAAAAGTTGGCAGTGAAAGGTTCGTCAGAGCCAAATGTCCCATCAGAAGATCCCTCAAAACAGGAAAATCTATCAACTGTTGTTAGTTGGTGACTGAGATAAATTTGTGTGATTCTGTGAGTCTGTTGCCAACAAAAGGTTTTGCCATTAGGGAGAAAGACATTAATGAGCTCCATAAAGACGAAGGGGGGTGTGTTATTGACGGCCTTTTGTCTCAGCTGTTAGGTGTCTGTGTTATTTGTGTGTGGTCGTTTTGTTTGGGGCTAAACAAAGACAGAGGTCATGCTCTTCACAACATGCTGTTGTACAAGGTGTCTCCAGAACACAGCTGTTTGAATGTTCACAGCTGTTCACAGAAAAATACAAAGATTTAATTGGTTTATTTTGGAAAACTGTGAGAACGTGGTCTCTCTGCTGACCGGGTCGACAGCCGTCATCTTGTGAGTTGAAGGGATTCCCCAGCAGCAGCACAGGGAACATTTGGTTTTTGTCCTCAGACTCTGTTGCAGTTCATCCATTGTTGTCTCATTCCTTCCTGTGTACATGTGTGTAGGAAGGGGGTATCTTCCCAGGGGATGCCTTGAACATTCATGCTATAGCCCACTCACTTCCTGTAAAGCTGTTTTGTCCTGCACAGGAAGTGATGACAGCACTTCCTGTGACTTGAAGAGGTAAAGTTATAGAGAGAAGTTGAGACTCCATGCAGGCTGGTACTTCTAATAAAAGTTACAAATGTGAGAAATCTGGATTATGGTCAGAATTGTATTTAGATACTTCTTTTAGATAAAAACATAAATATTGTGTAATTAAAATAAACTGCGGACCAATGAGCTGTGACATTTCTGAATCTGTGTCATGTCATCAAACACTCCCTGATTCTGTCCAATCAGCTGCTGCAGGTTTTAAAGATGTTCCTCATGATGACGGACGCTCCATCACTCACTTCCCGCTTCAACACTGTGTGTGTTTGTGTGCGTGTGCATTGTATGTGCAGGTGATTTATCTAAGTCAGTGCTCACTCTGCCGATCGCGGCAGTTGAATTCTAATTTTGTCTCTTTTCTTGTCAAAGAGCTGCTGTTCATTCAGAGTACAAAGGAAGCAGGGAAGACTCCTTGCCTCCTTTCCTAACCCCCCTCATGCTGTTCTTCATTCACCCTTTTCCCCCTCAGGTGGTTTTCTGCCTCTGAGAGCAGGTTTTGTGCATCTGCAGATTTCCAACCATGAATGCAGATTTTGCAGAAGTGTCCAATCAGATTAAATAACTTGACATCCTCCTCCTTTTTGTTTTGGCAGTGACACAAACATGTTTGCTTCTGTTTTGTTGATGTTTGTTTCGGTCATGTCATCAGTCAGGTTATAATCTGACAACAGGATAAAACAAACTCCTGATGAGAAATCAGCCATTTTTTTTTTTCGTTTTCTCTTTTAAATAATGTAAATGAGATACAAGCACTCTACTGCCTCCTGCTGGACTGGGGTGTAAAACTGTAAACTGCTTACTTGAATGTTTGTTTGTGCAGATTCTCAGTCAGTCGGCCCGAAAGGGTTTTACATTAAAAAAATGTCTGTTGGACCTCTTTTTAAAAAAATGTTTCAACCCTCCTCCGTTGGATGTTTTGGTTCAGTTAATCCACAGACAGTTTGATGGTGCATGTCGACAGCTTTTCTCACACAGACAAGATTTTCACTGTTTTTGTATTTTTTTGTTACCTTCTGCTTTCGCCACAGTTATTTTGTGTTTAATTGATGAGCCCAATCCTCCTGTTCCAATAAAAGCATCTGTTTGTCATCAATCATTACTTATGGTGTGTAAACATTCAGCTTTTAGCTCATGTTTCCTAGATCATTCCATCTGTGGAAAAAGTCCATACATTTTTATTTCCCTTCCTCTTTTCTGTCCATGAAACTATTTTTTATATCATGATGGTTTCCGGACTTAATTTGATTTCTTTAACAATGAAGTTTGTTTTGGATTCTTTATGTGGTAGTTTTTTTTGTTTTGTTTTTACCTCTGACTTAGAATGTGAACCCTGCATTTCTAACTCTGTCAGAAACCAGAGTTTAATGAGGGTGATGTAATTTAGAGACACCTAGTGACAAAGCTGCAGTTTACAAGTAAGTGTTTATTTATGCTTCCTCTGGATATGATATACTTGTCAAACTGTATATCATTTAATTTATTTATTTCATATCTCCATGAAGCGTCTCAGTGGTATCTGCTGCAACAAACTGTGCAGTTTGGGACATTCAGGAGTAGTTTCACTGTCCAGAACCTCCCAGAACCGTCCGGATATGAGAACCTTGAAAACATTTCTCATACCAGTTCTGGTTCCCAGCAGTGACCCCGTCTTTCTGTGTTCAGCTCTGTGATTACAGCATCTCGAGGAATGCTGGCGCTTGGTTAACCACAACTTTCTCATGACTCCGCCCACTCCACCTCAGCCCTCCCCACAGCCCATTTAAATCACTGCTCCCAGTCCCAAAAAACAGCCCCACCAAAAACACATTCCTCCATGAGTTTCCTCTGAGGGGAATAAAGTGAGGAGGAGGAGGAGTGAATTGAGTGGAGGAGGTAGGATGAAGACAGAGAGGGTAATGCAGTGTGATGTATTAATCAGTCAGAGGTAATTGAGAGGCCGAGTGAGGACCGGGCCAGCGAGTTGTCCTCCATCACTGTCTCGTTCTCTGTCTCTGTGTAAACACTGTTACTGTACCGCCTGAATATTAATACACCGATACACACTGTGTGTAGTGACTGATGGTGTGTGTGTCCTTACACAACCAAGCATTGTTGTTCTTGTTTTTTTTTTGGCATCAGTGAAAGTGTGTTAGTGTTTTGGCTGACACTTCCATTCATTCTGGTCTCATATTTTTCTTTAAAAAACAACAACACACTTTTACTTCTTCATACAAAACCCAATTTATCAGCTGTCAGGATCAATATCATCTCATATGCATAGCTTAGCTTAGCCAGTTTAATGTAGCTTAGCAATGCACTGCACATCAGTGGAAACGGGGTGATGGTGGGGGGGTGGGGGGTGGGGTTAGCTTTCAGTCATTGTAAGAGGGAGGAAGAAGCTTGGAGGAAAAGAGGAAGTGTTACATCTCACACTGTAAATGAAAGTAACGGTAGATATAATCAAACATATAATCTGAGTTGCTCATCTGACAGATCAGAGAAAACGATTCTAACTTGTGTTACGGGCTGATGCAGCATTTTCACCAAAGGAGCGACATCTTGTTTTGTGTTTCTTTTCAAGCTACTGCATTAAAAGGAGGAGGGAAAAGAAGAAAGAAGAATTAAAGAAACTAGAGAGAAGGTTTGATGTTGTCAATCAAACCAGGTGTGGTAGAGAAACAAAAAACAACACGTAGAAGATGCTTCTGATTGTGATTCTTTCATTCTATGATCCTTCATGAAAGAGAAAGATGGAACACATTTTCTTTCTTCCCACATTTCACAGCATTTATAATTTAAAATCAAGCTGCATACTTTCTTTCCACATACATTCTGAATTTAGATTTTCGGTTTTGGAACATCATTCCTGTGTTTTCATCCCATCTCCAGACTCTTCACTGGAGATAAGTCAGAATGATTCTTGTTGTCCAACTCTCTCATCCTTTACAAACTGACATTCCTCTGGATCTCCTGAACACTTCCATGATGTTCTGATCTATTTCCCTTCAGTCTTTCTGTGAAGAACTTTGTGTTGAATCATTACATTGAATTCCTGCTCACACAGTCTTTCCCCACCTTGGTTCCAGTGTGCTGAAGCCTTAAAGACAAGTCCTTAAGAAGGTTTGATGGTGCCCGCCAGTCGAGGAAGAATGTTATGAAAACAAAAGAGAACAGAAACAGATTAAAACATATTCTCAAACAAACAGTTGTAGTGGAAATACAGATAAAAAACTACAACTAAAAAAGAAAAATAAAGATGTGTGTATCAGGATGTGGTCACTTGTGTATTTTTTTCTATATATTGTTTCATGAAGGGGATTTAGGAAGTTATAATGTTCCATTTTATAGAGGAATGTCTGAAATAAACAAGCACGGCCGTGCATATTACTCTCTGGCAAATATCAATAACAAAATAAATAAACAGATGTGACAGGACAAAACATGAAACATCTGTTTGTTATTTTTTATTTCCTGTTTCAGTTTGAACTTTCTCTGATTAGATGTTGTTGTTTCCGTTACATTCCTCTTGCAGCTAGTTGTTTTTTATGTTTCCTAATACAGCCCGGATGTGTTTTTCATTAGTTTTTAGCAACTAACTTAAAAGTGCCTTGTTCATTTATCAGTATTGGTATTTAGAAAAGCAATTTGCACAGACGTTTACTCAAACAGACCATTTCTGAATAAGACGTTTGTGCACGCAGATTGCTTTTTTCTGAAATGCTGGCCGGCTCCTCCAGCAGACCAGTTTCACCACTCACCAGCACAAACACTCTCACATGGAAGATAATTGGATAATAAGTTAGAAGACACTGTGGCTTTCTCAATCGCTTTAATTTATTTCTCTGTTTATCAGGATGAGTTTCTCCACTCTATCAGACGCGCCTCATTATTCACTCTTACACTAATCACTAAACACACAGTAACATAAAGGAATAATGATGAGACATAACAGTCAGTATGTATAACATCATAAAGAGCTCTAACAAGACTAAATCTCTTTGGTTTCTTCGTGTTTTCACTTTTAAATTATCCATAAATGATCTTCAGCTTTAGATTAGCTGTTAGTTTGTGTTGAGTTTATTTGTTTGTCCAGCCTCATCTGCAGAATTTATGAGCCACCTAGCATCCTAGAGTCCTCAATAACCTCACATTTATTACATCAATTGCCTTTTATGACTCTGCTAATTGCAACTTGCATGAATAAAAAACCAGAAAAAAAAAATCGTCATCTGAAGTCGTGTGTCAGAATTTAGTTTTAGGACGTTAGACCTCGAATGCAATCAAAACTTGTCTAGAATTGTTATTGGAGGGAGTGTTATTATCTGGAAGGGTTATTTCATGGTCTGCAGACTAATAATGGAGCTGTCACGTGTACTGGGATGTTTGCTTTGTGTAATTGATGGTGACGTGCACGCACAGATGGATGTTGAGTGGCACCGATGAACCCTGCAGGTTCTTTTTGTCCTGCTTCTCCCGACAGGTCGACCTTTTCCTGTGGTTGACTTTGACGTTAACGTTTAGGATTTAAAAGTCAGGAAAGGTTCCTGTAACTAATGAAGTGATCACACCTGTAAGGTGACCTAAAGTTCCTGTTATGTTGCTTATTTATGTCGGCTGAACTGAGGTGATGTTAGCTTTAAATGTCAAACTAGCTTTGGCTTGTTTTTTCCTCTCTGCCTATGTAAACCAAACATGCAACTAGAGATGTGGACAAACTTGTTCCATAAAATAAGTAAAACACAAAGGTCTGAGACCAAAAAAGGTCCAGTTTTGTCTCATCAGTCCAAAAGATTTTGTTCTAGAAACTTTGTGTCTCTCTGCAACCTGCATTTGTTTAAGTCTAGTTTGTGTTTTGCTGTCAGTATTTGAGCCTCCTGGGTTCTTCTTCTTCTTCTTCTTCTTCTTGGAGCCCATTATGGTTCAAAATGTGAGAGATGATGTGATTAGACAGCAACATACCTTTACTTTGAAATTTCACTGTTCTGTAGTTATTACTCAAAGACAGAGGAGGTGCTTTTAGACAACATTTCAGTTTTGTGGATATTTTCTTCCACAAATAAAGATCAGAATCAACCAACTCTGATGGTTTCATGTCTGAATGTTCTGGTTTCATCCCATAAGTGTAACCACATGCAGTGGATTAAAAAGCAGTGGAGAATCTGTTCCTCTGTGATTAAATAATTTTCTATTTTTCACTCAGCACAGACACTTTGGCTTTCTTTTTCTGTCCCTGACCTTAAAAACAACAAACTTATTAAATTATCTGTTAGCTGACAAAACCAGCTTCCTGTTTTCAGAGCCGTAAACATGTTCCAGCCTCAGACCGCAGCAAATTAACGAAGGAGGTGGAGCTGTGCCTCTGCACCTCAGACTGTAATTAAAGCCACAGCAGAGCTGAGAATCAGCTCAAAATGGAGAGATGAGGTTTTCACAGGTCTGCCTCTTTCACCGCTCCACAAACATTTTACTTTGATGCCATTTTTTATACGTCTCACTTAATTTACCACTAATTTCAGAATGATTTTCTGGTTTACAGCTCTCAGTTCTTTCCTGAGAAAAGCAGAGTAATATAGTTTAAACAAATCATTTGCTGATGATGCTCATTTTAGGAAAAATCATTTTCTCTGTTCAGGAATAATTAAAGAACTCTGATTGATTTATTTTCTCTCTGAATGACAGAATTGCATCAAATTTATTGCAGCTTAGTTTTTGGTTTATAATTGTGTGTTTGCTAACCCTCCACCTCCTGCTACCCTGACACTGCAGGAATCTGGAGATGGTTGCAACATGTTTATGGATTTTACTTTATCACTCAGAGAACATGCACTAAACATGCAACATAACATTTAAATATAAGTGCAGATGACTTTTCACTCACAGTAATGATGAATGTTGCATCTGGCCTTAAATGTTAAAGACGTCCAATAAACTCAATAAAACTGTTTATATGTTTAGGACTTGTTTATATTTACATGTTTAGTTTGAACTGCAGCAGCAACATTAATGAAAAGATAGATAAAGTATTTGTACATTAATTTACTTTCTAATCAGCTGAAACTGACAGATTGTTTTACAAAACAAATGAAGTTTCTTCCTTTATGGTTTTATCTTAATAATCTGCTGCATCAGCAAGGTGTTTCTCCTCAAAGTCTGCACCAAATAAACAGAGTCAGCTGTCGTTCTGATCAAAGATCAATATTTAGAGATGATTCGATTTACCACCATTTGTTTTCCCACAATGCATTGTGTTATATTCAGTTGATTCCTAAAGTTGGGAGAAAACTGGTAGGATAGAAGGACTTATAGAGTTTTGAGTGGTGGTGCAGCTTCTCATCTGATGAAGAGCAGTGATAGGGGAGACAGCATCCTCAGGTGAGGTCAAAGGTCATGTTTATTTTCTATGCAGCTATGCTGTTACTGCAGAGAGGTTAAACCCTCAGAGTCAAATACAGACAGCTGAATAGGAAGAAACACTGTGGAAACAGAGACTTTAAACACAGTTAGAGGCAAGATAAGTTACAACACACACACTCAAAATCATAGTTCCTTTAAACATGAGACCATGTCTTTAATTTGAGGTGCAGAGTCTGGAACTCCCGGTTTTCCAGACATTTGGTACAAACATTCTGAATCACCAGATTTTAGTGAAATATTTCAAATAATTGACAGATAAACTTCCACATGTAAATTAGGGAGAAGCTGCAAAAACCTCTGGAGTTACTGTGTCCAGAGTCTGAAAGCCTTCAGTTCATTTTCCTCACTGATCTGTTGTGAAACACCAACAAAGTCCAAAACAACAACAACCCAAAGATTCTGACATAGAAAGTGGCAGAAATGAGACAAATGAAACCGACTGAATATCGTGTCTTCGATGTTCGATTACTATTTGACTGAGAAATAAAGACAATATGAGTGAGTTTATTTCACACCATAACAGCGTGATAAGTCTTTGTCTTTAGCATCTCCAATCTGCCCAAATTAACCCCGACATTACCTGAAACCACCCTAAGAGACGTCCCACTCAACCGTTTAGTTTACATCTTATCCCACGCTGTTAGACGACTGCTTGTACTTTCATGTTTTACATCTTGGGCCAGAAATGAGTGAAAAGATTTTGTTTGTGATCAGGAACTTATTGGATCCTGGCGGTTGACTTGCTCTTTCTGCCTCCTACACAATTCACAGATAACTGAGAAACCGTTTTTATATGTAACTTCCTCTCTGGCGGCGCCGGGAGTCGCCCACACTGATAAATCTATGGGAGGCAAAAAGAAGGATTATCTGAGCGTGTAACCTGATTTCATAAATACCTGTTCAGTGGGTCGAAGGTCAGATGACTGCCTGAGATGCTGTGAATGTTCAGAGGCTGGTGTTGTATTCAGGTTCTGGGTTGTGTCACTGTGGATGATGTGAATGGTGGAGAACGCTTCCAACCAATGTTACTTTATTCTTTTGGTTTGATCACATTTATCTTTAAGCGTCTTGCTTCTCAAAACGAATCATCTTCAGCCTTTTGAGACTTCATCCATCTCAGTACATCTGCTGCAAACAGACATGATACAAATGAGTTATTGTCTGTTCTTTATTAAAACTTTAAAAAGCTCTTTGTCCATTTCTGGCCTTTTGTTTTCCAAAGTATATGATAGAAAGACAAGAAGATGTTTTGATCTGACTTGAATAAAGAATGTGTTTTAATGCTGCGTCAGTTTGAGCTGCATCGAGCCTGAAAAATGAAATTTGATGCAACAATTGAATCTGTTTACATTTTGAAGATTTTAGTGGTTGATTGAATCTTTTGTCTTTTTGTTTGTTAATAACAGATTTTGCTGGAACTTTTGGGGACTGATAAACATACTGGTCACATACATTTTAGACTTGTTTCACTGTTTGGATCCAGGAGTTGTTTATAGAATTTGAAATGTAGAAACAAGGTGTTCACGTTTTCCAAACGCTTGAAGGTTTAACAGTGTTTCTCTTTGCCGTGGAATAGTTTAGTATATTTTATTCATGACCTTTTTCATTATTTTATTGACTTTACGAGGATGAGTTTATTTACCTCTATCGTCTCAGTCTCTCTTTCTGTCTGCTGTTATTGGACTTGGCGTTACCGTTAGCATTAGCTTGTCCACTCATTCCCTATGGGCTTGTTGTCTCTTTTGGCTAGCAGCAGCAGTCTTGGCAAGCTAGCAGCTAATCCAGACTGGATGCTAATGAACTCTGGCCCAGGTCCACCTCGTTCCTGTAGAGACGTCTGCTGCTTTAAAGCCCAGAGGCTAACGGGCCAAATCAGATGAGCCGACAGGCAGAAGGACAAACCAGTGACGATGTGCTAACTGGCCTTCTGCTATCTGTTTCCTATTATTATAAAGTGTGGATAATACTGAAAATGGCAAATTGTGGCATGTATTAATATCCACTAAAAGTTCACCACTGACTTTAGTTTGGGGCATAAAAATACTCAGTGTTTTATTGGTATTGTCCTGATTAACTGTGGAAAGTAAATCCTCTTGATCTAAATGATCATTATATGTTCTGATAGAAGTTCTGAGCTTTTTGGTATAACGTGAAGTAGAAACACAGATAAATAAAGAAGAAAAAGTTTTGTATGTTGTGCTACATTCTGTCTGTATACAGCAGCTCAACCTTAGCTAAAAACATTTCAAAGGCTAAATGTAAGCTGGGGAGATTAACGCTGAGATTAAATAAATTCAGTAGTGAGTTATAAAACTCTCAGTATGTTTCTGGTCGTTCAACACACAGAAATAATTAATTGTGTTTCCGGTATGAGGATGAAGCAGCTGACGGAATGAGACTAAATTTGTCTCCTTTAGTCTTGGAAAACTTTTTCCATCAGGTAAAACTGAACATGAGTTGTTCATGGCTGGACTGTTTGTGGCAGATTTTCCTTCCGGTTTCTTTCAGACTCTTTGTCTTTGTTCAATTGTTAATTATTCCCACAGCAGAAGCTCCTCTCCTTTACAAAACATGTTACATTAGCTTCCCTCTTTTGTTTCCAAAACAATCGACCCAACCTGAACCCCCCGACACTGAAGTATTTTTACTGCTCGTACAGACACACTTATACAGCTACACACGTGCACGTGTGAGCACTCAGACATACCTGCACACACGCGGAGTAAAAGATCCAGACAGACAGATGTTCTCCAGGACGATCTGATTTAGAACCTGGGGAGGAATCAACCCTGTGAATGTCTGAGTCATCGACTACGTTTTGTGTCACAAAGGTGGCTGCTGATACTGAGATGTAAAAAAAACTTTCCTTTTACTTCACATATTCCCGATAATTAACATGGTTTGATCCCAAAGAGCAGGAAGCTACAGTAAAAAGACTGTTTTCAGTTTCTGACTTTTTCTATTTGATTTAACAGGAAGAAGTTAAAATTAAACTGCAATACTGTGTTTGTATCTTTAAATTTGAGGTAACAAAACACACACACACACACACACACACACACACACACACACACAAACACACAGCAGGTGGTGTTGTGTGATAGTTGGTTAAGTTTCAGATTCAGACTTGTGTTTGCTGAACTCTCCTGACTCTCTGCCTTTTAAATCTCGCTGTCGGTGGCTGAAATTCACCAGAGACGCTGTGAAACTGTGTCATCCTGTGAGGAGAGAGTGTGAATGATGGACAAAAGAGACACAGAAGGAAAACAGTCCCAACCTCGACCTGGGAATACCAGCCAGCTCAGATAAACTCCATCTGTGTGAGTGTCAGAGGAACACTCCAGGTTTTAAACAGGAGAAAAAAAAAACTGCATCAACTCTGTGCTGAAACAAAACTAACTAGAATGTAACGGAACTTGTTGAAAATTAATAAAAACATGAATATTAAATAATTGTTTACAGATGGTTGGCTGGAAACAGTTTCAAAACTGATTTTATTCTGTGAAACTTTTAACACCTTGATGACTGTTCAGAGTAAATAAAAGCTGTTATGTCATGAACCAAACTCCTCCCAGGTGTTTGAAACATGAAATATTCCTGAGAGACTAAACAAAGAATCAAACTTTGATCAAAGTTTCCTGAAGTTTTTTTTAAAGATTGTTCCTTTAAAGAAGCTGAATTAGATTCTGCATGGAGTCCAAAATCATGTGACTTCTATCAAACTTCTTCTTACTGTCATAATAACTCCAAGTAAATTTAGAACATATATATTATAGAAAAAAAAAAAGATTTTTTTGGGAGAGTGTTTTTGTTTTAAGTCTCTATGACGGTGAGAAAACTGAAACCATGTTTCCATGTGCACATCTCTCCTCTGCCTTTTTATATCACTCTACTTTTTTTTTGTATGGGGGGGGGGCTCAGGGATTAACATACCAGAGTCATCAGTAGGAAACTCCCTCATCTCCCCTCTCTGCAGCTCTCCTTTGTCTCCAAGGTTTTCCTGCCTTTGTGAAACATAGCTTGATGGTGAAGAGCCAAACATGCAAACATAAACAGTGTGAGACAAACACAATAATGACATGTGGAGTTGTGATTATGTAAACGCACAGACAGGAAGTGTTTCATCCACAGACGCTTGTGCAGAGACTCAAACTGCATGTTTAAGATTCTCAACATAAACAAACGTTCACACATTTTATTTATTTATTTATTTGTTTTTTTTTTTGTTTACTGCAGGTTGGAACTCAGAAACAAACATTTTTACTTGCATAAAAATAGAAACTGATTGTCTCATTTGTGAGTTTAAATTGAGGTTTTATTTATGAGGTTTTGGTTTTATTTATCAGTTGAAGGTATCAGCACTGAGCCCACTGCAGTGTCGGTGAGAGCACATGTTCTTATAAATAAACTAGTTGTGTACAAGTGTGTAAAACTGCACAGCACCTCTGGGCCTGAGGGTTTTCTAACCAGATTCAATGTCTGTGAGGCTAAACAGACTTTTGACATCTGTGCTTGTTTCCTCCGGCCTCTAACGAGTTCATCCACGGTGACAGCTCCAACAGAAGTGCACCTTCTCATGAATTTCTTTTTGGGTTCTGGTGCAAATAAAGCAGCATTTACTTTTCATTAATCACCAAACACTTCTAGTGTTCTTCATGGAAATTGGATGTGAGGAAAAATATGCAGATTTATTGAGAAATGTTGCTGCTTTAATATTTCCTGTGTTCATGATTATAACAGACTGTCTCCAGTGAAAGACCCTTTTAACACTCTGAAAAACAAGTGGAACTAGTAGAAAACACCAAGTCACAGGTTGAACATTTTACTTCCATTAAGAACACGTCAACTCACAGGGTGGGAATAATTTCATGAAGCCAATTTGCTAAATGTGCAAATGTCAATTGAAAGATTCTCACAGCTATTTCTGACTGAAATAATTTCCTCCTTTTTTTCAAATTGAGCTCCTAAATGGTTGTGTACAATCTGACAGCAGTTTGTAAAATGCCAAAAAATCATATTTCCTCACTTTAAAATGTAAAATGTTTCATGTCTGGGGAGATTATAAAGTTCAGTCACCAACATGTCCGTCATTCAACAGAATTTCTTAATACAAGTTTTGTTTTTGACAAAATCCTATGATTGCATGTTTAGTGTTTAGTATGAACTAATAAATAACCTCCAACACACTGAAGCTACATTTATGAAAAGTCCTTTAAATCTGTGAATGCAAGCAGAACATTTGAGTGGCAGAACAAACACATCAGCACATTATAAATGCAAACACAAACAAAAATCATGCAAACACACGCAGCGGTCAGTGTGAAGAGGTGGCTGCATGTGTTCAGGGTGTTTCCTGTCTGTTTCTCACTTGTCAGCGCTGCGTTGTGTCTCCGACAGAGCAGCAAGGCAGAAAAGTGCAAAATTCAAGCAGAAGATTTATTCAAGTTCATTTCTCTCATCTGGAGTCTCAGAGTTGACTGGATTGCTGTGTCAGTGTCTCTGTCAGCTTTGAATATTTAAAAACACAGTCATGGAGAGCTTTCAGTGCCTGTGTGTGTGTGAGAAGCTTCCCTCCTCACAGTGCTGTAGTTTACCTGAGGATGTGACTCGTGTGTGATGCTGGAGGTTAGCATGCTTCAGACTTCTGGCTCCATGTGCAGCACAGATTTACTGCTTCAGTGATAACACACGCACCTCCAGGATGAGGGAATGCAGCCAGGAGGATAAACTCCTGGAACCAGGTGAGAGTCAGTTGATCTGCTTTATGTGTGTCTGTGTGTTGGTGTGAGGCGGACTGATGACAGATGGACTGATAGAAGAGAGACAAGCATCAGTTCATCAACAGAGAAACATTCTGTTCAAAGTTCAAAGAATACGAGTGGAAGGAGTTTCTCTCTTTGTTGATTAAATGATTGCATGTCAGAGGCGTGTTCAGAGGTCGGGAAGAGTGTTAGTGATGCTTCTCTGTATCGGTTCCTGGAAGTATTTCATCTCACCGAGCAGTGACTGTTGGAGACTAGATTTTTTTATTGGAACAACATTGAACTGGTGCTTAAGACAGTTTTACAGATGTTCAAACTGTTACTAACGTCCCACTTTTGTGCAACATTTATGGTAATATGTGCTAACTTGGTTGTTAATGTGTTTAACATCTGCGTGTGATTTATTCAGATTTTCTTGTGCCCAGAATTTTTCTTTTTTTGTCTCTCGTTCCCTGAACTTTCTGACTTACGGAAACTAAACGGAGGCGTGTTCCGGATGGACTCTGACCTCCCATCAGGACTCTGTGACTATTCTGAGAAGAAATTAGTCATGCAAAAATTCAGAACATGTTCAAACTTTGCACATGTTAAAAAGAGGAGTGAGATTCTGTGACTCATGCAGCGAAATTAATAACACACACAATTGTTTTGAGACATTTTGGACATGTCCAAAAACATGTTTTGTAGACTTCCCCACCAGCTGCAGCCCCGTCCAGTTGGCTTTTATAAGAGAACTTATTTAAGAGTCACTCTGGAGTCATTCAACACTCTGAGCTCCAACAGATGACACAATATTTACTGATATCAAGGAAAACAACATTTTCATGTTTTGAAGAAACAAAATATATTATAAATTGACTTCATGTATGTAATGAAGTGAGGTGAGGTCATTAAATGACCTCACCTCACTTTAGTTCTTCCGCTTGACTTCTGAGTTGATGCCAAATAAAAAAAACTAAAAAAACAATTCCATCAAAACCACACAAAATACCAGACTTTATTTACGTTTACTTGATGTTTTATTTTTATTTAGTTAAAGCACTAGTTTCTGTTGTGTTGGAATAACTGCCATCAACATACTAGAGTCAGAGTTAGTTCTGTCTTCCCTGATGTCTTTGTGGCTCTGCAGTGAAGATGTGCCTCATCATTAAACTGTTTTATTTATTCATTTATTCCAAGAATTTAGTTTTCATTTATTTTGAAAGTTAAGTTTCCCCAGACATTTTGTCAGAAGAAGGATGTAAAGCTTTTGTTTGGGACTCATTTTTCCCAGCGGATTAATCTACATGTGGAGCTCCTGAGTGTTTTTAGCAGCAGCGTGGTTTCTGAGTGGTTGAGCCAAATAAAATCGACAGTGTTTGTGTTTTTGATGATAATGGAAAGTGTCTCTCAGAGCAACAATGTGGCACATTGATGTGAATTTGTAAAACTGTTGAGTTTTCTTTCTGGAACCAAATCAACAAAAGAAAATGTAAAAAGTTGTTGAGGAAACAAACATTTTGCAGTTGTTAACTCTGAGGTGTTCCTCCAGGCTTATCTCAAGCCACACACACACACACACGCACGCACACACACACCTACACACTCCCACACACACACTGCGTTCTAAGCGTGTTTTGCATTGGTTTATTCTGACTGTGCCCAGATGGAAACTCATTTCCTTGCTGCAGTGCCTTCATTTGGATTCATGTGGGAACTTTACATAGAAACACAAAGCTGCTGTTTGTGTGCTGCTTCACCGCCTTTGCAGCTCGCCGATCAATGTCCATTATCAGCAATCGGACTCAATCCGTCAGAGCTTTTAGCATTTTATCTGTGTGATGAACTGCTAGAGGAGGTACTGAGCTGAGTTTGATAAACACTCATAAACTTTCTCTGCAGAATCATAAATGAACATAAGAACAGGTGATGAGATCAGCGGTTCAATTAAACCTGGAGGTTCAGAAACAGTTCAGTAACACTGTTTTCAACAGTAAATAGACTTCTCAGTTTCTGGTTAGGATTGTTCATTTTAATTCTGTGCTACTGAGAAAATGTAATTTCAGGAAAACACACCAGCACATAACGAAACACTGAAGTAACATCCATCAGATGGATGATAGAATCAAACCAGAACTAATATGTCTCATTCCAACACAAAGAGCAGCGAGCATCACCAGTAGAGGTTTCACATCTGCTTTAGCAGGTTCTAGTCTTTTTCATTGATGCTATTACAAGTTGTCATGTTTTGGAGTAAATTTGGGTTCATAAATATTTTTTAGAACTGCTCATAAAGTAAACATTACATCTTGAATTTGTTTCAGTCTAAAAAAAACACCTGGTACTTTTTGGTTCAAGTAAATATAATATAAAACTGAAGAAGAAGAGTTTTGACGTCCGAGGTTCAGCGAGTACAGCGTGATGTGACATTGTAGTGGGAGATAAAGATGGAGAGGATGAATATTTCTACTTTAAACTCGCCTGGTTTGAAATTTCTTTAGATGCACAAACTCCAAAGCAAATGAAATATTTTTTCACAAGATGTTTTTCTTACACGCCGTCTTGTTTTGTTGTCCTGCTCAGAAGACGCGTGACCACAGAAGAAACACATTTAATTGAGGTGAGTCCAGCAGCTGTGGGCAGATGTTTCTACAACAAACAGACCTGCTTGGCTCAGCAGGCTGTTTCTGTTAGAGCTGATCAGCTCTCAGAGCATCAAACTCACAACCTTCACTCTGAGTTGAACAAAGACTGAGTGAAGAAGAGGAGAGCAGGCAGTTTGGCTGCAGGGAGCCGTTTTCTGCTGCACACGTGATGTTTCTGCAGCAGCCGCGTGGACAATCATTCACATTCTGCAGCAGCTGCTTCTCTGAAGACATAATGATTCTGATCTCACCTTTTAAAGCGCTGACCTGCAGCTTTGGACGTGGTTTTATTTCTTTCTAAGAACTAACAAACGTCTGCAAGAAGCTGCAAAACCCATTCTGAAAAAAAATCTCTCAGCAAATTCTGTTTTACATGATGCAATTTAAAATGTGTCTGTGCATTACCTACACAGCACACAGGGTCAGGGTTCAGCAGCTTAACAAACAAACAACATACATAACTATATAAAAGTTCAGATTTTTTAGGAAAAGCAACCAAAGTCTGATAAAAAAACTCTTAAAGACTTTCAGAAAGTCATGATGAGAACAGATGATCAAGAACACGACATGAAAGTCTGACTGCTCAGGGCTTTTACAACCTTAAAGTGACATGATTTAATACACACATACGTATCTGCCTCTCTATGAACAACAAAGTGAAGTCACAGTGACAATCTGCTGGTAACAAAGAGCCAAAAAAATACAAACATGAAGTCTGACTCAGTAAAACCTGGTAAATGTTCTTTATTCTGAGATACAGCTGACCATCTTTAACTGGAATTTTATTCTAAAGCAGCAGGGACATGATGGACATAAAACTCCCAAAGTCTCTGGTTTCCAACAGAAAATGAGCTGCCAAAACAATAAAATCAGACAAAGAGGAAAAACAAAAGAAGGACTCTAATAAACTAGAAGCACAAGAGATGAGAGGTGGAGAACCATTCAGACGCGTTCATGATGACAGACATTTATAATCCCCAGTCCCTTTAAAATTGGATTCAGATTCTTCTAAATAAGCAGATAAAAATGCATTTTATTTGCCTGACTAACATTTTAAGTGCTTCTGAGTGTTTGATTTAGCATCACACAAAGTAAACACACCGAAATTTGGGTTTGCTTGTCATGAGTCATGGCTGAGCGATGGTTGGTTTGTAGGTTTCCTGGGGGATGTAATGAAAATGACATGTATTGTGAGGGTGAGTATGGGCTCAACAACAAGTTTGTGCCCTGGGGGGTTAATCCGACACTTGAGATGGATTTGGACAAAGTGTTGAATAATTTATGACTCTGCTGCACTGCTTTTAAAGCACAGAGTTATCCTGCTTCGTAAGGTGCAGCTAAAGATTCAGTGCACCTGTATTTTTTTTATGACCAGGAATTCTTAAAGTAAATAACCAGAGAGAAAAAGTTGAGTTTGTTGTTACATTTATTATGTGTTATATTGGAAGCTCCTCTTCCTCCTCTGTAGTGGTCCTCCTCGCTATTTTTCCACTTTTCATTCTTTCTCCACACGGATTCAACACAGTTGTGTCGAATTATTGCTGGCAGTTGCTCTTCTTGTGGGCAGAGTGTGTGTGTGAGCATGTGTTAATAAATGTGTGTTGGTTTAAAAGTGTGTGTGCATGCATACTTGATAAGGACAGACTTTTATAAGCATGCACAATGCAGCCTCACACACTCTTATCTCCCACAGAGGGAGGTAATGAGGAGCTCTCACACACATTCACACTCCCACACACACACACCCGGTTATCTTCCTCTCCGTGTCTCGGCTGACAAACACCCAGCGAGGCGTCCTGCGTTCCTCCTCTCGCTGGTTTTTAATCATCTCTGAACAATGTGGCCCAGTGAACGCGCCTCCTCCTCTTCCTCTATCACCTCCTGCAGGAGCTGGAGGAGCAGGAGGAAGAGGAGGTGACCAGGACTTCTTATCAGCCTACACCCATGGCTCCCCTCCTCCCTATCCTCCACCTCCTGCTCCACTTTACGGTCCAGTTCTTCCTCTCCCTGCTGCTCCTCTTCAGCCCCTTTTCTTCTTATCTTCTTTAATTTTGCTTTTCTTCAGTGACAGATTCAACGACGCCTTCGTGGCCTCGATGCTGCCTCACCCAGAGATGGTAATGAAGGTCACTTATTACAGATTCAAGGAAAAATGGTTCATCATGAGCTCTTGTTTTACATAAATGTGCACATGTGCTTTTTGCTTTGTGTATTCATTAGTAGAGAAATGATAACTTCTGTCAAAGTGCAGCATTAACAGTTCGTAGTAGCAGAGGAAAACTGTAATGAAGATTTTTTCCTTGAATTCTCAATTACTGACCTTCATCACATCACGATAACCTCCCTCAGGTTCAGGTTTCAGAAACAGGAAAAGCATTTGATTTAAATGAAACTGATGCAATAAACAGTAAATGTTTTTTAACCTTATCTGGGTCCTATGGAGCATTTTACAATGTGGTTTTCAGTGACCCATTCACACACATACACACACACACACACACACACACACACACACACACACACACACACCTACAGATACAGTGGCTTTTGTTATACATTTGCACTCTGGACATGCAGCTGATAAGCATACAGGGGCGATGAGGGGTTACGGCGCTTTGCCCAAGGACACTTTGAGACATGACTGTGCTGAAGATCAAAGTCTTTATGCTCCTGTTTGAAGGAAACTGTTTCGTACTAAGCCACGCCCACAAAGTCTTGATAGCCTATTTTTTAAATGTTGGTGATTTGAAAGATCATGTAAATAACTGCTATTGTTCTAAATATTATTGTGAAGATGTGAAGAGACATTTTTATATCGGTAACATTCAGTTTTGAACTCGCTACCAACCGTCTAACTCAACATGTCAGTGATCAGAAAGAAATAAAGTTTAGGTAGTTCAAAAAATCATTTTGACTCATAATGATCATTTCATCATTTCTAAAATTTTACTTTGAGGTATTTTTCTGGAAAATAAAAAAGCGTGGCTCTATGATTGTAAAAATCACTTTTTCACAACTTTTTTCTTAGATAAATTATTATCTTTTTATTTAGAAAAGTGGGTGGAGTCTGTTGTGCAGACTATTAAGGAGGAGCTTAATGGTAGTCTCATAGTTGAACATATAATATTGTCACTTTTCCAACAAATCCTTCACACTAACATTATATCTGTAGGTTTGCAGGTTCTTGTAGGATCCGGATCATGTTGTTTATCTTCAGAGACACAGACTGTGTCTCATCCTGTCCATCAAACATGTTAGTGTTCTTATCAAACCTTCTTATTTTGTATAAATCAGGTCCCAGAAACAATGTAACAAATGAAGCTGATGTTTCTTCTTCTCTTTTTACTGAAACTCTAGTGAAACTCCGTCCAGGTTATCATCAGACTTTGCAAACATCTGCTTTAAAATATGTTAGAATCTGTTCTTCATCACTTCAGTTCAGTGTGTAGCCTCTTTCTTTGGAAACTCATTTTTGGAAAAAAAATATTTGTAACTTTTACTAAACTTTGTTTTGGATCAGGATCAACATTTTCCCAAAAGAAACATTTCATTTCTGTTTTTGATGTCTTGATGCAACCTTTATTTTTTATTAATAGTTATAAAAAATCTAACTTCTGAACAAAGCTCAGCGTTTTCCAGCTGCCTCCAACATGTTCTGTGAAGAACAGGAAGGCTTGTTGGACAAACAGAAAGTATTTTGTTGTCCATGTGGTGGCCATCTGGAGGATGAGGACGTGGTGTACGGGTTAGCGATAACGGCAGGGTGGAGGCTGAGGTGGAGGTTGCTCTGAATGTTGGTTGCTCTGTAGTTTCCTCCCCTCTGATCTGTTCTACTTTCTCATAGTGCAACTTGCTGAAACGGCACTTCTATTTCCAGAAAACAAACACAATCTGAGTTACAAAACGTGCAACAAACAAGCGTGTGCGGGAGGTTGTTTGTTGTGTTTGGGTGTGCTGGAGGTGACAGACAGGTAGACAACTTGTTCTAAAAATATAGAAATGATTTATTTCCGTGTGCTAACTCAGCAAAAACAACATATGAGGTTAAGAGGAGGAAGCAGTTATTAACAACACAAAGTGCCACACTTTGTTCTCCCAAACAAACCTGATCGACGATCAAACTGCTGCAGGATGTCAGGCAGGCGGCCCAGACTAATATTTGGAAAAAGAAATGCTTGCTTTGAGTGAAAGTGATCCATGTTATTTGTTCTGGGAATCCTAAAACAGAAAACAATAAATATCAATCTGCTCTCTCGCTGAAGTTTGAGCATTTCACTTCATCACGTTTTTAAAAGTTTGACACTTTCCAAAGTTGTTGGAACAAGCTTCTCAGCAGAACTGAGAAAACCTTATGAACTGACATGATTTAAAATAATCTCTGATTTTGTTTGGAATTAAGTCACTAGTACTAGTTAGTACTAGTTAGTTAGTGTGTTTTTGATGTAACTTTGTGTGTCTTGCCTGTTGTGGAAGTGTTGTTGATGCAGATCCTCAGTTGGAAAGTTAATCTGCTTCTGATGGAGGTAAAAGATGCAGAAAACAAGCTTCAATTTAAAAACATGCAATAACCAACATATCATGCGCTCAGGAACGTGTTCATGCACGTGTTCTATGTCAGCATCAAAAACACTTAGAAATGTTCTCCATGGATCTTTTATATAACTCTTATTGTGAAATGTAACAGAATAACAGACCGGGTTCTGGTGAAAAGAAGACGAGCAGAATGAAGCTTTTCAGTTTGGTAACATCTGGTTTTATTCCAGAATAAAAATACACAGTGACCTTCGTGAGCTCTGCTAGCGGTTCTTCTGGGAGGGAAGAAAAGAAGTGAGTGTGTGTTGATCTGCAGCCAGTCCAGTTATTTCTGAATGTTTGAACATGTTCACCTGGAGAGACGCCTGTCGCCTGAAGCATCAGGGATCCGGGCTTTTGATGCCTTGACAGCACATTGTGTCCATACAGGTTAAAGGGCAGCTCTGCTGAGATTTTAGGTTTTGCCCATTTTCCATCACTTTGACACAGTTTCAGCTGCATGCTGAACAGGATCAGGTATTTTTAAATCCCTGTACTTACAACCAAACCTCAAAAAGTGCAGCAGATAAAGCGGAACGCACCATCCTGAAGCAGTTTCAGTTTCTGAGTCTAAAAATTGTCCATTAACTCACTGAAATGATGATGATGATGATGCTAAGAACACTGCAGCTGCTTTAACATATGAAGTTTTTCTAAAGGAGCCCTGAGCTCAGGGTGTGTTTCAGCTGTGAGAGCCGGTCTGATGGTTTTACTGGTTCAGAGCCCTGACAGCACCTAGTTGCCATGGTGATGGAGTATCTGCCCACCCAGGGATGCTGCTCTTTATCAGCCTGGGCTGGTCCTGTCTATTTGTGTGTGTGCGTGTGTTTGAAACATTTGACCGTGCATTGTGTGCCTTTGAATTAGGACACTTTACTTGGCAGCCCTCTTTGTCTTTGTACATTGTGTGCTTGTGTTTGTGTGAGTGAGAGAGAGAGAGGGAGCGGTGTCGAGGATCCCTGCAGAGCTACAGGGAGGCTAATTGTATTTTAATTACAAAACCATCAAACGCAAAGTCAAACAGTTACCTTCCTCCCACAGAAAACACACTGGAAATGTAGAAAAGTGTTCAGCTCCAAACGTTTCCTTTAACACAGAATTTGGAAGAAGTACACACCGGAGACGTTTTAAACTCTATTTTACATTAAGATGTTTTTAAAAAGCATATCATTACACATCATGCATGTAATTTTCTTTATTTTCATTCATGGATATAATTTTTTGAAGTGGTGTGTTGGGAGAAGAACTTGGCTGCTGCTTTAAACCCATCGGGGGGTTGGGGTGGGGGGGTGGGGGGGGGTTGCTTGTTTGAACTATCTGATGTTTGTATTGCTTCATGTTTGCACAATTCATGTATGAAGATTCTATGCTTTTTTGCTCATGTTATGCTTTAAGGTGAATATTACCAAAAAATTAAAAAACATTTAAAACCTGAAAGATTTAAAAAGTGATTGAATGAAAGAGTTAAATGTCAGCTGATTGACGGCAATTGAATGAATGAGACTTAATAAAGTAAAGCTATAAACCATCATAGTTTTAAAGCTCATCAATTGTTCTCTCACAGTGATCAATTTTACTGGCTGCAAAGTATCTGTTGTTGAGGTCAATGTCTTTAGCAGACTGGTTTGTAAATGAAAACACTGAGAACAGATAAAATAATCAATCATCTGTCCATTAACTATTTCCACTTTAACCAGAGACAGATGTTCTGTCTGATCTGAGCTGCAGAATCAAACTAAAAACTCGAATCAATCCTTTAAATAAAAGCACATAAAGGTTTTATAATCTGCTTCTAAATGAATCTGGATCAGATCAAACTTACTTGTTCTAAATGTGGTGAAGTTTCACAATTAGCTTTAAATGTTTCATGAAAGAGAGTTAATTCTGCCTCTTTTCTCTCTGTCTGCTGTTTCTAGCTGCCCCACCGGCGAGTGACCTTCTCCACGTCCAATCAGGCACAAGATCTGCAAGATGCATCCCAGCACAGCTATTACGACAGCGGCCTGGAAGAGTCAGAGACCCCGAGTTCCAAGTCATCATCAGGGCCACGGATCGGACCGCTGGCTCTGCCGGAGGACCACTACGAGAGAACCACACCTGACGGCAGCATTGGCGAGATAGAACACCCGGAGAACGGTAAGACCAGGTGGAGTTTCCCCTCCCTGTTCTTCTCCTTCATCCCTTCCATCCATCCATCAGTTTCAGAGACACACAGAAACAAAATCACATCAGAGCTTTCTGCTTTCATACACACAATTTTAATCACACACACACACCTACACACCTTGTCAGCAGGAAAACTAACATTGTACATTTAATCAAATTCCCACAATTCCCTGTGCTGTGTATACCTTTGTTAAAGAGGTGTGTGACCCCACAGCAGCACAACACAATCAATATGCAATATAATCAAGTCCCACGGCTTCAGAAATTAACATCCCAATTATGTAAATCATACTTGGTTCAAACCTCCATCAGCTTCACTTACAGAGACACAGAGGGAGGCTAACAGGAAACATGCTAACACAATCCTCTGCTCCCTGACAGTTAGCATGCTGTGATCCGGTTCCTTTACACTAAAACAACCAGAACTTGGTTCATAATGCTAACAGATTGCGAGAAAAAACAAAACACTCCTACTCACTTAACTTCAGGCTGTCTGAGTATGAGTAACATTTAAACGTGCTAATGCTAACAGATACACACTGTAATGTTTCACACCACAATTGGTTGTTTTTTATAACTAAACACTAAAAGACAGAAATATTGCTAACTGTCGTATTTCAATATATTTTCAAATTTGTAGTTCAGTTAGTTTTTGGAGACAAAGTTGAAACCTGAGCCAAAGTTTGAATTTAATGTTTGTCTCATTGGTTGTTATTAACTGAATGTTTGATGTGTTTATGAAAAAACAGTAAAGAAACATACAACATTGTTACTTAGTTAGTAGTCATAGGTGATGACTATCAATCTGACAGAGAAGATGTTCATAAAGAGCCAGCTGTGTCAAAACCATCCAAAGTGTGAAACGTGACATCTGGCATGAGTCTCAGGTAACAGAAGGTCTCAGGAGGACTTTAATGACTTAATTCATACTTTTATCTCACAAAAACAACTTATAAACCTGGAATTTCAAACACATAAATACAACTGAAGTTTGATGAAACATTAAACAGAATCAAGCAATGAAAACATGGTTGTTGCTGAAAATAGAAGAAGTTGCTTTGTTTTATAAGTAGAACTAAACGTAGTGTTTAAAGTTTGGTTGTTACTATTGAACTGGAGTGAATCTGTCTGCCACACTGTTCTGTAAAAACAGATTAACTCCAATTAATTTGGGTAAATTTGATCTATTTTTAGTCCTGTTCAACCCAAAAAATAATTATACACCTGAGTAGAACCGGAACATGTTCCTGCAGCTTGCAATTTGAATAAACTGTCATTCATGCATTTTCTTCTGCTGAGTTCAGTTTGGTTTAAACATTCTTGATAAATACATTTTTAACAGAACTCGTTCTGGTCAACACCTGTCAGAGGTACAATGTTGTCACCAGCAGCTTTTTGTGTGTGATGTTAGCCACCACCATTAGCAAATGGGATTCCTCAGCAAACACCCAAAATCAAACTCTTCATAAACTTTACGGACGAAGCAACAGCAACGTCTTGAGCAGTTTGCAAATACTCTGTTGATTATTATTAAAGCATCATAAAGAAGTTACATTTGTTTGGAAACTAGCAACCATGACCCGAGTCTTACAAAATTATCCACAATTTCAACTTAATTCTCTCTTTGTGTAAAGTGAAGTTACTGGTTTAATCCAGGAAGTTTGGAGCAAAAACACTGTGTTTTTTTAACTAGATCTGTCCCGTTACTGTAGCTTGAACATAAAACCCGTCAGTTTACACAGTTTAGACATTTAACATCCATGGACCTGCTTCCCTGCTGCAAATTTTATAAAGCTCTTTAAATCTTTAAAGCTCAGAAGCATCAAACACCTCATGCATAAAAGACTTAATTTACCCATATTAAGAACAATAAGGAATTATTATGTTAGTTAAATACACAAAGAAAAAAAAAACACTTCCTGTATGTTTTAAAATATATATTCTGCATTTTAAGCAGAACTTTCCATCCAGATAATTATGCGCAGAGGCAGGTGGCTTTTAGTATTTCAGCTTAAAATCCCTGTAGTATAAATAAAGTCTCATTTACCAACATTATGGAGCCAAATTAAACAGACATGGAAGCAGCAATTCACCAATCTCTTCTTACTTATGTCACTGTTTATTGTTCTACTTTAGCTCTTTAACACCTCGTTAACACTTATAGTAATTAAATTGAGGTAAACAAGTTCAAATAGGCAGAGAAATAAAAGAGAAGGAGGAGAATGAAGAGAGAGGTTTGGCTGAAATGTCACGTCCGTCTTCAGTCTTTTTCTGTGAGGGTGAGAAGACCAACTCTTTCTGAACCCACAGGTCACACACACACCATCTGTAAACACAATTATTCACAGCTGCTTGCACGCCTACAGGCTACGTCCACGACGGAGAGCAGGAGTAGCTGCTCCATTCTTTCACAGTGTGGAATAAGGTCAGGGTTCTGGAGTGAGTGGATGATGTTGTTTCAATCTTCCACTTTGATGGTCAAACATGTTTTAGCTGGAGGTGTTTTTCCAAGGAAGTGTGTGTGTTGTACGAGCAGAGGGGTCAACAGATTACAGCTTGTATTCTGAGGATTAACACAGATGCACTTTACTCCCTCACTCTCAGTTTCTAAAGATTCAAGTCAAGCTCTGTTTTCCATTTTATTCCATCAAAGTAAATCCATCCTTTTTATATATTCTTCCAAACTGGAAGCTGCTTTTGTTGCTGCTTTGTCAAAATAAAATGGTTCAACAAGCAACAGTAGTTTCTTTTAACCTCCCTGTCAGAGTTTCTACCACAAAAACGTTTTCAGTCAAAGCAATGTTGCAATACTCTTTTCTGGAATTAGTTTAATAAAAAATAGAGTAAGTTCAATTGAAATTTTGGAAAATTGGACTGAATTTGATCATCAGTGAAGTACCTTAAAAAAACTATTGTTGTTATCTGGTGCCAAACGTATAAATGCAAGTAAACTGGATTTATTTAGAGAGCGCTGTCACTCCTAGTTTCTGTTTTGATCAGTGTTTTTTTAATTTGTCTGTCTCAGTGATTTTGTTTATGGCGTGCACTTGTATAGCGCTTTAATTAGGTCCTACGACCCTCAAAGCGCTTCACACTACAGTTTTTTTGTCATTCACCCATTCACACAGGAGAGGGTAGGGGCTAATACTCACACAACCCGATACACAGATCGGGGGGCTACACGGGGTTCAGTGTCTTGCCCAAGGACACTTCGACAGGTGGCGGTGGAAGCCGGGATCGATCCACCAACCTTCAAGTTGCAGGACAACCACTCTAACCACTGAGCCACTGAGCACAGTTAATTGATATAACAAGGTAAAAAGTTAAAAATGTTAAAAATAAGAACCTGTTTTGGCAAAATTCAGCTGTATTGTGTGAAATTATTTGTCTGTTGAACAACGTCACTCTTCCAAAGACCGTAGCACACTGTTCCAAACTGAACTGATTTCTAATGTAAAATGTGCATTTTTTTAACTGTGAGGCAAGAAAATGATGAAAAATCCTGACAGAATTGTAAGCAGGATAGTAGTGAGAGTATCATACTGCTGATGTGTTAGAATCTGTCTCAGGTTGGCTGTTATTTCTTAAGCGTAGATCTTTTTTTGCCATGAATTTGGAAAATTGTTAGATCCAAATCTGCTGAGACACCTGGACTGGAGAGTCTTCTGAGTCATCTGTGAGAATTTTCCATTTGTATGTGGTGTTAGGTTTAATTCAAGTATGAGCTGGTCAGAGTCAGGAATCAGATACCGTCATTTGGGTTAAATTACAACCTTTCACAAACATGAAAATGTCAGATTGTGAAATGGGTGAAAAATCAAAGATATCTGGTTTGTTAAAGAATAAAATGCCAGCATGTAACTCTGGCCTGACAATAATTACACCAATCAGCAGCACAATTAGGTTTCTGACTCAACTCATTTCTGTGTAGTTAGCTTACTTTGTTGTATTATATGAGGCTGTTTGGCTGTTTCCGGTTGTTTTCCTTGGCTGCAGACTGTATCGATCATTCAGTTGTGTGACTGATTGCTGGTTGTTCAGATCTTGAGACACAGAGAAGAAGAGTTGCAGGAACAAACCAAGGAGGCTAAAACATGTCTTGTCTGCTTCCATTAACCATCTGAATGACTTAATTACATTATATTGATGTTGATACTTAGATGCTCGACTGGATGCTACAGATGCTGCATCGAAACATCCCGCTGAAGCTTGAAGGCAGTTGTTTTAAATGGAGAAAGATGCTTTTCAGTCGTTTGTGTTCAGATTGTGTTTGCTGGAGTGGATTATCCTTAATGTATCCTGGATTATATTTACATATATCTGGACATAACCTGTGAAACGGATGCTTTTGAGGTGCAGCACAGAGCTCACACACATTTAACGTCAGGATCAACCATTCCATTAACATGACTGCCACAACACTTTGTCTACTGCACACATTTTTTATTGGCAGGAAAGAGTTCATGCAATGTTTTACAATTTAGCCTCCAAATAAAAGTGCTACATAAAAGATTTAGTGCTCTTGCACAGAATTGCTTCTGCTGTGCCAGGATGAAAGGATGTCACAGAGAGCATAGATTGATTCTGAACCAACCAGCAGGGTGTCCAAAAATGATAAAATTCCTTCTAGTGGGCAGAAATCCTACTGAGTCCTGAATAAACCATTTGGAAAACATATTGAATGTGTTGATGTTAATAAAATGACATAGCTTCTTGTTTAAAGACATCAAAATGTGACATTTCTGACCACTTCTGTAACCAACTGTCCCTTCAGGGCTTCTGTACTAACTTGGTAGACGAAGGTTTGAGGACGGTCTCACAGCTTGCCAGAAATTGAAATTTGCAGTTCAGGAAAATACAACCTCCATATCTGTGCCAATCTGTTTGATGAAAACTTTATTACCAGCAAAATATTGTATTTCTTCCAAAAGAAAATCTAAACTGTTACACACAGGAACTTTAAGTTTCACCTGATAATTGAGTTGTTTTTCTTCCTGAAGATGAAGGTTTGGAACCAGTAACAAACCGTAAAATAAAATCATATCAACGAGAAAAAGTGCTGCAGAATCAGAGTCCAAAGGGAAAACAGTTAAAGCTTGAAGTAGAAGAACATAACAGGAGAAGAAAAGCTGAAAACCTCAGACTAAAACCTGAAGAAGGAAAACAACCGTGTGCATGTTAGATACAGATGAAGTCCTGTCACATCATTTCACTCTTATTTCAGAAGGTTCTTGACTGAGTAAAATGACCCTGAAGTACAGAAGTGACAACAGAGAAAATCCTAAAAAAGGAGCTTTAATGTCTCTTTTATTTTCTACTTTAGCTGAAGAAACACTGATCCACCTTTTATTAAAGAAAATAAATTATCCTGTCTTTCTGTTTGTGCAGTTCCATCTTTCAAAATGACAATTTCTCAGCTTCAACCTCTTTAACACCAAAAAATCATGAAGACAAATTCTCTTTTTTCACATTTCCACGTCTACATAGTCACATACAGCATAAATAAACCAGCAACTTATCTGCCTCCACCCATCGGTGCATTAACATTGTGTATCAGTGTTGCTGTTGCATGTGACATCTTCTATAACACATGTAAAATGACTAACTCAGCTTGTATAGATCATCTATCTAAAAGTATTTTTCTTAATATGATATATATCTAACATGTTAAATCTGCTGTTCTACATAATTCAGTTATAAATAAAACAATGAGATTAAATATGTTTAAATACAACATTAATACAGACCTGAACCAGCCTCAAGCACCTGCTCTCTCTATGTCTGATTAAAAACCACGAGGTTCAGCTGTTTCAGTAAGTCACTGAGCCTTTCCTTCTTTTAAAGATTTACATCTTCAGCAGGAACCGCTGGGCTCAGAGCTGAAAGCCACTTCCAGAGCCATGAAGAAGTGAGTGACACATTTCAGACTTTTAATGTGATTGTTCCAGACTCAGACGGGTCTAAAAGGAGCAGGTACATCATGTAACCTCTGCCCTGCCTCGACAAAACCAGCCACACAGACACGGAGCAAAACACCAACATTATATAAAAAATGTGATTTGTTTTGCAAAGGTGGGAGATTTCTATCATTTCAGCCCTCCTCTTTCTCCCTCTTTCATCCTCCTCTTCAGACTGCAAATGGTCGGTTAATGGAAGTTAATTCTATCAGTCCGTCTTCGTTCGGCTAATGCACCCACTTCCTGTCTGTGATGGACAGATGGGAAGAGAAGAAAACCAAACTGTGAAGACAAAAAGAGGGAGGAGGTGTGTAGGATTGGATTGTATCTGTCTTTTTAGTCAGAGAGTGAAGCAAAAGATGAAAAATAATGGATTCAGGACTGAAAGATTAAAAACAGGGTAAAGATTCAGATCCATGTCACTGAAGCTGCTGAATAACAGGTCAACTTATGAAGTGTGTGTGTGTGTAGGTGTGTGTGTGAGTCCACACAAACACACATGAAGACTCACATTCACATGAGCTTTTTATCTGCTGATTGCATCAGGCTGAGAGCTGCAGAAATTGCTGCACGCTCACATGCACGCTCACATGCACGCTCTCAGATGAGAGATGCAGAACATCAGAGAGGTTTTCTATCTCAGCTCTTAATCAACCACCAGTTTGATTTCCTGATAAACGTATAAGAGCACAGAAAACATTCAGTTTGCAGAGTGATGTCAGCGGCTCTAAAACTGCTGCTATACTTGTGTTGACACATGTGCTCTCAGTTAAATGAGCCTGATCTCACAGGGAGAGATCATTTTAAATGTAAATACATTTAAGCTTCTCATGACAGTCGGTTCAGGAAGTTTATGTGGACAACAGGGACAGATCAGATGGTTTCAGTCTGTGCATTGGTTACATGTGTCAGAGATTTTATTCCTGGCAAGACCCAGATTTCCTCCTCATAACATCCACCATACCTTTTAGTTCCAGATCATGTCTTGGAAGTCTGATTAAATTAGGACCAGTACCACTTCTTTTACAGGTCTCAGTGCAGTTGTTAGTCTCCATCTCAGAGCCAAGAAAAGATGAAAAAGATCCAGAAACTCATTGAAGCAAGCTAAATAACACAAGCTTGCAAACACCCAGAGGTTTACTCATCATTTGCAGTTTATTAGTAACACTGTAAGTCTCTCAAAACCCAAAAGATGTATTTAAAAAGAGCTTCTATTCTGCCAAATGAGTCTTTCAATATACACATATCCAATATTTCACAATTGAAAACAACAAAACAACTTAAATGGTAAACACATGTTTAGAAAAAGTCTCATGTTACAGTTTTGACTGACACTTAATGTAAAATTAGTCACATTTAATGTAAACAGCCGAGAACCTCCTCAGATTAATTTATGACTCTTTTAGTTAATCACACACAGTAAAGATGAGCCATACAAATGACCTGCACTGGTTTACAATGAAGTTCAGAAGATGTAAATAATCACAGTGAATCAGTGTTATTTTGTTTGCAGCTTCAGAACTAAAATGATTATACAGAAAAAAACTGTTTGACTTTCATAAAAAGAGTTTCATTATGAAAGAAATAAAAAAAATTGACAAATGAAACTAAAATCCAGCAATTATTATTTGATAGTGGTACTACACATTAGCTGTAACTTCTTGATAATAGTTCATTTGTTTTGTGTCATTTAGTAAAGTTTGCAGATTTTCTTTCATGTGTGAAATATTTATCTCTGAATGAAGGAAACAATCTTAACAAACTCATAATCCATTTAAACTGGTAATTTAAGGTTGAAATGATATTATCTGCAGCGCTAACTGAATATTTGCCTTTGTGAAACAGACAGAGTAAAGTGATGGTGAGTTGAAGAGGTCATGAATTCTTCTCCTATCTCCTCCTGGTCTCCTTCAAGAGGCCTGAGCTCTTTAGCTTCTCTCATTCCTCCTCAGGGATCCTCATTGCTTTTCTATCCCCACCTCCTTTCTCCTCCTTCATCAGCTCTCCAGTGGGTAATGATGGGAGGGTCAACAGTTCTCCTCCATACTGTCAGAAACTCCCTGGACAACGTTCTAGTCGACTGAAAATAGCATATCATGTTTTGTTTTTCAACACATTTATCAAATCTTTATGTTCTCAAAGTTCAGAGATTTCCAGCAGCACAAAATGAAGCTGCGATCAACTTCAGCAACAAAAGCATTATTATCATGATCAACATTAACGCAGCACAAAAACTCTTATAAAGACACACACTGATCCTTTAGAACAGAATCAGACTGAAAGGCAGATATTTAATCAGAAGATGACAGTAAAACAGCCTTATAGAACGACATATTGTTCTTCTTTTAGCAGGTTCCACATGTTTTCTTAAGGAAATACAAGGATGTGTTGAACAAATCCCAAAGGCTCAGGGGGTGGAAGAGTTTAAGGGATCCAGTTAAAGTTTTAGTTTTGTCTGGGAAGGATCTGGAGTTTGGCAGAAAGGTCAAAGTGGTCTCTAAGGAGGTTTTAGCAGTCAGATAGGATCTTCATGGGTCACTTGGCAGGTTTTAGGGCTCGACCAATCAGGTTTTTTGGAGCAGTCAGGAGTTTTCAGGTTTCTTAAAATGTTTTTAGTACCATACAAGTCTTTAATGAGCAGACCCAACAGTCTCTAAGGATGGGTTAGATGCAGCAGGGTTCAACATTCCCAACCATGTTGTTTTAAAGTTTTGGTCAAAGGACCACAGGATTTATAGAAGTTTATATACTTTTATTAAGGAAAAAACAGCCTTTAAAGGTGAAGTTGTGAGTGAAAGAAAATGTTCAGGAAATCTCGAAGAGGGAAGTTTTTGAAGGACCTTTTAAAGAAACAATGCTATTATTCTGCAAGCTGCATTCTTCTAGGTCTTAAAGAAAGAAAGTATCTGAGAGGAAGGGAACAGTTCAGTCTGAAGGACATTGGAAAAGGCCTTGATGACATTCCTACATCTCTTCTAGGGCTTTTGAGTATCACTGAGAAGGTCATGTAGGTCGATGTTATCAGGAACTCTCTGGGAAGATGTCGGAGCTCTGAATGAGGCCTTCAGGTGGTCTTCTGTTCCTTTAAGGAGTCTCAGGATACGAGTGTGAGAAGATGATTAGAACTACAAGTTACTTGTGTGTTTCCTGTAGAGAGCATGTATCTGTAGAAGGTTTCAGGAACCTCTGAAGAGGATAAATACTTCCTATAAGTAGTCCAACTGGTTCAAGAGTCATTCCACATCACAGAGTTTCATTGTTCCTAAAATGTTTTAGAAGCATGTCAGTTTCTAACTTTACTCAGCCCATTTAAAACATAAATGGTGAAATTATCTGATGAGGTTTCAAGATTTACTTATATAAAAAGTTGTTCTCATCATTGTTGTACACAACAGTTCATCTGCTGTTCCTGCAACCGCTAGCTTTGCAAAAATCTTCTTCACTGACTATAGAGAGGCTGTCGGGCACATGCACTATTCCTCTACATGAACACACTCATTAGAGCCTGTAGTTTTACAACACTTCATGCTGAGGAAGGAGGCTGAGTGTTCAAAGGACTTCTGAGCTGAACAACACACACACACACACTCACACATCAGCTATACACAAACCAAAACATTACATAATGATGTAAGCAGTGGTCAGAAGTGGGACACTCGCTGAGAGATGGTCTGATGAAACCACAGTCCTGAGGAGGTGTGTACACACACGTAACAACTTGAGTGTGTGTTTGTGTTATTCTCCTCCTCATTAACCAGCAGATAAAAGAAGTGTGTGTAACGATAGAAGAGGTGATGCCTCCCTGTGGAACTGTACCTCCCTCCATGTTTCCTATTTGTATCACTGAGTAGGGTGTGTGTGTGTATTTGGGTTAGTACATGTGATATCAAGCTGTACAGTAGCAGGCAGTGTTCCTAAGATACCCTCGCTCATCCCCAGGAAGATAGAGAGAGGAGGTGGTGTGTTTTAGGTCTGTTGTTTATCTTATCTGTGATGGTCACTGCACACTACAGAAGGAGATGTGTGTTTGGATGTTTGGCAGTAGCTGTAAATCGGCCAGCGTTTGACTGATGTACTGTGGCAACAAAGCTGAGCGCTGCTGCACGCAGACGATGTTGTAGCTCCATGATTGGATTATTTTGTTGAACAAAGATGGAGATAGTGAATGTTTGTGGGTTTTTCAGGTGTAGCTTGGAATGGTTAAGATTTCAAGGTTAACTGAGAGCTTTGGTAGGTTCTTGAAAGCACTTTCAATTATCAGAGGTCTTCAAGGACCTACTTTTGGTCCAGAAGTATCTCTTCAGTGAGTGGGAAACATTTCAGAGATCACCAATTTGGTATTGTTGCTTTTTAGGCGTCGCATGAACCTGTAAGATATCTTATTAATTGATAATGTTCTAGGAACTTTTCTTTTTTTGTAAAATCTGCAATCTGACTAATGTATTTCAGATTTTTTTCCTGGCTTTGGTACTTCTGTCAGGTTTATCCTGCACACCATAACTCTGTCTTTATCTCTTAGATAACACGGAAAAGTGAGCTTCAAATGAATAATATGTTTTTGTTTTCTGAAGGTGAATCCCCCCTCCCCCCATGGTTTATTTGCAGACATGTAACCTTTAACAAATTGCCCATTCAGAATCCACATGTTTCACTAAAATCATAAATATTCAGCACAGTGAAGCGCTCAGTATTCTTTCAGAGTTTGAGTTTCTTAGCTCTTAAACTGCAGCTTGAATAAACTGTCAAACTGTCCTTTCTGTCAGCCTGAGTTTTCTTTATTGGCATGAAATATAAAAGCACTTGAAATATAAAAGGCCTCCCTGCAGAGTAAAAAAGAAAAAAGCCCATAGAGGCCTGGGTTCACTTCACTCTAGGTGTTAAAGGTTGTAATGAGAAAGTTGCGCTTGTACAGACACATATAGCAGCATTTTACTTCAAACTTTAAGGAAAATGTCAAATCTCAAGGACGCATGAAACATTTTTACTGTTTGATGTGGTAGAAAACTTATTTCAATCATCTCATTTGAAGAGATTTGCAGCTCTGCAGTTTGACCCTTGACCTTTAAACTAAATGGTTGCTGGTTCAACTCCAGCCATCTGCGATATAGTGGCACATTTTCATATTGTGCAGAATTTCCAGATTTTCTTGTAATTTCCACATGGTAGTGATCTACCCCTGAATTCAGTTTAATCAGGCTGACTCATACCAGATTATCTCTGAGATCAAAGTCACTGCTCGACCGTCCACACTGAACAGGATGTGACCGCCTGCTTTGGCACAGAGCGAGCTAAAAGAAGCTCTGCTAAAGCCGCCTCCTGCCGTGTCCTGGCTTCAGATAGCCGCCTCCTTTAGCGCCGGCAGCTGTTCCCGGTGGGCCGTGCTTGCTTCGAGGCGGCATCTCCAGGACAGATGGAGGGCTGGCAGGCAGTAGGTTGGGCAGTGATGGGTCTTGACCCGCGGGAACTTATCCAATGGGAGTGTTGGATGAGCAGAGGAGGTAGCCACCGGTCTGGTTGCCAGGTGACAGTTGCATCATGGGAACTAATGAAGATGGGCTCTCAGAAGTTGTGTGTGAGTGGTGAGGTGATGTCAGGGTGTAAATAGAGGGGCTGCGTCAGGTAAACAGATGAACATACTTGCAGGCTCCCTGGTGTGGATAACTGTTTTCCTGATGTCCTGCTGAGACCCTCAGCAGGGATGGATCACCATGGAAACAGGGAGACAGCCTTTGTGTTTGGGTATGGACATCATTGCCATGTAACCCAATGCACTCACACACATACTGTACACACAGTTATTATTGCATCATGCAGACACAACAATAAAGTTTCCTCATCAGTTTTCAAAACAAACTTACTGATTACCACCTCATGCTGAAAACATGCTGCAGAGCAGGAAGCTTAACGTCGATAAAAAACAGAGCAGAATTTTACAAATGTGAAATTATTAAAGTCTATAAACATTATTTTGAAACTCTCAGTTAAAATGTTACATTAACACAAGCCTTTTATGTTATTTGAAAGTTGACAACATCAAGAAGCATCATAATAGTGATGCTGTAGGATATAATGTTTGTAATTACTTTGGTAAAGATGAGAGCAAATTTAATTTATGAATCTTAAACACTGATAAATTTTGTGACTCTAGATAAAATTAGAATAATAATGTAATAAACAAAGTTTACTTCTGATTTGTTTGACTGAGATCAATGAGATCATCTTTCAGCAGTGACATCTGGAGAAACAAGCGTTGTTCACTCATCTGTCCTGATGTTTCTAATTGTAACCTATTAAAGTAGCATGAGGCTAAAAACCTACATTTAATTAGATTATTTAAGTTAAATATACTCAGTTCTAGTCCAACTTCAATGATCTGATTCAGCCGATTAACTGAAAACATCTCTGTCTGTATAAAACAGGTGGAGGTGGGCACTCGGATCATAGATTAACACAAGCTTAAGGTGTGTTCTGGTCACATGCCGCTGCTTCATCTTACAGCCCCTCAAACGCCTATTAAGCCCCACAGATTAATGGTCTCAGTAATTAATGAGCAGCTTAGAGGCAAATCACAGACTCGACCCGCTCTCAGTATTGTTTCCCATTAACGGTGAAACCAGGAACATGGTCGGGCATTTCCTGACCTGCCACTCAGCATTTTGCTGTTTGATGAATGGTACCGCTCAACTAACATTAACACTTCAGCACCAACACCTGATGTGGCACTGAAGTTGTTCAAAGGTGCCTTTCATTAATCTGTAGTTGTTTTAAACGTCCAGCAGATTTTTCTATGGGACACTTCTTGGTGTCAGTAAGAGACACATCGTGGTTCAGCTTTAATGAAAGACTTCAGTTTGTCATTTTTTAAAAATATCCCTGAGATCTTGACCTTGAGATTTTTCTGGGGTCATAACTGCACAACTGATGCACTATGATGTTATAATGTTCTTTTGACACATTGTTTTTAGCATTTCCCTCTATACTCTTGTGAACCACCAATAACTGGTTAATAAAGTTAATGAGGTGAAAAAAGAAAACAAAACTGGCTAAAATTTGTATTTTCATCCCAAAACTGGGCTCAGATTGGATGATTTTTATGAAAAATCTAATCAGGATCAAAATAGGCTAACTGCTCCTCCAAAATCAGATGATTGAGTTAGGTTGATCTGAGCACCTCCTTAGTGACTTTAGCTGCAGACAGCCTGGGATCGACCGCTAGGATTTACATCTTCCTGTTTGTCTGGCGGCAGCAGGACGAGGCTGTTTGAGGTTTCACTGAAAATTCAACCAAATCCATTTAAAACACTGAAAAATTCCCCATGAGCAGGGATTTTAGATTCTGTAAAAAGTCTACAATGAAAATGTACTTAAAATACCTGATGATGGGCAGAAGACTTTCAGCAAGACCAACATGGTGACAGAGAACATGAACATGAAGGTAATTCAGGACAGAGCTGTCCTCATTGGACATCGTCTGGTTTTAACTGACTTTCTTTCACCACATGTTGCCTCTGAGAAGTCACTGCATGAATCACATACTAATAACTGATCAGAGAAGATCAGGACTTTCATATAGGAGTGAATTCACTGTCCTCAGATACACATACTGTATATTTATATAGATTCTGAGCAGGAGCCTTAGGCCTTTTAGCACATGCAGTTTTATACCTTTTATTTACTGTAGTAGAACCTGGCAGGGTAAGTGAAGCTAAGAGGACTTATTTCACTTCACTACCATTTAATTGCCCCTTCAAAGAAAAAGTCCCCAGTCACAAGCAATAACGATGCAACAGAAAACACACGTTCCCAAGAAGCATTAAGACTGTTTATATTCCTGAAAAACATAATGCAACAATGCTTTTCTCTGCAAATGTTATTGGCACAACTAATTAGGTTATTTACAGCAGGTAAATAAAACAGGTAACAGTGAAAGGAAGAGTTTCATCATCCTCACAGAATAGGATTTTTCAGGGTAACTTCATCAAAGGAGGAGGAGGCTGGTCTGAACAGAGAGGAGAAAAGAGGAGGTCTCACAGGAATCAGCTAAACAACAAAAGACGATAACCCCAGGGTGTTCATGATGAAGAGGAGTGATGAAGATACTCAAAGCAGAGTAAACATCTGATCCAAACACTGGAGAGAGCTTTTCTTTTAAAGTTCTTCACCATGCAGGATGATGTCTGGACCCCATGTGGTTCTGGATCTTTGCTTTAGAGGATTCCCTGAGATTACTGGGTTTCAGGAAGGGGAGACTTCAGGATTGAACCCAAACCGATGGCTGATCCGTGCTGACCCCCTCCAACTAATCCACTTATTTGGCAGGTATTAACATGATGATCTGTCCCAACTTAATAAGGTTTATTTCTGTCCGGTCTCTCTCACAGCAGGAGGACAAACAGAACCAGAACAACAACTCTATGTTCCTCATTTTGACCACCAGTGTGGAAATCTTCTTCATCTATGCTGTTTAGATAGAGTTTATAAATTCTAAAAAAAAAAAAAATGGATCTTTTCAAACTAATCCAGTAAATTTGGATTTTTGTTAGAAGACATTTAAAGTAGTGAAATTATTATACAAGTTTGATTTTAAATTAAAAACAAATCTACATATTCAAACTTGAGCCAAGAAAGTTTAAAATGATTAAACTTTAAAACACCTCATATCCTCTAATAAGGTCTCAGTGTTTTACCCCTGATGTCACACAGGATTCTAGCTATCAAAAGATCACCACTTTAACACTTTAATAAGGTTGAATTCATGTTTTCACAACATCTGATATCCCTCATTATCCTTATGTGATAGTTCATCATACACTCAATTGTATTTAATATATGTTTGTCTTTTATTTATCTTATTTTATCTTTCATTGTTGACGTGAACCGGAACCAAATTATTGGGATGTGCAACATACTGATTCTGTTATAATATGAATCTAATTGGATTTCATTAAACATTTTCTTTAGTTCTGATTATTTTACTCATATAAAACTAATTTAAGGTCCAAAATGCTTCAGAGTCTCTGGATCAAACGTTGTTGTGCTGTCTGGTCATTACAGAGATAAAAACCCTCATCAGTATTTAGTCCAGTTCTTCTCTGCATTAAACACCAACTCTCTTCTTCACTGTTTAATTTAATAGGTGTTTACCTGCTTCTGTTGAGCAGGTAGTTCAGTCTGATATTCTCTGCATCAGCGTCGACACCACGACCGCCACATTACAGCAGAAACAACCTGATGAGATACTGAAAGAAAAGAAAAAAAAAACATGAACGAGAACAAAACTGGTGAGGAGAGGAAGTAAACGACAAGCTGACAATTTCAGTTTGATACATTATATGGAAATACATGAATGAAAAAGTTGGAAGAAAAAAATGGAAAAATGCAGAGCAGCTTTATTTATATGACAAACTCAGCAGATGAGCAAATGGAAGTAAACCTGCATGTGATATGAAAATGCACAAAAGATATGAAATCTGTGGAGTGTGAAAGCGATGAAAATGTCTGGATGTATGCAGAATGTGAAATATCAGAGCTTTACTGGGATGGAAAAACCCTCAATTTAACTCAGAAATGGAAAAAGGTGAAGAATGAAACACTGAATGGAGGGATGGGTCAGAGAGGAGAGGGAGGAGGAAGAAAAGGTTAGAACGAGTGGAGAGAAGACGGAGAAGGGAGGGATTATACGGACGCTGGCAGGTAATCCCGGAGGAGGAGGTCGTTAGCTGGGATGGAGCTAATTAAAATGTGATTTGTGCTACAAGCAGCTTACAGCCTGCTGCACAAGAAGATGGAAAAAAGAAAAGAAAAAAAAAACCCTTAGAAACAAAAGACCTAAATGTCATATTTTACACCATACTTTTAAAAAACGTGTCTGTTTTCATAATTCTGAATGAAACATCATTCATTACAGGGTCGTCTTGTAGACGTCAGTTTTATACAGTCACACAGTTTATCAGCTGTTTCCCACTAATTCGATGAGTAAATCTGGACCATGATGAGACTGAGTAACAATCCAACCATCACAGCTAAGTTACACAAGAATGACCAAAGAGACTCAAGGTGATGCTGTGGACCAACATCCAGACCAGAACCTGACTGAGATGCTGGTGGAACCTTCAGACAGTTGAGCAGGAAGTAGTATCGTCAAACATCAAACTCATTGAGTTTAGATTTTTGTTTAGTTGGTTAGGGTTTAATGTCTGTCATGATCTGTTGCTTATTTAAGATCTGAATCACCTCAGTTTGGGACTTTTACTGGACCAGATTTATTTAAATGATGTCCTGATGTATCACCCAGGACAAAGTAACAACAACTGTCTTTTTTATTAAAATACTTTTGTGTTGAGCATGCTGTACAAAAGTAAAGATATTTCTTAAAAAGGAAAATACACAGGCTGGAAAAGTTGAGTAAAACTTTCCTTCCATCTGCTCTGTGATTGGATGAGTAAGTGGTCTTGTGGGTAACCTAGCTTAACTTAGTGGTTGTGTGTGATGCAGCAGATCAGAATGTGCAGCAGAGAAATGAACATGATGGTAACTGTATTGTTGTTTAATACAACCTGGTTCAGACAGATGATCATGTCTGTATCTCTGATGAAAAGAGAAGCCATGGTTCCTGTTTACAGGAGCAGCCATGTTTTGTTTTTTTTTGAACTAGACTCTGCACATTACAGATGTGGTGCTGAAAGTCCTGCCCACTCATGTGCACACAATCCTAATGTTTTAAGCAATAATCAACTAATAACAGCATCATGTAAAAGGAAATAACAAACATTCAGACATACAGTGAGAAGGTAACAAAGAATTGTCTCATTCATTTACATGGAAGAATTTTGCAGCCAGCCACCAGGGGGCACTCGTTTCGTTTTGACTATCCACTTCAATGGATCATGCCGTTTATAATCTGTTTATTATATATTAATTCATGGATCATGTAAAGTTTTCCCTCCCGACTCAGAGTCCTTCGTCTCTAAAAAACAGTCACAGTGCTGAGAACTTTTAAATGACTCTACAGTTAATCTACTTGATATTGATAAGTTGTTGTAAATCAGCAAGACCCTCTCTGCTGGTGTTAGTTTTACATTTGACTTTCATTACTTATTAACTGGATTTACTTAAAACTTAATGATTCAATGAATGTGGAGCTTCTTTATTTGTCTTTGTGTTGTAGAGAAGTTGGTGGATCATTTCCATCATCAGCTGGAACAAAGTGTGGATCAGGAATTCAATTATACATCAATTTATTATAATGAAAAACATTTACAGACATTGGACGACAGATTTAATGGTATAAATAAAGGATGACAGTGGCTGTTTTTGTTGTATTACTCACTGCAGCTCAGAAGTGAGCCGGTTTCTTTTCAGTCTCGGAGGGAAAAAAGAAGAAAAATACGCTGCTGTTTATTCATTTTAACAGTTATTTCTCTGTCGAATCCTTGTTTCCCTCCTTGTCTCCTTCTTCGTCTTTGAGTCTGTTGGATATTGGATTTTGAAATGTTTCTGTGTTTTATTGATTTCTGCTTACACTTCAGAGCAAGCACCTCACACGGCCTCGACTCCTCTGTGTTTTTGCCAACATACATTCAGCTTCATCTCCTTTTCTTTTTACTGATTCACTGAGTTTTTTTCTGTGTGGTCCAGTGTTAAATAAACTAATAGTAACTGAGAGGTCAGAGGGAAGGCATCGGGTTATAAGACTGCAGAACTCATATTATCATCAGCAGAGAAGAACAAATTTGTCACAATCATCTCTAAATCTTGATTTATTTATTTTTATTGAGCATAAAATCTGTGAACCACACTCGACATTTCTGGGTTGGACAGAAATTCTTTGTGGTCATACTTAAATTCCAGCTGTGTTTGTTAATAAAATAAGTGAAAACATGAAGTCACGTTTCTCATTAGCTGAAACGAGTCCCTCGTTTCTGCAGTTTGGAAGCAGAGTGAATGGAAGAGCTGAAAAATGCTCATAATCTGTAGAGACTGCAGTAAAACACTCTCAGCGCTCTCTTACAGTAAGTCTAATGTGCACTGTTGCTATTTTGGCAGCACAATAACACCAAATTCCATTTTAAATGAGAGAATAAACTCAGTTTACTTCCAACGTGATCCCTTCTCATACTGATGGATTTTCTTTGACTAAAATGTGCATCTTGACTACGTGCAGCTGATTTGGACTGAATGAGCCTGAGAGAACCGGTTAAATAGATGTAAAAATATCTTTAATCATGCTGTGGGCATATGGGACTGTCAAAAATAACATTAAAGTGACAAGAATTGTTCTGAACGGGAAGCAGGATGCTGTAATCATCCCTTAATGGACATTTTCTAAAGTGTGAAATGCTTTTGATTCGACCTGTTCTCATCACACTCAACCATAAATAAGCACAATGGTTCCCACTGATGAGACGTCCCGTTGGTTCTGCAGCAGCAGGCAGTTCTGACAGATACACGGAGGGATTCGGGTTTGCTCGATGAGACCCGCTCATCAGCTGACCAGCCAGCAGTACGGTGAATCGGCTTCCTGTGATCCACTCGCTATGATTGGATTAAACCATCATCCGCAGCAGATGATCTGCCCATCCGCCCACACGAGAGCCGGATCCTCATGCTCCCCCACTTCTATAAGCAGATTTGGACAGACAATGGTATTATAGCCCCACCACATGTTTTTCATCAATGTGGGTGGGGTGGGGCGGGGCAGGTAGATGGTAATAAGGTCACTCAGAACCACCACTGTGATGGTCACCTGCCGTGCACAGTTCTCTTTGAATCCTGAGCCTTAAATTCCAGAAAAGACCAGCATGTCTTGGAGTTTCTGTTGTAAAGATTCATGCTTTTCATCAGTTTTCTACATTCCCCCGTATCTTCTGGGGTCTTTACGGGGACCGGACCTTTACCCAGGAAAACTTGTACAAGGTTTTTCAGTTTGTGGAAATTTATTTGAATCAACAACAAAAAACAGATAAAGAGTTTTAAGTGTTAATGAATCGGAACATAAACAGGTTCTGTCAGAAAAAAGCACAAGAAGGTTCTTCTTCTTTGGTTCTGATTGTCATTCACAACTTCTTCAGAATCTGAGACCAGATCGATGCAGCTGAACACATGCAGCGACCTGTGTTTCAGCTTCCTTTATTCAGGACAATCAGTAAATCAGTCTGAACAGATTATTGATGCAGCTTTGACGTCTAATGGATCTGATCCAAGATGCATTTATAAACAGAGACTGGGAACGCTCCAGTAGAAGATAAATTATTACATGAGTGTTAAAGAAGAGTGAAGTTTGTGAATGTCAGAAGTAAACAGCTGTTTCATGAATAAGAATCCCTTGCAGACTTCAGGTTTATCGTGGTTTTACCTGCAGATTTATGCTTCAGGTGTTTTTAGCAGCTTGCAGCTGATGTTTACAGTCCTCAGGTGGAGAGGTGTCCTGTAAACAGTAACTACACTAAAAGCAGTGCTTGGTGTTAATTAGGGCACTGCTTGTTCATGGCTCCTCCAGCTGATCTGAGCACACTCACATCCTTCCAGAAATGAAGCTTTTGAGGCCAAAGAGATTCTTGCATTTTAGTATATAAAAAGAACAAAAATCAATGAGACTCTGAGCAGCTGCAGAGCTGAGGCCTTTCTTACTCTGCAGAGCAAGAGAAAAAGCATGTGGACAAAAAGAAGAAGATTTTTTTTGTTCCAACACAAACTTTGTGTAGCTGTGTGTGTGTTCAGAAGTGATGAACACAGGAGGAGTCGCTTCTTGACTCCTGACCGACACCACGGCTCCAGCAGAGAGGCTGCAGCGTTGCATGTTAACATTTCTAACAGCTCAACAACTGAGCGCTGTTTGGTGATTCTAAGCGCGCTCAGTGAGCCTTCAGCTGAAGGCCGATGCTTTCATGGCCTCAGCTCCAGAAAATCCCCCAGAACCAACAGAGAGCTTCAGGTGCGGCAGGTCCCAATGGAGGAGAGAGGAGGGCTGGGGTAGACGAAGGCCATGGGGTAGGAGAAATGGAGGAGAATGATGACGAAGAAGAGAAAGAAGAACAGGTTAGAATGGAGAAAAGGCAGAAAGAAGAGGATAAAGTGAGTAATGCTGATGGGTAAGAAACAGGAAGGAACGAGCTAAAAGGAAAAGAGGACAAAAAAAATAAAAATAAAAGGTAGTAATAGAGCTGGATAACGATGATGAAGAGTGGAAGGAAGGAGAACAGGAAGAGGATGAAGAAAGATAAAAAGCATGAGAACAAAGAAGACAACAAAATTCAGTGAACTGAAGATGGTAATGGGAGGACTTGATAAGAGACAACTAACTGAGGATTGTTTGACCTGCCAGCAGGGGGCGCTGGACTCATCCTGGATCACACCATCTGTTGCACATTTGGCTGATGACCCTGACAGTGAAACCCCACCGACACACACACATCAACACACACAAAGGGGACCTCATTGCTGTTCATTTGTAGCAACATGTGAACACATGACCAGTCTCTGTCCATCATTGCTCCTCTGAACTGTTTATTGCAGCATGTGTGGAAGTCTTTCACAGGTGGTTAACCTGAGCGAGCTGTTGGGAGTCATCTGCTGGCATCGCAGTTGTTTCCTCCATCAGACTCTGCAGCGTCCTATTCATGTATTAAGCTGCATCGTTACTGAAGGTTGTATAAAGTAATTCTGATTACTCAGTATCTAACCTGTATTAGACAGCAGATCCCAGGTTGGACAATCAGGGAGGAATTCTTACAGGGGAAAGGCACTAAGAGAGGAAGCAACTCAGGAGGGACTTTTTATCTTCTACAACAACTTAACAGGAAACTTTCTGCTTCTTTTAGAATTTAAGTTATTTTATCTGTCAACTTACTTTTTCTTTATCTCACTTTCTTTTCTCTTAGCTTGAACAGTTAAAACACTTAAAACAGTTAAAACAGTTATCCATCCTCCCCAGGAGTCACATGACCTCCTTAATGCGTTTATTATAGACATTAATGTCACGTTCACAAAAAGTACATGTGTGTAATTTGGGGACAAATATCTATATATAGTTTCAAGATAAACTCAGTTTGCATTCATTCACACACACACACACACACACACACACACACACACACACACACACACACACACACACACACACACAAGTGTGTTTTGGTATCCTTATGGGGACCGTCCATTGACTTCCATTGATTTTAGTAACTAGATTTATACCTAACCCAAACCCTTTTACTAACCTTAACTATTACTGATCTATAACTAACCCTAAGACTAACTAAAACTCTATTCACACCATACCTATAAACCTAACCCCTAACCCTAAAAAGGGGAGTCCCCCCCATGGGGACCAGGCTTCGGTCCCCACAAGAACCCTCGGACCCCAGAAAGATAGTAAAAGTCAGGAAACGGGTCCCCAGGAGGTCAGAAATACAAACCCACACACACACACACACACAAACACTGTACTGTCAGTACTGGTTAGCTGCATGAACATCGGTCATCTTGCTGGCAGCTTCACCCTCACCAAGGACCTGAGGTTAGAGGTCAGAGGTCACTGTTATAGGCAAGGACAGACCCGGCTGCTACAAATACCCACACACACTTTCCCACATTCCCTGGTGTCATGGTCACCTCCCCTGCAGCAGAATGTTTCCTCCCTAAAACGACGACAAAGTCACAACTCAACAACCTTTCCTACGTTTGCCTCCTACATGTCACTTCCTTCCCTTCTCTCATTCCTTTTCTTTTCTCCTTTGTTGTGTCCTTCAATTCTAAGCTCCAGAGCTGGAGCTCGTTAGGCCCGTTAGCAGCAGCAGGAACATTTTTTTTTTTTCCTCACTCTGATGGCGTCTCCAGAGACAACAGTACACCACAACTGTCCCACCAGATGTGTCTTTACTGTCTGTCAGTGCAGTCAGCTGGTCTGGTGTTCATGTGAACATCTGTGACAAAATCTTCAACCATATGATAAAAAAATATGTGTTATAATCTAAAACCTGAACGTTTATTCTAGAGATGACGTTGAAGTGAGACACTGTGAGTTTCACAACAGCAAAGCCACGTCACTACAGAGAGGAACTTACTGGACCCTATTGCTACCATGCTGGTTTAAATAAGTTCTGTAACATTCTGTAACATTTCTTCTTCTTTAATGTCCCATAATCTGTGATCTGATATATATATATTTAAACCATTGAATATTTGACTGGAATTATGCTCCAAGAAAAAATCAATCAAACATGGAAGCTAATGGAACAACCAGCAGCCTTTAGAAGTGCACGTTTGACGTCACATGGCAGTGAATTGTTGTGCTATTTGTCTTTTTATTTGTTACCTCAACATAGAAATAAGAAATACATGAAATATATTTAAAGCTGAGGTCTCTGTGTGTGAGTGTGTGTACTTTATTTTATTCTGTTTTGTGTGTGTTTATGTGGTGACATTCCTCCAGGAGAGGAAGTCATGAGTCACCTGAGATGATCAGATGGAAATACCGTGGATATGTGTGTGTGTATGTGTCTGTGTGTGGATATATATATCTCCTCGTATGTGTACTCAGACACATAAAGATTCATGTTCCGTTTGCTTTTGTGCTTCTTGGCCTTTCATGTGTGGAACATTGTGTGAGTGTTTGTGGTGGTTTCTTCAAATATCTCACTATTCTGACAGGAAGTCAATTTCCTATTTGCAGTTTGTTCTGGCAGTGATTGGTCCATTGTGACTTTATTTGTCCTGATCAGAACCAATCAGATCAGATGTTCAAGTGAACCTGAGATCACAGGTTGTCATTACCTCCCACTGGTTAGGGATTTGACTGCTTGTTAGCCTTCAGCCACTAATTGGAAGTACTTTATTTCAGTATTTGTTTCTCAAAATATATATTTTTGTTTACCTGACTGCCTTCTAGTGTGTGTGTGTTGGAGATAACGTGTCCTCTCACATTGAAAATCCATCCAGGGGAAAAAGAAAGAAAAGAGCCTTTTCCTTTATCAGTGTTAGCTGCAACCTTTGCAATTCATCACTGTCATCAAAGGATCAGAAGCAGCTGTATTATTGTGTTTTCTGCTTTGTAGCTTCATTCTATCCAGCTCTGAAAAGCTGATGGATTCAGCAGTGATACAGCAGCTATTTCCTCTTGGAGTTTGACCTAATTGTGGGCTCACTCGACTGACTGCTGAGTTTGTTTGGTCGCTTCATTCTGTGCTCTCAAGCTAATGTCAGTACGGAGCTCATTAAAGCACAAAACAAGTTTTCCACAAATACAAACGCACACAATCATAAAGATCAGCTCCTCCTGGTTAATAGGAGACATACAATTGGATGCTGTAGAAGTCTAACCCTTATTATTTTTGGGTTTCTGAAGGAACTGTGTTGACCACAGTGGAATTTGCATCATGCATGACTTTTGCACAGCGTATGATTTCTATTTCCTAAGCAGACTTTTTTTTAAGACAAGATCAATAAAGTTACCATCTTCAACCCGTCGTCTGACACAATAACCAGATACTTCTGAAGCTCACTCACCTCCATGAACATTAATCAATAAAACTTGAGCCTTTAACTCTGAGTCAGTCACTTATTTTTTTTAGAATTTGAAAGTATAAAGCATTAGTCATCACACACACCACTGACACACACAGCAGGAATTCTTCTGGCCTACACAATTTAGATAACAGTTGAAGCTGAAGAGGAGGCGTTCACGTTAAAAGGACTCGGCTGGCAGCGGTTGGCATGGCGACCTTTGTGAGAGCAGCCCTCACAATTCTTTTCCATCTCTTCCTCTTTTTAAGTCATGAAAAGGCTGTTTTCAGTTTTCTGTTTAAAACCAGCTGAACTGAAAAAGCTCAAGGAGATGAGACAGAAAGGTACGAGGTGCAGCAGCAACACCCAGACCTGCTGTCCGTCTCTCTGAATGGTGCTGGTGGGGTCACATGGGCAGCTCAGTCCATTGTCCATCTTTTCTCTGCAGCGCGGCTTCACAGACAGTGAAGCTGGCCGTTGCGTTGAGGAGGGCAGATGTATTGTGTTTGCTGTCACGCACGAGAGGAAGCTGCTCAATGAACTTCCTGTATTCTCCTCCTGCTAATTTCACACGGAGAATGGACTTGAATGAGTCAGACGCCTAAATACAGATACAGATACCAAGACTACTGCTGAGAAATGTAGTTTTCATTTTCAGCTCACAGGACAAACGCAATCAACTCTTCTGAAAAGTTTGTATCTCACCGTGCAGAGACGGGTGGCAGCAAACGGGAGGGCGTTTCTGAAAAGGTTCTCAGGCTCCTCATGTGAGTTGCAGAGCTTCGCTGTTGTGTGGCTAAAATTTTGTATATGCCTAAAATAATTTGAGAGATTTATTTTATATGTATTTGCAGAGTCATAGAGACATTCATCTGTTATAAAACATGTTTGTCTATGACAACATTGTTGTCTTAGCCATATCTGAGTGCTACATTTGAGATAACTTAGAAATATGAGGATAACTGTTGGGAAACATCCACATTTCAGGATTACTAGAACCATGTAAAATTAGTTCATGATTTTTCCTAAATAAGTTCCAGAGTTCTTTGTATAATTATGAATCGAGAACTGTGACATAACTTTGGGAGGGGTTGACAATCCAACTGCAAATAAAATTAGAGTAAATTGGGAACACATTAAGTCATAATTGAGATACTTTGTGAATAGTAACAAAAAAAATGTTCACAACTGTCAGAACTTCTTGTTAGTTTTTTTATATGCCCCACCTGACCCAACTATAATGTTGCATCACTGAAAGGGACTATTGAGGGAGCAATTTTGTCTTTAATTAGTCACCAACAATTCCAGTCCTTTGGGTATCTGAAACAACGATTTGTTCAACACATCAGGGGAAAAAAAGAATAAAAACAAGTCATTTACACTGATCAGTGTAAAAAGTTTTGTCAGAGAAAATATCCCCAAAATCAAAAGTTTGATTATTAAAAAAGATCTCAGCTAAACATCTGAGTCATGTTAAAGAACCCTCAGAAAAGTCTGAATCTTCAGTCAAAGAGAAATCATCCACCGTAATGAAGAATCAGCTGATTTACTTTCTCTCTTATAATTCGAGTCTCGAGTCTCCGCCTGTTTTTCTGGAGTCCACCCACTCTGCAGGGATCTGTTATAATGAACTCAGCTGTGATTCAGAATCCAGCGATCACATGAGGCGACTTCAAGTGAAACCCCTTAAACGAAGTATAATAATGACTTCACTTCTTCTGCCTTTACCCTGGGGAATGTCAAAATAAGATATAAATTATGTTTTTTATCATTGTCAGTCTGTCTGTCTGCCACTGAGTGATTGAGAAAAGAGGAAATAAGTCAAAGTGGGAGCTAAGCAACTAAAAGTGATTGGGCCAAAATAAAAAAAAGAGAGAAGAAAAATTGGAGAACTGAAAGAGAGCAAAACACTTAAGAGAGAAAATCGACTTTGAAAAATGAGAAAGAGGGAGCGGCGGGTCAGAGCTTCACCAATAAAGTGAAAAGAAAGATAAAAGATTCAGCCTTGGCAGGAGAAACTGAGGCGCTTTCCTGAGAGCTCTTCAGCCCGGTGGACACATCCAGCCTGCCGCTCCGCTCTCCCACAGCCATTTAACTGATTTAATTCTCCAAAATGGAGTCTCTCTGTCAGTCTGAGCTGCTTTTTTCCCAGCTGTCACATTTGAGACTCTCTTCTCAGCCTCTTCCACAGTAAATCTGTTTAACAGCACCACATAAAAACGACATTAATTCAAAGGATGAGCTGTGTCAAACAGCACAACAAGCACGCCAGAACCTAATAAAGACTGCAGATACAGCTGACAGCATTATCAAACAAAGGTAATGAGCTAATGCTAACAGACTTCATACATGATACCTCATATTTGTTCTTATTGTTCATGCAATATTAATCTCATTCTGCTGCTTTTTAAATTCAGATTTTTTTAACCTGAAACTGGAAAATATTAAACTTTTTTCTTGAGCATTATTATCATCACACACTCCGTCACATTTCATGTTCGGACAATATTAAAACAAATAAATTCTATTTCAAGTCATTGATGCCAATGAAGAAAAATCCTGCAGAGATTTGACAGCAGCATCTGCTGCCTTCATCATCATCACTTCTTAGAGACGTCCATCATTTTTCACCAAGACAATGTAAAACCACATTCAAAAGGAGGAGGAGGAGGAAGAGGTGGATTCTAGACTGTCTTTAGAAGATGTGTTCAGGATCAGCTTATAGGAAGAGGAGGGGACGGGTTCTGGGCTGGTTCAAGGAGAAGAGAAGACAGGACCTGGACCATCCTGAACCTCCCTCAGTAGATTTTACTGTAGAATTTAAAAACAAAGAATGTGACGACTTTATTGGATTGAGTTGGAAATGTCGTAGATCTAGAAAAAGTTCTAGCCTGAAATATATCAGTGTGTTAAAAAATTGAAAAAAATATATAAATCTTAAAGTAAAATAAATAAAAATAAACATTTTTTTAATCTGTGATTTCCATCCCATCTGAATTCTTTTTCTGTAGAACATGTTGGATCTTGGTATCCCAGTTTTCTTTTTCTTGTGTGTCCAGATTTTAGACATTAAACAGTAAGTTGTTGATTATCAGAATGCACAGATTGTTGGTTTGTACCACTCACCCCACTGAATAAAGAACATCTGGTGCAGAACAAAAAGAGAGTTTAAAAAGCTTAGAGCAGTCAAACTGTCTGCAGACGCCACATGAGTATTTATTCTGTTGTGGACAGTATGAAAAGGAAGCCCGGAGCTGTGAATGGAGCAAACAGCTAGAAAGAGACCACGACATTATCACAGGCCTGACAGACAGAGCAGCTGTTGAGCCACACTGCCACTTTATTTACCACAGAATTTTCTCTTTTACACAGTGATACAACTCTTTTCATGCCGTTACATGCCACAGGAGTCTGCATGCCCTGTTATATTCTGTATTATGCGCCTCTGCTGGTGCCTCAGTGACTGGAGAATGAGGTGTAACGTAGAGCTCCTCAGGTTGTAGTTAAAAGGTCTTTATGTCACTTCTTTTTCTCTCTATCTGATATTCTGAAAGTCACCAGAAAACATGCTGTGAAAACATTGGACATTAGAATACCATCTGTCTCTGCTGTGGTTGGTTACCAGGTTGATCCTAATGGTATTCATAACTTTTCCTGATGAATAGCACTGAGGGCTTTAGGGTGGAGGCTGCTAGCGATGCATAGTTAGTCAGAAAAACATGACAAATCAGCTGCTAGTTTACCTGTAAGTCAAATAAATAAACATATCCACTGAGATTTAAAATAAACACCCGTCTATCATCCGTTCCTGTCTCCCTCCATCTGTCTGCCTCTACACTTATAATTCAGACTTTGACCCAACACTTTGCTTCAGGGTCAGTCTTTTTTTACCAACCAGATCTCCATCAAAGCCCATCTCAACTGCTCAGTTGTACTTTTTTTTTTTTTTGAAACAGACTATTTTCTTGAGGAGAACACTTTTATTCCAGTAATTTATTCTGCATCGTTTAATTTTCCTTGTTCTGCTTCTATTTGCAGCAGAAAGGTCTGTCCTTGCTTCTTTCAATTCATTTTACTTCTTCTTATATGCAGTTTCAGTTCTTACTTTTGATGTCGCTTAATGCTCACAAGTGGCGTTTCAATCTATAGTACAGCAAGTCCACCACAATCTTGTGTAGTTTTTTGATTGGAGGGGCACTTCAAACCAAGGTCGACCACAAAGCAGAAGATGTAGAGGAAGCAGACTGAGACAGAAGAATGTTTTCTTTTATTCTGAGGCTGTACAGGTTCATACTGGCTCTGAAGCCCTCAACACTTCAGCTGGAATTGTTTTTATCTACAAGGTCAAGAATATTTTATACTCAGACAATAATCATGTCAATTCTTTATTTGACATTTGCCACCAAAAGGAAAACATTTCCTGTGTTGCTGAAGGTTTAGGTTCTTCTCCAAGTCATGAATTCAGGAGTTCTAATCTCTGCTGCTACAAACATCTGACTGAGTTGCACTCAGAAGGTGAGTTTGGTGCTTCTGAGGAGAGCAGAACTTATCTGTGCCAGGTGCAAGTAGGATGGAGGTGGGATTATGGTGTGGAACTGTTTTACAGGGGTTAGGCTCCGCCCCTTATTTCTAGTGAAAGGAACCCTTACTTTAACATACCAAGATATTTCAGTCAGTTTCATATTCCAAGCTCCGTGTTGACAGTTTGTGGATGTTCCTTTACTGTTCCAACATGGCTGCACACAAAACTGGTCCATAAAGACCTGGATGAGCCAGTTTGGTGTTGTGGAACTGGACTGGCCTCCACAGAGTCCTGATCTGAACCCCAGGGAACACCTTAGGAATGAATTGGAGACTGTGATCAGGTCTTCCATCCTAACATCAGTGTTTAACCTCACAAACTGTGCTTCTGGAAAAAATATTCTGAAACCTTTATAAATATTCTTAAACCTTGTGGAACGCCTTCGAGAAGAGTTGAAATTGTTACAGCTGCAAAGGACCGACTCAAAGTTAAACTCTATGGTTAAATAACAGGATGTCTTGAGTACTGTATGTCCAAAAGCAACAAAACCAAAACAAACCACTGAACCTTACAAGTCATTTTATAGTTTGTTTTTGAGTCAGAAAGTCAGGGACCAGTTTGTTTCAGTCGAGTTAGACATTAAAGACTCATGAGAACTGATTTCAGGTAAACTTTTGTTGGTTTTACATTCGTTCCAGTAAAGATTGGTGGATCTTGTCTTTGTGTTTGACCCTTTGCCTCCTCTGACCTCCACTGCTGGGACTCCCAATCTCTAAAAGCACAAAAAATAAATAAGACAAACCCAGACTGCATACAAAGCAGCTCAGGGTAGAAAATGTAATTGTGATGCGTCCTTGAAGGAAAAACATATTTATCATTTTAACAGCTATTATTAGTGCAGTGCAGGATCACATCTGAATATTGTTTAATTTTGTTTTTAAAGAGAAAAATGTAGAAACCTTTAGAAAGTGTGTAGAATAAGAAATTAGCTGTTAGAAGGCCAAACTCCTTGCATATTTATATTTACAAGAAAAATATCTGACTTTTTACGTTTTACTGTTGTTGAATTCCTTGAAATGAAGTGAAGAATCTGCTTTGAGTTGAAGTTTGAACAGGCTTCAGTCAAGGTTTGAACTGTTCAAAGTCTTGTTATCAGATCAAGGCTGAATTTTTTATCACTTTAAAAAGTTTTATATGTTTTAACTTGTCCTTTTCAAACAACAATTGTTTTATGGTTCTGATATGGGTCGATTTTATTCTATTTATTAGCAAAAAACAAACCGAGCAACTGACTTTATTAACATCAATGCAGCAAGATTATTGTGTTTTAATCCACATTAATTTCATCAATTATATAAATACAATTATACATTTGTATTTTGGTCCATTAGGAAACAGTTTCTCACAGTAAAATTAAGTTTCAGAATCAAAACCCGAGTCTGAAAAGAAAAGAGTTGCAGGTCGAGCTGATCTTGTTATAAAACAAACAAACATAACAAAACACAAAAATCAGTTGATAATAAGGGAAGATGATCATATCTTGATGATAATATCTTCACAGATATTATATGTATGAATTATTGAGAAAAGGAGTGTGCAGAACCATCCAGCATGAGGCTGTTTCTCTCTCAGGTTCAGCTTCAGGTAAACGCTGCTTCTTTTGAGTTTACCTGCCTTTTACAGCCTTTCTTCTGCTGGTTGCTCAGAGATTGAAGAAGGACCTTGACATTTTAAGAATATTTCATCAAAAATACATCCTTTAAATGGACAGCCAAGCTCAAAGCAACTTTAAAGAAGCTGGTGTAGTTTATATCAGCTCAGTCCATCTCCTTATTGAAGTTATATAAACTAACAGTCAGTAATGAAATTAAGGTTTGTTTTTTTCTAAACTATTAAAATGTCAGTATTTGTGAGATTTGAAAATTACCAACACATGAGGACTTTGTAAGTCTGAACAATGTGATGTTTAAATGGGGAAAATGTATGGATTCAGAGGGTCTTAAACATCCGTTGCTTCAGTTCTCGTCCACAGAATCTGGTGTTTAAAAAGGAGTGAAACATATAAATCCTAAATGTCTCAGGTGACCACCGCCTTCTTTCAAATAGTCCTAATTACAGATCTAAAAACCTGATCCTCCGCACCTCTAACATCTGTCAGATCTGGAGCCTGTAGACGATCCAAACCTTTAAATGCCCCCCGAGCATCAGTCGTCTCATCTCTTATTCTCCCCTGTAAATATTAACCTACGCTAAAATTACACACAGCATCTGCCTCGGAGCCCCGTGTAACCTGGCTTTGATTCGATGCTGTTGTGACCTAGTTCCCAGATCAATGACATCAGAAGGAGGAGGAGGAGTGGGAGTGGTGATCGAGGTGCTGATGATGTCTTACAAACGTGCCTGGCAGGAGGTAACCTCTGGAGCAGGTAGCGTGGAGGAGGCACTAAACCAGGACGACATCCAGCCGTTTGTGTCTTCATGAGCAGACGCTGGCTCAGTGGGGAGAGGAGGAGAACGAGGGAGGCGGGTGAGGAAGAGTTGAAGAAAGGGCTGAAACGAGCAGTTATGAAAATAAAAATGTAGATAAGATGGAGGGATTTTCTCTGAACAGTGATGTGGGACCTCAGGCCGTGCATGTGTCAGCTTTGTGTTGTGCAGATTACATATTCCACTTTGCCTCCAACCTCTCACACACGAATACGAGCCAGCAGTTGTAGCTCACCAGCGTGTGTGTGTGTGTGTGTGTGTGTGTGTGTGTGGGAGGGTGTTTGCTATGAAACTTGATTATTAATTTGAAGGTCACCTTGTAATTCTTGTGTACACGGTGTAATAAAACAAGTCAGACTGAAACAACAGCAGCCTGTTCAAGTGGATTGAGAAGCAAACGTTTACTTTGGATTACCTGCACAAATATTCACCTCACAGCAGCAGGTTTCCTGCAGTTCAGCTGCTACCTGCAGCTGGTTTGCTTTTTATGATCATCACAACTGTACAACAATATATTTGAGCCACTCAAGAAGAAAAGCCAGAGGAAGTGAACCCCACTGTGCTCCAAACCCTCCTGCATTACTTTGTACTCCCACAACAAAGTCGATCACAACAGTGGAACTTATGTAACTTCCTTCACAATAAGACTCTTAATACATACATGTACATCAGAACATGTTCAATTACTTGAACTTTTTATTAAATCTTTATAATTATTGTTCTCTGGGAAAAGTCTGACTGCAGCCCAAACTACTGGGCAGTAAGCTGAGTACTGTTTCAGATGCAAATTACTGTGTGCTAAAATAATTTCCCTTTTATGAAAACCTATTAATCTGAGTTATAAAGTCACCATTAAATCATCATTTAAACATGGCGTATGGGAATCGAAGGTCTTTCTGGTTTCAGCTGATCAACTTTATTATCATCTTTTTTACTTTATTATTAAAAAATATTCCAATTTATAATTTAATTTAGAGATTTGGGAAGAATCTATTATCTTTTTTGTCTTCTGATTGGCTCTTGACACACATACACACATCTGTACAGCCAGAGATTCTTATTGTGATGTTAAATGTTAAACCAAAGCAAGAAATACAAGGAAAAACATCCAAAAAGCAGAGAGACAGACAGACAGGCAGACCGACAGAAAGACAGACAGACAGACAGACAAGCAGAGCATCTGGAATATAGTTGCATTAAAGTATTTTTGGGATCTATTGAATAAAATCCTGCAGAGCTTCTGACACCGTACGTACACCAGGTCATTGAAAACACATCACTGATTTTATTCTTAATAATTATCAATTCAAAGACTTTATTTGAACAAAATTATATTTTGTTTTATTAAAAACAAATTGAATCTCAGACTCATACATTGCTTTGGATTTTTGCTCATTTCAGTTGTTTTTGCTTCATTTGAATCATTTTCAGTTTATTTTTTTTTCTTATGACAGAAAAATAAAAGACTTTATCTGGTCATCCTTTCAGTATTTACTGATATGATGTTACTAGTGCTGCATTGGACTGTGACAGTGTGAGTTCATGCACTTTTCAGTTATTTCAGCAGTTACTGAATAAAGGAATTTATTTTGCCTTATTGTGAATCTTCAAGCAACTGCTACATTTTTCTTTTCTTCTTTTTTAAGCATTTTTTCTTCTTTTGTCACTAGTTTTCAGATAATCCTCCTTTTTGACATTTTTTTCTCATTGATGAGACATTTTGCATGGAATGTGTTCTGCGTTGCGTTACCTGAGGTGTAAGACGTTCGTATCTATCCTCTTGTAGGTGGAGCGTCGTCAAGCACCCAGCCGGAGAGGAGGTCCGGACAAAAAAGACTGCCTTAAGACAAAACTAAAGACACAAAGAGCATCTTAAGCTTCCGTTTTTCCTCCTCCAGTTTACATAAAGAAACAGATTAAGTCTTCAAGCTTTTTTTTTGTCACTCCTGCAGTTTTGGGGATTTTTTTCCCTCCCCATCCTTCTTTCCCTGCGGTTGTGAATCTCTATTTTTTTTTCTCCACATTTTTTTTGGTACAAATTCCAGTGGAAGAGTTAAATCATGACATCAAATGACAGGGAAACAACAACAACCTTTTTGTCAGCAGCTTCCCTGATGAAGAGGAATTATTCAGTTTTTGCTTCTTTGGGGTCTTTTTTCCTCATCATGTGGATTTTTGGGAGCAAACATGACATTATAAAAATCTTGACCTCACTTTTGTTTTTGTGGATGTAACTGAAGCCTATAAGTGGACTCACCTTGATCACAGAGGATTATCAAATTACTGCCTTTTATGGGTTTTAAAACATATTTTTTTCTTTGATTTTTGTATTTTTTCTCACCTAAAGTCTTTCTTTTTTTAACCTATCTAAAATTTTGGTAAGCTTTCCCCTATGCTTTTATTTTGGTAGCCCAGGTGCCTGTAGTCGATAATTAACAGTCAGGGTTCGGAGGACAGGGTGACTGGCAGATAATCAGCTGACACGCCTTCTTTTACAGTCCAATAGGAAGTCTGGTAGGAACTGTTGTGGACGCCTTCATTGGCCTTCATTTTCACTACCACCACAATCATTTCCCTAAATGTCCCAGTGGACATTAGACCAGAGGTGAAGATGCCCTCTGACATGTTTTACTATTGATCAGAATGAGGTGAGAAATAAAAAAAAAAAGGTTCTGTTTGGTTTAGATGGATATTCAGTGTTTATTAAAAAAAGTTTAGCACAAACACTGGAAGCTGTGGAAAATAAATATATATATATATATATATATATATATATATATATATATATATATGTATATGAAAATTTAATTAATAAGAACTTGGAGAGTAGAAACGTCCAATCTTTGTCAGTAGTTATGAACATTTCAGGTTCTGAGTGAGTTTATCTTTTAGATAACTCTTAACAGAAAATGACAAAAAGCACTTCATGAAAAGCAGCTGACAATAAGATGCCCAAACATATTAAAGTGCAATTATCAGTATAATGATCATTTCGGTTTAATATATATTTTATTATCCTAATGACAAATATGTATATAATCAATTTTCCAATATTCAAATGATTTGGTGTTATATACAATTTATACAGTCACAATAATTATTAGAGAATCAGCTGAAGAAAAGCTTAATCAGTTTCAAAGAAACGGCTCATCTGACGCTGTTTGACATGTTTATCAAACAGCTTTTGAAGAAGTTATCAGATTGTTTCTGCTTCCAGTCTTTGTGCAGAGCTCAGCGGATGTTTGTTTCTCACAGGGTAGTAAATGTTTGTAAACAACTTTCATGAGGAAGTCTCCAAAATATCTCGAAACGTTTACGAGGGTTCTTAACATCCCAGGATGAGTTTCAGGGCCTCGTTATCTGGTCCCTTCCATTCTTATCACGTTCCAAAAATCCCTAAACAAACGTTCTCTTCAGATCGTTGTGGAGTCACTGCACACGTCTGGAACTCACATCTTATTCTATCAAAAAGTGAGAGAAAGGTCAAATAATTTTGGGAGGCTTTTGTAAACAAATTGCAAATAAAATTTTAGTAAATTCTAAAAAAATACTGAGACAAAATTTAAATATTCAGTGACTGAATTATGGCAAGAAAATTAGCATACTGAATTCCGTACATGTCTCAGGCCCTGCGTGACTGATCCACTGTGGAATGTGACATAAAGAAGTTATTAATACCAAATCAGTGAGATTCAGTTTGTGCATTTTCTCACTATTTTCTGTCTAACGTCACCGAGGCTGCAGCACAGTGTGACACTGGCTTTATGTTGATAAAACTAAAAAAATCTGCAGAAAATTCACAATTTTATTACAGGATGAAAGATAAATTATAATGTGTAAAATTTAAAAGGTCATTTAAATTGATTTGATTTAGATCTTATTTTTATCTGATGGTCTGTATAAATTCTGCTTTCACGCCACATCTGAACCAAAATCAGCTGTTCATCTTCATCTCACCTTGCTTTCATCTCCTCTTACATTAGTGTTTGAACCTTTCTAAATAAACAGCTCATGTTTGATGCTGTTTAGGAGGTAACAGAGAATGAACAGATCCATGCAGGTGAATAAAATCCTGACCTGTCAGTCAGCGCTCTACCTTCCTGTATCTTCCAGTACATAAATCTGTGGGACTAATTGGTTTGCATCAGAACTTAGTAACAGATCAGTGATCAAAGGCTGGATTATTTCTAATAGTGTGTTCTATTTAAGTTATACTAGTGTGTTGATGGGATATAAAGCTGTATAATGGTGTATGAGTTTGAATATTTGTAGTATCCACTGGTTTGCTGTAGGAATCAAGCAGAGCAGCTCAGTGTCCTGCTGCTGTACCTGTGAATGTACTTTGTATCCACAAGTTTTTATGATATTAAAAAGTGCTGTCAAAGGCTGCAGCTGCACTTTGTCTATTCTATCTTTTTTTTATTTCTGATAAACGCAACTGCAGCTATTTCACTTTAATCCATTTTGAGTTTTTTTTGTGTGTGTGTGTGTTCCACGTTATTTTATTCTGTTCCCCTAAAATATTAAAATAACTTTGAGTAAAATAGATTTTATTTTGAAACAAACATCAGTTTGTATCAAATTCCATCTACTCTTTGTTCCTGTTCAGGTGGAGCTGGAGCGTTTCTCCAGTTCTCACTGGACGAGATGCAGGTTGAACCCCGAACAAGAACATCAAGAATCAAGTTCATCAAATGTACTTTACTGATAAATGATGTCAGGGAGCTCATTTTTAGTCTTAAACCAAACATTATACTAAACAAGCTGGATTAATGATCACAACAAGCATGAAGCTGGTGTTACCACATTGTGCTCAGCAGCACAGGACTGAGATGGACAAGAATAGCAAAATATAATAAAAAGTTCTGATCTAAATGCATTGAAGCATTATTGCTATTTTATTTATTGTCATAATGTAGGTAAATTTTCACATCCTGCCGCTTTAAACAAGCAAATCATTCACAAAATGTGAGTGATCAGTCTGAAGTCTGATATCACTACTGCATGATGGAAACCAAATTTAGACAAACATCTGATTTCAGCCAAACTTGTGAGAAAACTCCGCCCACTCTGGAGCTTCAAAGCAGAATAAACAGCAGAAAAATCATTTAAAAGTTTGAAGAGTTTAAAAGTTGGACTACATATAACCACACTGGCATCTTAGTTTAAACATCATAATTATTTTAAAAGTTTTAAAGCAGAATGTTAAACTGATAGCTGATGATCACATGATCTCTTGTAAACAAACTTTTCTAACTCCCACATCTTTCTAAGCATATACAATTCTACATAAAACATAAAAGGTTTTCTAGATTATTTTTAGAATGAGTTTAAAATTACTAACATTTTCATTTTTTCATGATTTGGTTTCAAACCTAAAGTTGCAGTTTCCAGCTTATAACAGCAGGGAGCAGGTTGTTATAACAGTAGATGTTTACCGTCTTTTAGAAGACACACCATTGCAGATGTTATTATATTAATATTGTATTACACATAGTTTGCCAACAGATCCATGTAGTGTGAGTGTAATGAGGTATTTCTCAGAAGATAATCTTTGCTTAAATATTTTGCACATATATGTGTTTCAGACAGTCACGGCTCAGATGGTGAAGTTGTTGTCTTCCAATCAGAAGATCAGTCGTTTGATTCAAGTTGTCTCTGTCAGGGAACTTAATCCCTCTGTTGTACCAGACACCATTTTGGTGTGTGATCATAAAAGCAAGAAGTTCTCCACATACCGGGTGAAGATACACCATAAGAAATGTCAAATGTACATGTCGAATAAGAAAATACATTTTATTGTTGTAAAAACCAAGATGAGGTTAAAAGTGTGGAACGTTTAACAAACAAGACAGGAGAGCTGTGAAATAGTGACTGTGGGGACCAGCGTGTACAAACAAGGAGAAGATACAGTTAAAACATATTTACAGTATCTAACAATAAAACTAAAAATAGGAACATGTTCAGAATAATTGAGCTCCACCTTCAGAAACAGATTCCTTCTGCTGACAGTTTCACATTTCTTAAAGGTTCAGTAAAAATACTAAATAATCATAGTGACACAATTTAGTGATTACTGTCCCATAATGTTAACAAATGGCTTTATTAATGATTTTAAAGTGAGTTTCATAGAACCAAAAGGAAAATATAATATATAAAAAGAAAACTAAACAAAAGAGAGTCAAAATACCAGAAACACCTAAAGCAGATCCAGTCCACAGACTGCCACATGGCCCACCAGCAGCATGGACACCTCCTGATGAGCAGCATGAGGCCAGCTGTGCTGAACTGGAACCTGCAGGGAGAGAAAATAACTACTCCAAGAAAACACAAAGAAAATCATGTAGTTTATTCATGTTACACTAGAATAAAAGACTCATCACATTTTAATATAAAACATTTATTTGTAATGTCTTTGGTTCCACTCTTCTTTCTCTTCATCTTTACTAATGTCTTCAGTAATTTGTCAGTATGCCGACTTCATCACAACTTCAAGAACATAAAAAAACAACAACACACAAACGTTGCACATCAGTTCCACTTGTCACTACCCAGATCACAGCATGTGAGTCTGTGAGATCTAATCTGTACCTGGAGGGTAATAAGCATCCACATACCAACTCAGACGTGTGTAAGAAGAGGTTAGCGCCCCCAGTGGCTGGCACCAGAATAAGTCCCGCCCCTCCATGTAAATAGATGAGAGAATTTTCTGAATAAGAAATAAAAGTACATCTGATTTAGTTGTTTGAGATTCACACATTGATATTTTCACCTTGCTGCTGTATTTAATTTTTTTTTCCATACATTTGGTGTGGGCTGCACGGTTGTGCAGTGGGCAGCACTATTGCCTTGCAGCAATAAAGTCCTGGGTTTGAAACCAGGCTGGAACCTTTCTACATGGAGTTTGCATCTGTACCTCGTGTATATGTGGGTTTTCTCCAGGGACTCGGGGATTCCTCCCACAAACCAAAAATATGCATGAGGTTAATAACAACTTTAAAGTGTCCCTAGGAGTGTGTGAGAGTGGTTGTTTGTTTATATTTATGTGTCCCTGTGATGGACAGGTGACCTGACCAGGTGTAGCTCCGCCTCTTGCAAGGTGACTGCTGGCGATAGACACCAGCTCTAAGACCCTGAACAGGAACAAGCAGGTGAAGATGCTGTCTGACCGAGCGACCATCCGACCGAATGACCGAGCGACCGAGCGACCGACCGACCGAATGACCGAGCGACCGACCGACCGAATGACCGAGCGACCGAGCGAATGACCGAGCGACCGACCGACCGAATGACCGAGCGACTGACCGACCGAATGACCGAGCGACCGAGCGACCGAGCGACCATCCGACCGAATGACCGAGCGACCGAGCGACCGAATGACCGAGCGACTGACCGACCGAATGACCGAGCGACCGACCGACCGAATGACCGAGCGACCGACCGACTGGCTTTTGGTTGTAATAAGTATTTTGAAGTTAAACTAACACAACTTTGTGTGCAGGTGGTTTTCACTCACACAGCTCTTGTGCCTGTAACAAGAATGTTCTGAGCAGCATTGAACCTTTTTTTGGTCTGAATCAGCTGATTAGTTTGTTTTTTTTTACTTGAAGCCTTTTTGTTTGATTCGGTTTTTGTTACATAGAGAAAACAAAGCAGATCAAAATGTATCACACTAACCACAAGCTCATCATCTGAAGTTCATTAGAAACTGCACGCCAACCACACAACCCCCATCCCCCCACCTCCACCTCCAAAGGGTCTTGGTACAATGTTTTGGTCCCCACATTAGTGTAATTACTGTGTTCACATCTGTGCAAACAAACCTCACTAAGGAGGGAAGTGAACCAGAGACTAAACACTGCCTGAGTGAACTCACCTCTTGGTTTAATTTTTCAGCAATGCATGTTGAACGTCTTGTTTTTGTTAAGGACTCATCAGTTGCATGAACCAAACCAGCCAGTGCTCAGTTCTGTTTTTTTTTAAGTTGGATATTTGCTAGGATTTTATTTGGGCTATACCTTGAGAATAAGTGCTAGTGTTTGAAACACAGAGATGATGTGCTGCTGCTGTAATGATGAAATAAAGCAGATTAGACCCTTAACAGACCAATCAAAGACAAGTGTGGACCAACACTCCGGGTTATTTTTGTTCAAGAGTGTGGATCTAGAACACGGACACAAGTCCTTTGTGGATTGGGTGAAAATGCAAAGTTTGGTTGTTAATGGCTGCGTGTGTGTCTTTGCTGCAAGGGTTTCAAATTTAAGGCTTTGTACTTTATCTTTCTGGTAAAAAGCAAGCTGAAGATGTTGAGTGTGAAGCAGTCGATCCTCAGGACTGCTGTTATATTTTGATTAAAGCCAAACTGTGGGTTTAATTACTGCCATGATAAACAACACCCGTCTTCCTCTCTCGCCATCAAAGCACCAGCAATCCACGCTCAGATGTGGACACACATACAGTACCTCTAAATAACACGCTTTTACACGCACACATAAAGACTGTGTTCAGTCTCCATGGTGCAGCAGAACTGTGTTTATGGCTGTTAATGAAAACTGAGGCCAGAGTCCCAGAATCCCAACGCTAATCACCATCTAACTCTCTGGACAGGAGAAGATGGCAGGATGGAGGGAGGGAGTTTTTAGAGACCAAGACACACAAGTGCATTCATGTATGAACATGCAGATGTAATAAAACGTGAGTCGAAGGAGACGCAATACATTGAAAGTGTTTATAAGCCACGTGTGATAGTTGATCTCAGATGAACAGAACTCTGCTTGTCTGATTTAGTTGATTCACTACTTGAATTATTCCAGCGGATTGGGGCTGCTTCATTTCTACTGGGAAATGTTTCAGTTTAAAACAACTTTAAAACAACTATAATAATTACATGCATGTCATTTATTCAAGCTCCCATTCAATCATTCAAGCTGAACTCAAAGTGCATCACTTTCAGGCTGGTTTTAGGGAAACTAGCAGGGTCTCAGATTGGACCAATTAAATAAAAACTCTGCTGGTAAAAAGATGAAATTATTGTATCATTTAGTGTTTAATGTGTTTTATAATAAGAGATCTGAGGCAGCCAGAGAACAAAAAGAGCGATTTCATTGATGTAAGATGAATGTCAATTTATATTGATGCATTTGAATACTAATCTTTATCTTTAAAGATTTAATTACTTGAAATGGAATGTTGTTTGTGTAAGAAGATAATCTCTGTGTTTATTGTTGATAGTTGTGAACGGAAATGAACACTTGGCTCTGCTCTGCTGCTTCCACTGAACATCTAAGAGTTTATTAAACACACTCAGGCTCACTGAGCACCAACTGGCTGTAGAAAATGGACCATGTAAAGAGACATGGCTGCCCTGAGAGCACTGAGCGTGAGAGTGGAGAGAGAGAACTGAAATGTTCTCTGTTCTCCACTGAGACACAGACTCCTCGTGGCAGGAGATACGTTTACTCACATTCCAACATTCCTGTGATGCAAAAGTCAATTTCTTACAAATTCCAGTTGTCACGTGTTTGAAATGGAGATTAAAGTTAACTGAGTCCAGTGTTGACGTCTGGCAGCATAGTTGGTGTTTTGGAAGTTTGGATAAAATGTTTAAATAATGGAGGTTTATGAGTCAACATAGAACAGACAGTAGTTCCTTTGAAAAGGCAGATTTTTAATCTGAACTCTCACAGACATGTACAACATAGTGTGATTTGAAGAAGGCGAGAGCTGTGAGACGCCTGGAACTTTTATGTTTCATTTATTTTATCATTTGCTTTTGCTGAAACAAGAAACCCACATTCTAGCAGTAAAATGCCCCCGTGCATTAAAATAACACTGCTGGTAAATTTGTTTCTGATTGAAATCTTCAATATATAAAAATGACACACAAATTGCTGCTGCTAACCTGAAGATGTTGGTGCTGTTTATTGATTATTATATAAAGAAATATAGACTCAGATCACATAACTCTATAACATAACACACCTGCGTGAACTGTTCTGGGCACTATGTAAAAATTTATAATATCCCAGATGTGCTCATGTGATTAGTTTGATAAAATGCTTATTATTTTTCTCTTGAATCTGGGAGTTAATCTTAAGTCTGAAACTAAGAATAACATTTTAAATTCTGAGTTTGTTTGTTTGCTTTATGTTATATAACTAGAGTGAACCAGTTTTATTTCTTTGTCCAAATTTAACGTGTTAATAATGATACATTTCTGCATTTCAGAGCATAATGCAGTTGCATTGCTGAGAAAGTCAAATCTCAGCCGTTCTAAAAACTGTAGCAGTAACAGTCTCAGCTCTGAACTGCCTGCAGGTGTCGCTTGTTGGACTGCAGCTACTATCATGCTCATTAGTGATGTGTGGGTTTATTGTATTACAACAATAAATCATGTCGCCCAGGCAGGGATAATTTCTGCACATTAAAGCCAACAGAAGAGTGACTCCATCCAAATATTTACATAATTTTCAAAAAAAAAAAAGAGAGAGACTCCAAGATATTTATTGGATAAACAGCCGTTTGGACTGTGAGGTAACCTCTGCTGCTCTCATCCGAAGCACCAAGCCAACACACACACACACACACACACACACACACACACACAAGTGTGTTTTGGTATCCTTATGGGGACCGTCCATTGACTTCCATTGATTTTAGTAACTAGATTTATACCTAACCCAAACCCTTTTACTAACCTTAACCATTACTGATCTATAACTAACCCTAAGACTAACTAAAACTCTATTCACACCATACCTATAAACCTAACCCCTAACCCTAAAAAGGGGAGTCCCCCTCATGGGGACCAGGCTTCGGTCCCCACAAGAACCCTCGGACCCCAGAAAGATAGTAAAAGTCAGGAAACGGGTCCCCAGGAGGTCAGAAATACAAACCCACACACACACACACACACACACACCCACACACACACACACATACACACACACACACACACACACACACACACACAAGTGTGTTTTGGTATCCTTATGGGGACCGTCCATTGACTTCCATTGATTTTAGTAACTAGATTTATACCTAACCCAAACCCTTTTACTAACCTTAACCATTACTGATCTATAACTAACCCTAAGACTAACTAAAACTCTATTCACACCATACCTATAAACCTAACCCTTAACCCTAAAAAGGGGAGTCCCCCTCATGGGGACCAGGCTTCGGTCCCCACAAGAACCCTCGGACCCCAGAAAGATAGTAAAAGTCAGGAAACGGGTCCCCAGGAAGTCAGAAATCACACACACACAAGTGTGTTTTGGCATCCTTATGGGGACCGTCCATTGACTTCCATTGATTTTAGTAACTAGATTTATACCTAACCCAAACCCTTTTACTAACCTTAACCATTACTGATCTATAACTAACCCTAAGACTAACTAAAACTCTATTCACACCATACCTATAAACCTAACCCTTAACCCTAAAAAGGGGAGTCCCCCTCATGGGGACCAGGCTTCGGTCCCCACAAGAACCCTCGGACCCCAGAAAGATAGTAAAAGTCAGGAAACGGGTCCCCAGGAAGTCAGAAATACAAACCCACACACACACACACACACACACACACACACACACAAGTGTGTTTTGGTATCCTTATGGGGACCGTCCATTGACTTCCATTGATTTTAGTAACTAGATTTATACCTAACCCAAACCCTTTTACTAACCTTAACCATTACTGATCTATAACTAACCCTAAGACTAACTAAAACTCTATTCACACCATACCTATAAACCTAACCCCTAACCCTAAAAAGGGGAGTCCCCCCCATGGGGACCAGGCTTCGGTTCCCACAAGAACCCTCGGACCCCAGAAAGATAGTAAAAGTCAGGAAACGGGTCCCCAGGAAGTCAGAAATACAAACCCACACACACACACACACACACACACACACACACACACACACACACACACACACACACACACACACACAAGTGTGTTTTGGCATCCTTATGGGGACCGTCCATTGACTTCCATTGATTTTAGTAACTAGATTTATACCTAACCCAAACCCTTTTACTAACCTTAACCATTACTGATCTATAACTAACCCTAAGACTAACTAAAACTCTATTCACACCATACCTATAAACCTAACCCCTAACCCTAAAAAGGGGAGTCCCCCTCATGGGGACCAGGCTTCGGTCCCCACAAGAACCCGCGGACCCAAGAAAGATAGTAAAAGTCAGGAAACGGGTCCCCAGGAGGTCAGAAATACAAACCCACACACACACACACACACACACACACACACACACACACACACACACACACACACACACACACACACACAACTCTCTTTTGGCATCCTTATGGGGACCGTCCATTGACTTCCATTGATTTTAGTAACTAGATTTATACCTAACCCAAACCCTTTTACTAACCTTAACCATTACTGATCTATAACTAACCCTAAGACTAACTAAAACTCTATTCACACCATACCTATAAACCTAACCCCTAACCCTAAAAAGGGGAGTCCCCCTCATGGGGACCAGGCTTCGGTCCCCACAAGAACCCTCGGACCCCAGAAAGATAGTAAAAGTCAGGAAACGGGTCCCCAGGAAGTCAGAAATACAAACCCACACACACACACACACACACACACACACACACACACACACACACACACACACACACACACACACACACAAGTGTGTTTTGGTATCCTTATGGGGACCGTCCATTGACTTCCATTGATTTTAGTAACTAGATTTATACCTAACCCAAACCCTTTTACTAACCTTAACCATTACTGATCTATAACTAACCCTAAGACTAACTAAAACTCTATTCACACCATACCTATAAACCTAACCCCTAACCCTAAAAAGGGGAGTCCCCCTCATGGGGACCAGGCTTCGGTCCCCACAAGAACCCTCGGACCCCAGAAAGATAGTAAAAGTCAGGAAACGGGTCCCCAGGAGGTCAGAAATACAAACCCACACACACACACACACACACACACACACACACACACACACACACACAAGTGTGTTTTGGTATCCTTATGGGGACCGTCCATTGACTTCCATTGATTTTAGTAACTAGATTTATACCTAACCCAAACCCTTGTACTAACCTTAACCATTACTGATCTATAACTAACCCTAAGACTAACTAAAACTCTATTCACACCATACCTATAAACCTAACCCCTAACCCTAAAAAGGGGAGTCCCCCTCATGGGGACCAGGCTTCGGTCCCCACAAGAACCCTCGGACCCCAGAAAGATAGTAAAAGTCAGAAACGGGTCCCCAGGAGGTCAGAAATACAAACCCACACACACACACACACACACACACACACACACACACACACACACACACACACACACACACAAGTGTGTTTTGGTATCCTTATGGGGACCGTCCATTGACTTCCATTGATTTTAGTAACTAGATTTATACCTAACCCAAACCCTTTTACTAACCTTAACCATTACTGATCTATAACTAACCCTAAGACTAACTAAAACTCTATTCACACCATACCTATAAACCTAACCCCTAACCCTAAAAAGGGGAGTCCCCCTCATGGGGACCAGGCTTCGGTCCCCACAAGAACCCTCGGACCCCAGAAAGATAGTAAAAGTCAGGAAACGGGCCCCCAGGAAGACAGAAATACAAACACACACACACACACACACACACACACACACACACACACACACACACACACACACACACACACACACACAAGTGTGTTTTGGCATCCTTATGGGGACCGTCCATTGACTTCCATTGATTTTAGTAACTAGATTTATACCTAACCCAAACCCTTTTACTAACCTTAACCATTACTGATCTATAACTAACCCTAAGACTAACTAAAACTCTATTCACACCATACCTATAAACCTAACCCTTAACCCTAAAAAGGGGAGTCCCCCTCATGGGGACCAGGCTTCGGTCCCCACAAGAACCCTCGGACCCCAGAAAGATAGTAAAAGTCAGGAAACGGGTCCCCAGGAGGTCAGAAATACAAACACACACACACACACACACACACACACACACACACACACACACACACACACACACACAAAAAGACAAAGATACATAGAATCCAAATAATTACTGAACCCAGAAGTCAGCAGCACTGTACAGCCAGCAGTGTGTTAGCTTCCCTGTTGTGTGTCTGTATTGTGAGTGTGTGAGTGTGTGAGTGTGTGAGTGTGTGTAATGTGTACTTTAATGAGGAGACAAAGGACAGACTGGTTTACAGAGGAAAAACTTCCAAATCCCATTACTGCACTGGTTAGAGTGTGTGTTCAAAAGTAGCTGTGTGTATCATTGTGCTTTTGGTGAGCTGTGTGATTATTGTGGGTTTATTTTGAGTGTGTGTCCATGTGTACATATACGTCTGTGTGTTGTGTTGTGTGTGTCCCACTCTGTCCACAGTAAACAATGACTTCTCATTAAAGCTTTCCGCACGGCTGCAAGCGAACGCCGAGTCCTGGAACCTGGATAATCCACTTCACAACACAAACAACACACACATCCACAAACACACTAAAGTTCTCTGAAGCCTGCTGACTTACAGACCTCGTATCAACTCACTGGTCACCTGAAGGGAGGGGACATACATACATACACACATATATATATATATATATATATATTTATATATGGAGACAGATGAGATAAAATGAGAGGGAGAAAGACAAAGAGGGAGAAGAAACAAGAAAATAAGGTTTTTATTATGTTGGTTTTAAGAGAGTAAAGAATGAGTATGATTGAGAGAAAGAATAGAAGGATTACAAAGTCAAGTTTGTGGAGAAAAAGGAGGAGAAAATCAAAAGTAGGAGCAAAAGAGGAGTAACAACACCAAGGAAGACCAAGGAGAAGGAGCAGCTGAGGGAGTGGGTGTATTTGTCAGTTTAATCCTCTCCTATTAGCGGCTCCTCTGTGTTCTGTAAGGATTAGCTTGTTGTTTGAGCTCCAGCAGGTCGAGGAGCAGGGGTCCGCTCTGGCCCCTGCGGCCCAGTGAGAAGCCTCTGAAGACAGGCAGCAACCTATTGTGGATCCCTCTACATCCACACTTGTATCCTGGAGCTCGCAGAGAGGATTTACTGTCCGTTTGTTTGTTCAGAGCCCAGCAGCCAATGAGGTGATGAATGGGGAGCGTTTCCCACGGCAACGGTTTAGAGGGCCCTCCCCTCAATTAACCTCTTGGCATGACTCACGGGCCCAGAAAAACACACACACATACTCAAGAGATAACATGTGCATTGATATGCAAGATACGAGCTGTGCACATATCAGGTCAGGCTGAGTCTGCTGCTCATAACTCATACTGCACACACACACACACACACACACACACACACACACACACACACACACACACACACACACACACACACAGCTTAGCAGCACATGCTGTATTTACGATTCGGGTCACACACGTAGAGATAAAAACAATCCGAGGTGAACATGGGTCAGTGGTTCTACTCATGCTTTTAATGCAGAGCACAAACACACATAGAGTTTAAGGGCAAAGCATCACAAATCCAGCTCAACACTAAAAATGTGGACACACAAACATACAACTTACATGACACGTCACAAAAAAAACACAAACTAAATCCAACTGTTTCTGTGATATAACACAAGAGGATGTCCAGGCTCTCTTGTCCCCTCGGGAGTGAATTCAACCTAACATTAACTTTCAGTAACCTGAAGCGTTTGATTGGCAGAGTCATACATGGTGGGTGTGGCCAAGCCTAGGAGACATAACTAGGGGGATTCTGTGTGATGGCCTTCAAACGGCAAGCAGACAGGCCAGCTTTCACATCATATCAGATCAGTCCAGTATGTGCATGTGTGTGTGTGGAGGTGTGTGTGTTTGGGATGGTTTGGGGACATGTGCATGAGTGTATCTGTGCAAGCAGCAACAACTGCAAGCACATTTAAACATGTTTGCGTGTGTTTTTGTGTTACACAACAAAAGACAAAGGAAAGGGTTTGGGGACATGACTGGGTTTGTGTTGTGTGGAGGGAAGTGCTGTCCAGGGGGACGATCTTCTTCTGCTCCAGTTAGAGCCGTCAGACACCAGCACAGTCCTCCACGGTCCACTTCCTGTCCATTTTCTGTTGACCTCTGACCCCTGCTGGCTGACTTCAGGTCCCTAGGGTTGTTCAGAACAATTTTTGTGAGTGGGAATGTGTATTTGTTTGTAAAGACAGAATATATGCGTTTTTACATTCTCTTTGTAATGAAATGTGAATAATTAATATTAAGAATAAAATAATGACATCACTGTGTCAAACACACTGAAAACATGTTAGACTTCATCTTTCTGCCTGATTCGCTTAATCATGTGTCTCATAGAGCTTCATTGTTGAAGTAGAATATGAGATTTATAATTACAGATTCAATAAATCAGGTTTAGCTGCTGTTAAACATCATATTCAGTTTGATTTTTAACATTCCATAAATAAAACTAGCTGATTCTAGACATTGTGTTACATTTCATGAACACATTCTGCTAAAAAAGTAAACAGATAAAACACACTATAAACTGCAGTCATCAAACAGTTAGTGTCTATATGGAGAGACGATGTCGTTTGTTGAGACACAGAAGTTTATTTGATGTGAAACACTGTTTACCTTTAACACAGAACAGAGCAGCAGATCTGGATAAATCTGATGTCTTCTTTCTCCGACCTCGTCCAGGAAACCAAATCTAAAGTCTCTTCCTCTAATATAAAAGGTTATTGCAAAGACTGATCACCAGTATAATGTGGAGCTGTTGATAAGGAGTTTCTTTAGCCAAAAACTGGTGCCTGAAGTACAAGTTATGTGTCTGTGTTGTTTTAGAACCTTTGACATCGGTGTCTTTGTGTCTTTGGACACAGAAAGGAAGTTGGTATTTATCTACGTGGAAACAACAAGATTTATTATAAAGAGATGAGATTATAGAATTTAGTCAGGACAAACGGAGACAGACAGTAAGAAATAACACGTTTTCACATCATTATTTTATCAGTTTGTATATCATTTTGTCAAAAACACATTCATGAATTCTTTATGTATGTTGAGATGAGCTGACTGAAAGAAGGTTCACTGTGAGTTCATTAGATTTAAATGTCTGTCAGAAAAAAGGTTGAATCAGCAGATAAAACTGCAGCTGGAAGCAACTTTCAGAGGAGATTCCCTTCAATCTCCACGTCAAGTACCTGCAGGGCTTCAGGACAACTTCTCCACATAGAGAACCACACAGAACTGTAACATCATGTTCTTGTTTTGTTTGGGGGTTTAACTGGAGTTCAGCTCATGAAAGTTACTTTTGGGGTTTTTTGAACATTCATTAGATCTTTGCGTTGTCACCACTCCATGTTGTGTTAAAATGTGTGTTGGTTCTAAATCTGAAAACAAACCAGTAGCGCTCCAGCAAAGCACATTGAAATAAGATCATGAACACAGAGAGAGAAGGTTTCAGGTTTAGGATCTGTTTTCATTTCACCAAAGTTTTCTATCTTTACGTAGTTTTAGATCTTCAGTTGAGAACGTCAGAGATGATGAACCACTGGTGTGTTTTAACCATTACGCTCATGACCTCCTCAAACCTTTTACATACATGTAGTTAGATCATGATTCTGTAATTTCTTGGACTTTAGTTACGTTGGGATGGAACTGCATTGTTTCTTTATTCCTCTATATTTCATTTTTATTATTTTATGTTCATATGATGCAAAAATGTCTGGCTGTTGCTTTTCAAAAAAAATGATAGTTACAAGTTTAAAGAAAATTGTCTAGAATTTTACAAATGTGTATTCTGGGTTTGAAGCATGTCAGCTTGGACTGCAGGAAGATCTGATGGTCCAAACCAGCAGAGGTATCACTGAAGGGAATAAGAGCTGCAGCTGTTCTACTTTAGTTAAATATAGTAAAAAGTACAAGGTGCAAAGACTTCATACAGTTGAAGGTGCTGGGTGAAAACTTTTTAAGCGAGGTATGGATTTTTCTGACTTTGCACTTTTCCCATACCACTTATGCTATTTAAGGAAAGCGCAGTATCCCCGTCGTCCATTAATATTCCCAGCTGCTCTTTGGTTAATTTTCTTCTGCTTTGTGTATCCTCTCTTTTCTGCCTCTGCGACCTCCTAATTTACCCACAGGGAGCAGAAAGTTTCATCTTCTCTTAATAAACTTAATTTCCACTGTGTGTGTGTGTGTGTGTGTGTGTGTGTGTCTGCTTGAAGACAAGGAGGTGCAGCCATGCAGTAAATTGTCCTTGTCATCTGTGTGTCACCAGCAGAGTCGGTAACCTTAACGAGGACTCTGAGTGCGCCCGTTCCTGCGCTCAGTGGTGTTGGTCTCTAAGGGGCCTCTGATCAGCGTCCTCATCTTACAGTGGGGACGCCGCTGATCCACCGGGACGCTTCCCTCGACATGGTGGTGAGGACACTGCTGACGCCCTCGGCTTGTGTTGCTGCTAATTAGGAAAACATTGTTGGGCTGAAGGAACTTTTTGCTGCTCATTTGGTTGATGTTTTTTTGTGTGGTTTGGTGCCTTGCTCAAAGGCAGCTGAAATATTACTGATAAATAATGTCCTTTTTCCCTCCATATGAAGGTGATTTTTATTATTCATGATTAATTCATACAACTATTTGATGCTGATACATCAGAACATCCGTGTATCTGATCTTGTTCGGGTTTGAGTTTTAGAATGTTGAGACTCACTTTGAGGCTCATGTTTGACCTCAAGTGGCTGTTTTCAGATTAACTACCAACAGTCATACGATCCAGCTACGTGTGTTGTTGATAAAAAGATGTTACTTCTGCAGACGTTCAGCTTGGTTTGTTTTTATATTCACCAAATCCTGCAGAAGTGTTTGATGATTCCACACGAGCCTGTCAGAACACACGTGCACAAGTGACATGAAGCGATGGAGCCAGTTTAAACACATCCGAATTAGACTTTAGAAGGCGACAGCTGCATTATAAAAGCAAACCATCATGTATTTGTGTGAACCAGGATGATTCTACCAGTTTAGACTCAGTTACATAACAATCACATGTGGGACAAAGAACTGAGTCCTCCATCGCTGCTTCTGCTGCTCCAAACTTTATTCTCTTTTTAAGATGTGGGATTTTCTAGATGGATTATTTTAGATAAAATAAATATGTCATGAATATCCTCTTCAAACTAAACATTTTAAAGACTTTGAGCTCTTGACTCTCCACATGAATAAACAGACTGTGTGTTAACACCAGGAGGAAATGGGGTCAACATGTATTCAGTCTTTCCTCTGACTGTGACTCAGCCTCCTTTGGCCTCTCCTGTCTCCTAAAACATCTCCTTTTCCTTCACACACTCTCACGCTTATCACCCCTCGCAGCGATTTGATTCTGATTCTTCCCTTCAGTCATTTTCCTGGCTGCTCGCTCCGTCTCTCTCATACTATCTTCTTTGTAAACGAATCCTCATCCTCGGCCTGCATTTGCATGGGCGGGAGCCAATAAGGCGTTTGGCAGCGAGAGGAGGCCGACTGGGAGAGTAAGGAGGAGAATCTCATTTCCATATATAACGAGGCCTTTTCTGCAGGCAGCCAGAGACCTAGAAAACACAGAGAAATGAATTTATTTATGTATGGTTTTGTCAAAGATCTCCCCAAATGCTTGAAGTCAGTCCAGGAAGCCAATTATGCGTTGGATTGCGAGTGAGACATTTCTTTCAATTTATTTATCTTTTCAGCTTGCTCTGCTATTTTACACCAGAAAAGAGAGAAAAGATCAGCTGATGAGCAGCCGAACCGAACCGAGGTGATTGCAGCGTTATCATTTCTTCTTCACGTCTCATTCTTGTTCAGATCAAAGAGGCAGGCTTTCATGGGCTGCCTGCTCCTCTTCTGCTCGGCTCCAGGCCCGTTTCAGAAAGAGACGCTTCAGGGAGATAACCAACCTCGCTTTTCTGCTTTTACAGTAAATGTCAAAGAAACTTGCCCCAAACCAGAAAGAGATCTGAATGGTTTCACATCAGGACAACAAGACATGCAGGACACCAAGGGTGTTTTTGTTATCAGCCATGATGAAGAGGAAAAAGAGGAAAGGCTGAGAATATAAAATACGAGCATCGTACATTCTTCAGGCTTGTGCATTTTTTCATACTTTTTTGCCCATTCTAATCTGTGATGCAAAAGAATTAAAGCGTGCAGCCGAGCCGTTATCTCTCGCACACAGCACAAGAAAGAGAAGGAAGGAAAAGGCGAGAACTGAATAATGAATCAAACACACTACAAAGCCTTTTACTTTCACTATACTTCACCTTAAATATTGAGAGGCCTGCTTCTCAGCCCACCGCTCCTCTCAGGCAAACAGAAAAGAGGCAACTTTTGAAGAATCGAAGGCCTGATAGATCTCTCCTTTGCCTGTTGGTTTCTTTTCGTCCGAATGACTCCCGACTCAGCTGGTGACAATTTTGCATAATAAGGACCAAGAAACTGGAGAATGGGGATGATCTGAGCAGCTGGACAGCTCAGTGAGGAACACATGGACGTCTCAGCGGGAAGGCGGGGAAGCAGCTGATGGATCAGCAGGAAGTAGTACTCTCAACTCGTACTCTCAAGATGTCAGTTAGGTGGAAAAAATAACTTAGATTTAAACAAGTGTCTCTTAAAGTCCAGTTCTTTCACACGAGGTTTGAATCAAGAGTTTTAATAATCTGTTCATGAGCTGCTAATTTACACAGATTTGGTTGAATGTGTGTTTTTGCCAAAAGGAGCCTGAGAGAGTCGAACCTTGGCTCTGAGGGACTGGTTCTACAGTTCAGAGCAGGACCATGATTGGGACTTTGGATTGGAACCAGAAACCACCAACACATGCTGGTAGCTGTTTTATTCATTTAACAGATGTTGTTGTGTCTGAATGACATTTGCAGATGTGGTGAGAAATAAAAGAACATTGAGAGACATTTTTACAGGTGAAGCCTTTCTTAATCCAAACCTCACGGTGTTTAATCCCTAAACGTAACCAGGAGGTTTAGATGCTTAAACCTGAAAACGAGTAACTAAAAACTAAAACTGAATTTAAGAAGCACAAAGTTGGTAATTTTACCTGTTAAATTTGTTAAAGGTTGTTTACTTCATTCTCATATGAATGACCTTGGGTGGTCGTAGCCTAGTGAGGAGGGAGATCACCCCTCATCTGGAAGTCCCAGTCTGCCCTCTGCTCCTCAGAGATGAGGATGGGTTAAATGTAGAGCCCAAATTTCCCCAAGAGGGATCAATAAAGTATATTGTTATTAATATTATTATTATATCACACATTTCAGCTCTGACAGTCTTTGATATCTTCTTTACAAACATATTTCCATTTTAAACAGTCAGCACTGTCACGTTTGTCACTTATTCTGATCACAGTTGATTTTTAGGATTTTTACCTCTCAGACAGATTTAATGTGCAGGTGATTTTTTTCCGGTGACATAGTGATTTTTTATGGTTCTTCCTAATTGAATAATAGTTGATAATGATTCAAGGTGATGAGGGCTAAAGCTGCCGCTGTTTAACACATGGCGAGGTGCTAATGGAGCCCTCCAGACGCTCCTGTTGTATTGTAACTGCCAGCAGCAAACTTTCAGCCACAGCAGTAGAAATGTGGGATTTCACGGCTTCCCCTGGAAGATAATCTGATGTTAATTACCATGGGGTGCCAATAAATCACTCACAGTCATGTCATAAACATGAAGGGGTCCTTCATGCATCATTATAGCTTTGCAGAGATGAGGGAGCGCAAGCCTTTTCCCCGTGACACGCTCCGCTTTGCATAAAAATCCCTTCATTATCCCGCCCCATCATTTCCCTCACATGGTGGTGAAGGTTTCACTTTAACAGCCTCCATCATGTCTTTCTTCACATTCACTCATGTCACTGATGTCAAATTACAAGGCGTCTCTTGACTGTACCGAGGCTTCACGTAGAGCTCCATAAAGAGGTGTTAATGTGGGCAGAAGGACAGAGGATGGAGGTAATTATAGACTTTTTAGCTCTTCAAGATAATCGATTATATAATTGATGCTTTTAAGATCAATTTAGAAAGTGATTCATTTGCATATAAATAATTCATCTGCTGACTTTCTATATTTTCTTGATGCTGTTTACAGAGCTTCTGTAAAGCCTGAAAATGCAAATTAATCTAAAGACTTGTGATTATTGATGTCCTGTTTAGTGTCACACCATCCCAGAGAAATTCAGCTTGAGTCACGATGTCTATGAACTGTTGGTGTTGTACAAACATGCTTGTCTTTGGTGACATAGTTGTGTTACCTGTATTTGAGATACCTGAGAAATACAAGAAGGATTGTTGTTACTTTTAAGGAGAAATCCAGAATGTAGACTGAACCATGTAAAACTGCATCATGGTTGTCCAGATACATCTCCCAGCTGTCAATCAATATGAGGAAAAACAAACCACCACACTTCCTATCCCAGCATGCAGTGGGCTCTCCTCTCTGCTGATAGTACTCGATTTGAATGAGTGCAAACATAAAATTATGACCCTTTAAAACTCATCAGCTTCCAGATTTAGTCAAAGACTTTCTCAGGCTGCATTTCTGGATAAAGAAACACTTAAATTTAGAGCTAACAGGCGACAGGCTTGAAATACAAGCGGAAGCTTTGAGCTTCAGTGCTGAATTTGCGAGATGTTGGCCAAATTTCCCCTGAACCAGACCGCTGGTACCAGTTACCATCTGGTGTCCATTATGATCAACACTTTGGCTGACAGTGGAGGGATTCTAAAGAATTTATCACTAAAATAACATATGATTAGAAACAAACTTGTGATTTCTTTGATGAGTCAAATGACAGATCACGATAGGATGCCAGAAATATCACAGAACCAAGAGACTTGACAGGCTGTTGTCATTTAAATTTAGCAGTGAACAGCTGCTCTGCTTGTACTCTGTCCTATCAGTCTTGGATGAATTGATGGTTTTTATCTGCCCACCGTTGCAGACAAATTCTCACAAGGGCCAATTTTTCAGACGTACTCTGTAGATGCTAAAGTAAGCTCATTTGGATCTGTTTGGTACCGTGACTCTCAGAAAGTGACATGAATATCATAGATGTAACAAGTTGGCACAAGCCTCTGAAACAAGTTTAAAAAAACAGCAGTATATTAATTTTACTGTTGGGTCTGTTTCTGGCTATCTTCTTGTTCTTCCAACTCCTTATTATATTATTTATAACAGTATTTTTCCAATGATGTAATCAGTATAAAAATATAATCTTAAAACAACCATGAGCAACAAAAATATTCTGAACATATAAACAAATTATTTGCTACAAAAACAGAAAACGAAAAAAAGACCAACAAGTTTTTAACCAGATGATTTTAGGAATTATTGAATTAAAAACACACCTGGACACATAAAGGTAATGTGTTAGCTGCAGCAGCTAGCTATCTGCTAGCAAGAACAAAAACATTTAACTAAGACTACAACTGCACTCTGACTCTAATATACACAGTCTATCCAATCTATCCAGATTCCATGTCTTCATATCATGAACAGGCATCAGGCGACACGGTGTTTTCTATAGACGAGAAGAAACTGGGGACACATGGAATAAAATGAAAAACATTAAATAATCACACATTCATTACAAATATGATCAAAGTTTGCTCTATTTCTTTTATTTCACACTCTATTATACACATTTATAACATTGTTCAAAATAAACATCCTACAGACTAACGTATAAAAATCTGACTTTAGATTAAAAAAACAAAAAAACAACTTTGTTTTATTTCTGTTTGACCCACATGACCCACAGTCTGACACCAGTCCTGGTCCAGTGGTCAGGGATCCCTGCTTCAAATGATCTGATGTTTTCAAAAAGTTACAGCTAAACTACCAAAAGTTTATATTTCTAGTACATATGGGTAAAAATGAAAAGAATACTTTAAAATACGAGACTCAACAGAACCTCAGATTGTCAAAACTAAAACCTACAGACTATCAGAAAAGTGAGAAAAGTCTGAAACATATTTCTGGGTAAAAAAAAAGGGTTTGTCTGGTTTTCCTGAGGTAGACTTACCAAGACCTAGAGACGCCCCCCCCCTTCCCACCAGGTGAGGATCCATTCTGCAGGACATAAACACAAATAATAACTCCAGGCTGTGGAAGCTGAAAAACCTAGAGTGCACCGTCTGTGTGTAGCAGATGCGTGTGTGTGTGTGGGGGGGGGGTCTTCTAGCTGTGCTCTGACTTTCTTTTCAATAATACATTTGTCAGCAGCTGTTTCAGGGTCCGACAGTAAGATTTTATAGTGTTTAATAAAAGCTTTGACACAGTATCAGCACATCCAGAACTAGCCGGTAGTATCTGACATCGTTTAACATTTTGAAAGCAAGACATTAAATGTTCTGACCCGACTGGAGCTAACAGTGAAATCCAGAAGAAAGCTCTTACAAACAAAGATAGCAGCAAGTGAAGAACACCCACAAAATCACAGTGGCACAAAACAAGTTAGTAATTAAAAGCTAAAATATGCACAAAAGGAAAGAAGTAGTTGAAATCAGCTTTTATGCTGTTAATGCTTTTATTCCTTTGTGTTTATGCTTGCGGTCAAGATTCTCTCCACAGAGGATTTAAATCCCCAGAGAGTCTGACAGCATACAGGTTACAATAAAAACAAACAGTAGAATAAAACTAATTCTTCTCCTGCTGTGAATCTACATTTCTAATGAGTTTGGAGGCGTCTCAGATAACCTGGCCGCGCTCAGCTTCAGCCAATTAAAGCGTCCGAGGAAGATGAGCGTGCTCGGTGTCCTCACTGCCACATCCCTGTTTCTAAACATCTGGCTGGAGTCTGCTTGCTGCACTATTGACCATGCTGACGGGTCTATTAGAGGCTGTGTGTGTGAGTTTGAGCTAATACAGGAAATGACACAGCAGCAGCAGGTACACAGGCTGCTCGGAGCACCCGTCTAAATGGATCAAATGGAACCTGAATTAACTGTGAGCGCCGGCAAATTCAAGCTCAGAGACTCGATCTGCTGCCCTCGCTGCTGCTGGAAACAAATCAAAAAGAGTTTATACGTGTGCTTTGCTTTGTTTTGGACATTATGGGCTCCATTCCTGCTGTTGAACTGTGTCTCAGTCATCACAGGATGTTTTCTCACTTTAATTAAATCTGTTGGGAGGTCACCGCTCATTCTTCACCCCTTTATTTGAGTGAATTCAGTGTCCTTAACTCCAGCAGCAGGAGGGGGTGATAAGCAAGAGTCTGTGGGACTAACAGCTTCTTTAAATCAGTATAATATTGTTCTTCACAGAAATTAAAAATAAAACTGACGACAGAACTGCATGTCCAACTGCCTGCAATGTGCATCTGAATCAGGTTCATTTATTAAAACAAAGTAACATTGTTTTCTTATTTAAAGCTGTAAAAATATCCGACTGAGCTCCAGTTTCTTTGTCCTGCAGCTGGTTGATTCTTCTCTCAACACTCGAGGAGACATCGGAAACTAAAGCTTGATCATAACTCCAACAGTCATCACATCTTTGAACTATCTCAGACATTTTTCATCACACAGTTTATAAATGTATCATTTAATAAAAGGTCCAAACTCTGAAAACATTTATAGAATATATGTTTATTTAACAAATATGATTTTGGCTTTTTGCTTCATCAGAATCGTTTAGCCTCCTGTAATTAACCACAATCTAAAACAATAAATACAACCATCTGATACACAGGGACAGAGCATCTGATGGACACTAAATACTGAGTTGGATAAAGTTTAAAAACAGCCATATAAAGAACAATAAGCCGGCATCAGCCCGCCTGCAGCAACACACTGAAATGAGACATAAATCAACCTCTAAAATGTTCCACATTCAGATTCAATACAAGAAAGAAACACAGGGATAAAAAGGAAAACCAGAACACTTCCTGAAAGTTACACCCCTAAATAAATAAACAAACAAACAAATAAATAAATAAAAAGGAGAAAACTTCACAATTACATTTAAGATCCAGTTTTATAACACAGAAGAAGCTCTCTAGTGTTTTATCCACCTTCTTCCTTCTGCTATCTCTTTTTTTTATTAATTTCCTTTCTCCTATTTCCCTGTATCCAAAAATAAATAAATAAATAACACACACACACACACACACACACATATAAAGACCTGAATTTACCTGTACAAGGTGCCAATGCACAAACATTAAAGCCTCCCTGTCACCATCCTGATCATGATTCCATCTGTTTTCACACCCTCCAATTTTAACAGAAACAAACAAACATGCAGCTTACATGTCAAACACACGGTTTGATCAGGAACAGTGTGCTTTGACCTTCAGACGGGGACGTTTCCAAGACACAACAGAGAGATCTGTTTGTTGATGCTTGTATCTGCTCACTGATGGAGACGAGAATCTTCAGCAGAAGAACCTCAGCTCATATATCAGAATCAGAACCACCTCTGCAGTCTGTTACTGTGACTGTAGCAGCTCAAATCAACAGCTGAATGATTGTTCATACAAAATGATGATGATGCTTTCAGTTACAATCATACTCAGAAATATGTCAGAAAATTGGTTTTATTGTGAAGCAGTTCCATCACCAGTTCCACTCCAGAGACCCTTTTCATTCTCAGTATGTAAAGGAAACATGTGGAGGGACTGGAAAATGTGTCTGGTTAGAGGTGAGGATCTGAAAATGAGCCGGATTAGAGCTCAGCTGATGATGCAGAGATGATGCAAGTCTAACTGGAGGTTTTGGCTTACTGTGCTGCAGCAGTGAGAATGTGTTGGAGGATTGGTGAACAAGCATCACTTATACTTCTCATTCAGGATGTGTTGTGTAGAAAATAATCCTTCTGAGTCTCTGAAACTTTTTCTGTTTGTTTCTCTTTGATGTTCTGCGTCTGTAGTTTCAGATTGACTCATTTTTTGTCAACTATAACTATGAAAATTCATTTTGGACACAGTTGATCTTCAGTAAAGTAAATAACATAAAAAGTGCTCTGAACCTTCAGACTTTTATCATCCAGCCTGATTCTGTTTGAGTACTTGATCTAAACAGAGCTGTAATGAGGCTGCTGCTGTGTCGACAGCATGTCACTGTGATTTACTGTTCGAGCTTTCATCAGGAGCGCCACCACCTCACACACACACACACACACACACACACACACACACACACACACACGTACACACAACATACAAAAGAAAACGATCAAATGAATGAGCTTCTCTCTCTTCTGGCCCAAACTTCTGCTTCATTTGAGTGCAGAGAGGGTTGTATCTCACCGTCTGAGGGTTCATCTTTCACAGCGTTTCACAGCGTTTCACAGCGTATTCTGCGGGTAAAGTTGCCCGGGGCGGTATTTGATTCAGCCAGTATCAGCCTTATTTGTTCGCTTTACTCAGTCAAGTACACATGGCGTACAGTGCAGCTTCTCATCCACTTAGCACTTGGCAGATAAGAGCTTTCTTATCCTGCTTATCTTGCAGAAGATAAAACACCATCAGAGGCTGAGTGGAAATGAGATGTGGCGACAAACCGAGTCTTTAAATGAGAGGTGTTTCTTCATTTCCAATAACGATGGCCTATATAGAGCGTGAAATGCTCACAACTTGGTGTGAGGAGGAAAACAGCATCTGTGTGTATTTGTGTGTGATGGAGTAATGCAGCAGCATCATTTGGGTGTAAAAAGCGTTCACTCTGAATAAGTTAACGCATCCAAAAGAGCGAAGGGAAGGTTGTGGAGGGACAAACCTGAATTCCATTTTCTGCATCACTTCACCTGTTTGCAGAGAGCATGGTGTGTGTGTGTGTGTGTGTTTGTGTAGGTTAGTATGTGTGTGTGTAGGTTGGTGTGTGTGTGTGTGTGTAGGCTAGTTGGTGTGTGTGAGTGTAAAAGATGGTACGGAAGAAGAAGAGGTGTGTGGTGTGTGTTGATGCTCAAAAGGCCAAATGTTCGGCCGGGAGAAAATGGATGAAAGGTCGTGATGCATCACCTGTCGGCCAAATCGCCATCTGACCTGCGAGGTTTTTCATCCCATTCCTCTCCTTCAGGTCTGATTGCAGACGATGTTTCAGGATGTCAGAGTCACCGTCAAACTCATGAAGGAAAACTGAAGACCTGAAGACCAGACTGAAATCTCAAAGACAGCGTAAATACAAACAACTATGTCAGATAATCCTAATCCAGTTATTGATTATTTGAATGGTTGATGTGACTTTAACATAAATAACCTAAAACAGGCTATTCATGAACCTGAACCCTCAGAAGATGATCATTTGTGATCGTGAAACTGGTTGATTTTTATATAATTAAAAAACTATTGAAAAAGTGCATCAGAACATCGTGACGATGCAGATAAAGTCAGAAGAAAGTCTGTTTTACAGAATCTGGTTACAAATATTTCAGTGAGGGTAAAATCAGAGAGCACGAAAAGAAAAGAAGAAAAAAGAAATGAGTCATTGACAGAGAAAAAAACAGAAGCTTTAAAAAATAAATCTCAGATCGTTGAAGTCTCGACATCAGAAAAAAAATAGAATAATGTTTATACCATAAAAATACTAAATGACAGTTGTCATGTGAATCACTTTCCTTTCCTTTCATTTCATTTCTTTTCATTTCATAAATACAACCCATATATTTTCTAATATTTGTTACTCTATATGGACCAATAGTTGGTGATTTTGGGCCCCAATAACTTCACATCACAGTTTTATTTTTTTATCATTGTGTTAAATAGTTGATAAATGTTTGTTTTACTATATAGTCCAAAATTACTTCATCATGTTTAAAAGAATAACCCCCCCCTCCCCCCCCAACACACACACACACACACACACCTTCAGATTAGAAGGCTGGATTATTCAGCAGATTCTTTTGTAAATCCAGACAAATCCAAACCTTGTTTTTAAATTAGTTTTGGTTTCATTTCGGTGAAAGATTTATTTCATTATTTTGAACTCTGCTGTTTTTTCCTGGTTTTCTGCACAGCTTCATGAACATGAAACAACATCAGCTTATTCCAGATGTTGTGTCTGTTTTTGTGTTGGAACGACTGAGTTGGAGAGTTTGGCTGGTTGTGATATTTCTAGTTCTAGAGCTTCCCCTCCCTGCAGTCAGCTGGTTTTCTGAGTGTCTTTGTGACGGAGCGACGGGTGGATTTGTTTTTATTGACAGTCAGTGAAGAATCTCGCTGCTTCCCTCAGTTTTCTTTCTTCTTCTTCTCCTATTTGCTGTTGTGACAGAATGCTGTGAAACGCTACGACAGAGTCTCATTCCATCTTTTCATTCTTGTTTGTGCCTTCTGGTAAACACGATCACTTGGTATAAAGTATTTCCTGCTTCTTTTTCTTCATTCTGCTACTTTTGATAAATTACACATATGTTTATATTTTTATTACCACCAACCATTTTTCAAAGCAGCTGAAGGTGCAGTCTTTCAATCGAATCTGCATGGATGAAGATCTTTCACTTCACAGTCCATTTATTAAAATCATTAAAAGCATTAATACATGTAAATTGCATGTATTGGAGTGTGAAGTCATTTTCCCTGCAGCGCTCACAAACACACGAGCCTCAGAAATTCAGGGAGGAAGTTCAGCTTCATCAGCTGCAGAGGAAGTGTTGACACACACCAGAACCGTCTCAGAGTACTGATTCTAATCTACCAACCTGGCTTCCAGAGATTAGACACGTCCCTTCAGGGTGTTGATTCAAACATTTGCATCCGTTTGAATATGTTTGGTTAGACCTAGATCTCTGTTCTGCTTTGTCAGGCAATTAATTGAACATTCTCAGATTATTTCATAGATGTTGTGATATCTGATATATATCTCTACAGTTTATAATCCTAAATTTTAGTTTAGCGCTAAACTCTCTGATCAAAAATGAGTTTCAGCATCCTTATTAATATCTCCTTTGCAATGTTGTCTGGATTTTTGTTGATGCACTGCAGCTAAAATGAGTCACAGAAATTTGGACGTTACATGACTGAACTGCTTTGATCCTTTTTGTTCACAATCACAATTTATATTTAATGTTTTTGTAGATTTTTCTAACTATTTGATGATGTCATCGTAATTATAAATCCTTTTTACTCTGTGTATCTCTTACTGCTTTGATGCTTAAAGATTTGATACAAACCCTCCTGTATGCAGTGAGTGCACATTTAATAGAGTTTATAGTAACTAAACTCTGACTTCTCAAAACCAGAAAATTAAATGTATTTTAAATGCAGCATGTCTCATACATAAAACAATATAGAGACACTAAAGAAACATTGTAATAAACACTATAAATATCACAGAAAAATACAATATTATAAAGCACTATATGAAGCACTATAGCAACACTATAGAAACACTATATGAAGCACTATAGCAACACTATAGAAACACTATATGAAGCACTAAATACAAACTATAGAAATGCTATAAAAGCACTAGGAGCCTTCTGAAACTTAAAGTTCAAGAGTAATTTGGGTGAAATCAGCGGTTTTCATTCAACAACTGTGTGTCCGATGCTTCTGTTTTATTCTGTGTCCTGCTTCTCATTCTGTTGCTGTGAGAGACGCAGGTGAGTGGTTACCACGGTGACCTTTGCTCTCAGTTCGTTTTAGTCTTCTCATTTTGATTTGATCATCTTAACAAAGGTTCTCTGGCTCTTTAGAACTACAGCTGGATGGAATATTTAAATATTTAAATCAGGTAATAACTTGAAAACTACTTCAGGAGAAAAAGATCATTTAATGTATTATGAACTTGCCAGTCAATGTATGAATTATGTAACAAAGCTGGTACTATCAACTACAACATTAAAAACTTTGGCAACAAATTGATAAAAATGTGTTTATTTATGTATTTCTTCATTTTATTTTGTGTGCTTTAGTGAGATAATTTTACCAAGTGAACTTTTGCATTCGATGTGTAATTTTGTGCACTACAGATATAATTTTCCTTCTTTCTCAAATTCCAAATGACCTCCAGACATGAAGTTGCAGTTTTTCTTTTGAAGTTGCCCTTAGATGAGAACGAAACCTCTAAATGACTGGTTCAAATAGTGTGGAAACTTTGCTGACTCAGCACACTGCCATCGTATGCTGGAGTTTAAGTGCAGAGGAATCACTTAGAAAAAATCACTATAAATATTTTAGCTACATACTTATAAGCAACACATTTTGGATAAACTAATATTTTATTGTAAAAGTGCATTAAACTCTGTGTGTTGAGCTTAAGGTGTTTCATTCAGATCAGTTTAATCTGACTTCATTAATCCCCAAAATACAAAAACCGATTAAAAACAATGCAATTTTTATATAATACTAAAATATTAACATAAAGTGACAGTCTGTGTCCTCATGGTGGCGTTGTTTCTGACTTTTAAAGGGGTCTCGTGTTTAAAAGATTATTACATTTTTAAATCTGAAATCATTCAGAGATTTGAACATTTCAGTTTTATTTTGATGAGATTCAGCAGTTTATTGGCTGTAAGAAATTGATCAAGCATCAATCAGACACAGTGAGACTGACGGAGTTTAAAGTTTCAAACCTAAGATGTTTCTGTGTGTGTGTGTGTTTGGCTAAGATGCTGGTCAACTCTGCACTTAGCATCCAAATGAGTTGCAACACACACCCCCCCCCCCCACACACACACACACACACACATACTGGTAATGTATGTCTTTATGTGACCCCTGACCCTTCTACAGGACTATAAAAGACTATAAATAGAAAGGTGTGTGAGTGTGTGTGTTAGTGTGTGTGTGTATGTGTGTGTGTGTGGGTGTGGGTGTGTGTGTGTTGATGTGTCAGAGAGGATTGCTAGATCAATAGAAAGCAGAACCCCAGTGACTTATGGGATAGATCAACACTGCAAAGGTGCTGTGTGTCCAGATAACCCCCCAGACACACACACACACACACACACACACACACTGATAGCCTGCCAACTCATTCACCCAATACTATTCATATAGATGGTCAGAAGTGATGAAGAGGAAAGTAAAGATGAATCAACAGCACCAACGTTTCACCGTCTTCCTCTTCGTCTTCCTCTTCGTCTTCCTCCTCATCTTCTTCAGCAACAGTTGGACTGAATAAAATAGTTTATTTAACAAATACATTGATATAATTGATATTGATATAATTTAATATCATGCATCTGTCTATTTGTGTCCTTTGATGAGGGGTTGCTGTTGCTAGGAGACGACCTCTCAGCCTCTGATAGGTTGCCGATTGTTGCACATCATAGCACATCCCAATTTTTTCTCATTTACTGATTTTTTTGCATCAACGTGATGTAAAGATAAAGAAAAAAAACTATTCTTAAGTATGATGTTAAACTTACAAAGTGATGTTGTGTGATCAGCTGATCAGAAGTCAAAGGCCAGACATTCGTGTTTTTGTATTTAATTAAAAGCTTTATGATGTTGTTTATTCACAATACTTTCATTCTGTAATCAGTAATAAAAAAAGAATTAAAATATTAAAGTATCCAAACTTTAGTTCTCGGCAGTGAGTCCCACCTGGATTTTACAGACTGGAACCCTGACACGCACACACACATACACACACACACAGCTGCAGGATTTGGTTCATGCTTGGCTCCAGGCGTTCTGCTGACATTTAACCTCAGTGTGGAAACTCAGAGACACATCAGGGGGATTCTGGGAGAAAGGTTTGTGTGTGGAGGTCAGCTGCTGCCTCCAGCAGAGAATCACAGTCACTTCCCTGGAGTCACTGCATTTCTCTCAAACTCTCAGTCCTTCTTTGTCTCTCGTTCGTTCGTTTTAGTTCATGAGTCACCTCCTCCGTCTTGATTCAGTTTGTTTCTCTCTGTTACTACCAGCTGGAATTTGAATAAGAAAAATCTGAGCTTGTTTAATGTCTGTGAAGGAAAACGCTCCTTCCTGTCTGAAACATCAACAAACCCTGTGATGACGACCCCTCTTTCCCATTTCTGGGGACACTAGACAGTTTTTAGAAAAATGCAGTTTATTTTTTAAGACATGAGGTACATGGGCAGCATCAGGCAGAGGATCTTGCAGATTGTACATTTATCTCTGTGGGACATGCTTGGTTTGCTTCCCGCAAGCGCTTTCATGAGATTACTTTCATTCCAGCAGCTAAAAGTGATTACAAAAAAAATTCAATATAAATAACACCATATGTTTTGGATTTTCCCCCAGATATGATCTGTGCAATCGATCATTTCTCTAAATGTTTAAATTACTTCTCACTAATCAATGGAAAACATTGAAAAAAGAATAAATGAAGCAGAAACAGTTGGTGGTTGTGGCTCGTCCTCAGACTCCTGATTCGCTTCTGACACACAGATTTTGAACTTTCGTTATTTATCCATGAAGACGTGGATTGTATTAATGAAGATGAGTTTTCTGTTCAAACAAGGATTTTTTTTTTTTGTCTGGCTCCAGAATTGTAAAATTTTCAGATTTTAGAGACGTTTGATTCTTTAAGAAACTTGCTGCAGTTGATGTTCATGTTGTTTGCAATTTTTACTTCACCACACCAGCAGAGTTTTATACCAAACTTGACCTGCAGATCCCCTTTCTGCCCATCTCTGCAGTTTTTATTTATTTTATTTTGTTTTTTGTCTTTTTTGAAACACATACTGGCACAGAGAAAGCGTGATCTTTGATGTCAGCGGGTCTGGTCCCTTCTTCCTCCCTGCTGGGTGCAGGAACTGCAGAAAGAAAGAACAAAGACTGATGGGCAAAAAGAAAAGGAGAGACGCAGGTAGAAGAGAACAAAAAGCATGAAGGACAAAAGATAAAAGATGAAGAGGAGGAAAGAATGTGAAATGGGAAACAGGGAAAAAAATGATGCATAAAAAAGAGAAAATGAAGAAGACGTGTTTTGTTTTTTGTTTTCGCTTCATTTCAGCATTTGTTTGGAGGTTAAGTAGAAGTGGTTTTTGGTATTTTCTAGTGTTATTTTCCTTTTGAATGAGGTGACAGAGTTCAGCCTCAGTCACACTGTTGGCTTATTATTCATGTAAAGATGATGCTTGTGCTGTTCAGAGACCCTGAACAGAGTGGAAGTTTGGATTTTGGTTTAATTCATGCCCACATGTTTTTTTCTTCATTGTGTTTGGAGGACTTTTATTGTGTGGAATATGTATTCTTTTGAATTTGCTGCAGCTGAACTCTGGTGATGATGGCAGAGTCTGGTTATAATAGATGTTCTTGTCCATTGGGTTTCCACCCACAGTGCAGCGCTGCTGTTTGGACCTCAGCTAACTGAGCTGAGGAAAACCTCCACACACAAGATCACACCAAACAGCCACAAGGTTAAAACCAGCAGCTTCAGGTCTTACAGAAAGCAGCTCTGACACAAGATATTCATGAAAACAAGAAAAACAAATCAGCTGTTACAATAAAGAAGTAAAATAAAAGGAGTAAATTATGTAACAACTAGTTGTAACATTAGGAAAACAGCAAAATACTGAGGAATAACCTGACCATGAACTCTGGTTCTGTTACACCAAACTGGACTGAAACATGAGCAGAAATTGTTTTTGTCTTTGGGTTTTCTGTGATGTTTGTTTCTGGGACTTTGGCAGTGGATCTTTCAGCTTCTGTTCCCTGGTGTGTTCATCCGGCGCTCGGCTGGATCGGGATGTTTAAAGGTCAGGTCAGCACCCTGGATGTTAGTCGGGTTCCTGGGAAGCTTTTGTTTTCAGAGAGGAATGTTCTGATTATTTTCTTCAACATGTCTGAAATATTTAGTTCATGTACACATTTTACTACTAATTACAGAAACATCACAAACAAGTGATATTTTCACATGATCTACTTTTTCTGAATGAATAGATGTTTAATCTTAAAGCGCTCGAGAGTCACTGACTTTACTTCATATGGTTCAGTTATTTATCATCATATTCTCTTTTATTGAAGAATTATTTGCAGTAATAAACGTTTTAGTACAATTATGGTTCCCGTTTTTGGAGGGTTTGTGTAAACTCCTTCATCTCTTTTTATGGCACATGTTCTGCTGTGTAGTGACCCAAAGTGTGGATCTATGATCACCTGATGAGGTTTATCATTTTTCTCCTAAACAGAAACAAAGAAAGGTCTCAGGACACAGATTCCAGGTTTTATGTACTAAAAAAGTAGCTGAAGACCCACTTTACACATCTATATATATATATATTATTTTATTTTTTCTCATTGTTTATGTTTTCTATTTCTTTGTTTTTCATTGTTAAGCAGTTTGTCCTGTGCCACGCCTTAAGTTAAAGAGAAACTTAACTCGGTTACCCAGTTTAGTTTCGTGCAGCTGCAGAGTTGCTCCTCTCAGCAGCTGCAGCAGTGAACCAGTTTTTCCTGGTGAAGTCGAGCTGCTGAGGCAGTTTTCCTCCAGAGAGCAGCATCGACGAGCTGCAGCCTCGATTCACAGGGACGGACCAACTTCTGTTTGAGGACTTTTACAATCAGATTCCAAGTGAGAGACGATAGAAAAAAAAACTGCCACACTTCACTTCTTTCTTTAAAAAATAAATCATCTGCAAAGTTTATCTCACAGTAGAAAAAAAGAAAAACTGACAAGTTGGTCTACAAGGAAGTTTCTTTTACCGTGGAACAGTCGGATCTCTCTGTTTGGAGGCAGATTTTTGTCCTCAGTGCTGATTTCTTTCAGGATGAAGGAATAGAGAATCTGGAAACCCAGTTCAGTGCTGTTGTAAATCTCTGGTGTCAGCTGAATTTATGAGTAAACATAAAATGAATATTAGTTATAATTTATTATCTTCCTCATTTTCTTGGAGTGTGAAAATGTCTTAGCTGCGTTCTAGTTTTTGCCACTTCAGTTCTTTTCCACTTTTATTTGTTACATTTTATTTGTGGAAAGGTAATAAATGGGAATGAATAAATCAGATCTAATAAGTAATCCTGTCCACTCAGTCCTCTACAAATTAAATTGCCTTTTCTTGTAGCTTAAATGAGCGCAAATTTCCCCTGAGATCAGGCTGAGTTGATGCACCTAAACACAACACGATGTAGAGCTTGTCGTTGGGCTGCTGTTCCTCAACACGCCGCCACATGTTGTTCTGTGCAGCCAGTCATACGTGTCAGCATCAATCTGTCTGCAGTATCACTGAGCCATGAGAGGGAGAATGTGAGAAAGCATCAATCAGCTGCAGGTACACAGTTAAAGTCGCATCGAAAGGGAAGCGGATCGCAGCAGAGTCGCTGACAGACGTCACGACCAACATGCAATCAGCTCCAAGTAACTGAAAGACAGAAGTCAGGAAGCGAGGAAACATGAAAACCTGCTGCTGACAGTCAGAAAAAAAACTTTGATAGATACGTACGTCTGTATAGACGAGTCGAAGTTTAGTCAAAGATGAGATCATGTTTTCTTCAGATGGGGTGTGAACTTAGAGTTTGGTAATAAATGTTTTACCTGAGGGTGTAAAAGAAAAAAAAACTGGTTTCATCACCTGCATGAGGGTCACTATAGGAGGTCTTGGTGTTGTCTGTGAGTTTTAATTACTCCAGTTCCTCCTCCTGCTTTCAGCTCTGTAATCATTTACATCATGATTTATCTGATTCATGAATCACGTTTGCATCTTGGACATTCTGCCTTTTTATCACGTTTCTGGCCAAAAGCTACCAGAGATTTTAGCTTGATTATTTTTCTCTTAAGTGTATTTGACAGTGAGCAGGAAAAGAAGGTTTTATGAAGTTTTTCTGGGATTTACTTTCACTATGTGAAGCTCAGCTGACATGACAATCCAAGAATTTCAAATTAGTTCAGGTTTGATGTTGCTGCTTCCTGTTTGTCAAACAAGCCAAGATGTAAAACTGAGAAAAAGTCATTAAACAGATCAGCGTCAAGTCTGTAAGAACGGATTGTCTGAGTTACATGTTGTTTTCTGAGTCTGAAGCTCAGACTGGGTTTTATGTCATGCAAAGAGTTGAAAGAAGATGACGTGTTCTCAGGGGAACTGTCCGTTCCTGCTGGTTTCTGTACAGGGTCACAGGAGAGTGGTGGTCCCTGGTGGTCCCTGATGGTCCCTGGTGGTCCCTGGTGGTCCCTGGTGGTCCCTGGTGGTCCCTGGTGGTCCCTGATTCAAACCCAGAGCATGTTTAGGAATCTGTTAACTACAAAAGACATGAAACTGATTTCTGATGTGTTCAGATTTTTGCTGGTCAGTTTGAAACCAAATTCTGGTTAATCTACATTCCAATATGAGGATGCATTATAAATAACTTCCAGCTCATCTGCACACATCATGTCATATAGAAGATCATGTTAGTGATCACTAGTGTGCATTTTACATGTCATGCATAAGTTATTTATAACATAACACAAGGCAGTATTTATAACACACACTGTGGAGATCTAATTTGCACATCTGATGCAGAAGATCTACTGGTATGCAAAGTGAAACTAATGCATTTATTAAAACATTCAGAACTTTTTTAACAATATTCAAATTATAGTATTTTAACATGTTTTATCTTTAAAGTCTTTAAAAAGGGTTGAACTGAGTTTGTTATGTTTAAAGATGAACATTAGCTGCTCAGACACACACATCAACTCTGAATGTAAAGAATCAGCTTTCAGAACATTTTCACTGTGACAGAACTAAAAGACTGTGAGGTCCCATTAATAAGCCTAACCCCCACCCTCTTCACCTCCCCACTGCATCCTGGGAAAAGTCAGCGGCAGCTACAGCCGGGGGCCGCGATGCAGCAAATTTATTCACTTTTGTAGGATAATTGAATTTTTCCTTCATAGTAGGCCAATTCCACAGGGGTGGAAGTATGAGTGTGTGCTCCTTTTTCCTGTAGACTATTAATAATTGACTGGTTTCTCTGTGTGTGTAGATTCATTTCACCTCTTCGCTAATTCGGTTCTCTCTCAGATGTGATCTGCAGGTTCTTCAGATATTTCTTTCTTTATTTCCCAGCTGGTTGATGTTATTTACAGGGGCGGGTCACTCAGTTTGGTTTATTGTCTCAACTTCTTCTGTGTGATGAGCGAGTGTGTGAGTTAACTTCAAGAGACAGGCGTAAACAGCAACACTTTAAACCTACAACATTAGTGAGTGTTTGATGCATGGGAAACTGTGCTGACAGCTCTGTAAGTCCAGTTTGACAGCCAATTCATACAAGAGTCACGTCTCTGTCTCAGTGGGAACATAAAAGGAAAAAAAAAGCTGTTTTCTTTTAAACAATCAGGAGCTTATTACAGTTGTTTTGTGCATCATTGCTATCAAATATGATCAGATTTTACAGCTTCACAACAGGAGCTCTCTGTGTGGATGGATGTTTGATGAATTTTAAGCTCTTTTGCAAAAATAATAATGTATTTATGTCCAATTAGATGCAGATTAGAACTGATTCTCTCCTGAAAATGACACATTAAATAGCATGTAGCGTTTGCAGCTTGAAGAGGTTGTTTTACATTTTACTAATATGCAGTAATTAGAGAAAATACAGCTTGGTAAGGAAGAAAATATTTAGTTATATTCTCACTATAGTGTCTAAAAAGGTTAGCAAAGTGAATCATCAAATTAGAATGTTTTCTTGTTGTTGTTGCATTTGGGAGGTTTGTACAAACTGATACCATTTTGGAAACAGAATTAAATCCATCAGCATTTTCTTCTGAAAATTTTTAGTAAAAAATACATACATTTATTTTGCAACTGTAACTTTTTGTTTACAACTAAAACATACTAAGACACAGACACATGTAAGACTTGTGAGATCCTAAATGTCCTGTATTAGACTCCAGCTGCATAACAGTGTAACAGAGAAGAAAATTGATCTGGATGTCCACATAGAAATGATGAGGGATCAATGTCTCCATGGCAACAGAGATGTCTACAAAGGGGAGATAATGGGAGCATCCAGCACCTTGATCCTTTTCTTCTGTATTCATTCTGTTGTAGATCAGCTGCTATGTTTCCATCATTGTCCTGGTTCATGACCCAGTTTTGTCCAAGTTTGCAGCTGTTGGACAAATGGACTCATGTTGGACTCTTGAACACTTATATACAGAGGTCAGAGATCAAAAGTCATGTGGCTGCAGAACAAGTCCAAACCATGAGCCCTCCACCATCATGTTGACGGTTACTGTGAGTTATTTGTGCTAATATACGGTTGGATTTTTGTCCAACATGCAGCTGTGCATTATGGGTAAACACACTGTGGTATGTCTAAAAGACATTGTCCCAGAAGTTTATGGTTCATTCAGATCAAACTTTGGAAACAGAAGCTGAGCTCCCGTGTTGTTTTTCATCAGTAATCCTCCCACACAAGCCCTACCTGTTCAGTCTTTTTTCTAACTGACCTGTTATGACCTTTAACCTTTAACCTACTAACTGATGCCTGTAAAATCTTTGTTATTTCTCTAAATGTTGCACCATCTGACCTCTGACCTCAGGATGAACTTGCTGGGACAGGATCCACTCTTGGGAAGATTGGCAGCTGTCTGTTTCCACTTGTAAATAAACTTTCTCACTGTAGAAGATGAACTCCAAATAGTTTGGAAATGACCTTTGACCCTTCTCAGATTGATGGGCAGGAAGTGTCTCTTCTATAAGGCATGTCTGTGCTCCTTGGTGTTGTGTTAACACACACCTATATGCTCCAGAACAGAGAACTGACAGAAGTTCTGTTTTTCTACAGGAATTCAAACTGATGATGATCAATTAATCAATACATCTGATCAGCAGCTCCTTGATGATGCAGACCCTCTGAAGTCTTGTGGATAACTGGGTGTGACATCTTTATCTCTGCTACATTTGACCAGAACAGCTTTATATCATTCTGTTTCCTTCTTGATTTGAACAGATCTCGACTGAACTGGAACTTAATGAATTCAACTTGGATTGAAATCTATCAGCCTGTTTACGTTAATATAAATGTGTTTGGAGAGAAAAGTCTAACAGATGCTTTAAAAAGCTGGTCATTTATCTCAAGAGACGACGCAGAAAGAAAACTATAACCATTCAGATACTTACTGTTGTCAGTTTCCAGCTGAGCTCCTCCAGAATAAAATTAATGAAGTGAGACCCAGTTTGGACAGAACAGAGACCGGCTTTTCCTTCAAACAGATGCAGATGTGCTGCAGCCTGGCCAGAGTTTGTGTATTCAGGTCAGTTTGTGCATTCAAAGCAAACACAAACCATGTTCCTCTGCATCTTTAATGACCTCTCTTTGCCTCACACACACACACACACACACACACACACACGGTCCGTCTTCATGCTCTCACTCACAGCTGGGTGAAGTGGTCAAATATTTATGGACAGCCAAAGCTTCTGTGTTATTGTACTTGATTCAGCTTCAGGCGTTTTCTATTGCAGTTGCTTTTGCTTTCAAATACAAAAAGCTGCAAATCAAAACAGCTGTTACTTCTGGGTGACGCTCGCTAAAAAGATTTGTTATTTATCTTTAGTAACTCTTCCTGCATGATGGGAAGATTGACTTTTTCTGTTAATTAATCAAAACCTAAAGTATGTTCCTCCAGAGGCATCAGCAGTGTTTCATCACACTGACCCTCTAATCAAACATCAAAAGGTTGAATTAAAAATCAAATCCTAATTCCTAAAGAGATGCAGTACAAACAACCCAAGTTTAAATGTGTAAGTATATATGACCAGATGTTTTCATATCAGACAGGATTAAAAATAAAAGTTTCTTTAAAGTAAAATGTTAGTAACATCTTGAAATGATGTTTGTGACGTTAATACTGATTATTGATCAGGAAAAAAATGTTTTCTGTACCAAAAGCAACATTTAGCACGTATTATAGATCTATTTTTAACAGATGTCTCATTTAGTTTCTCCTCTCAGAAAGAAAACACATGAATTTAACATGTTTTCATGAGCAACTCCATCACATGGGAAACAACCGCAAAACAGGATTTTACATGTTTATTTCACATATTTTAAGTTCTTTTTTTTTTTCTTTGAATTTCCCATGTCAAACATGTGTTTCACATGTTAATTTAACAAGATTTCCACATGTGAAGTTCATGTATTTCGTTCTTACAGGGAAAGTCCAAAGATAAACCTTAAAAATACAAACCGATACCAGCATACGTTCACTTTTCCATGTGTATTTTTACCTAAACGTGTGACGATATCGGAGCAGATTAAAAAGCATTTCATCACTTGGTAGTCCGAGCTGTCGCTGCAGGGACCGTAACGATGGGCTCAAAGCTCGAGCAGATGCTGCTACAGATTATCGATCAGCTGAGGAGGGATATTAAACATCAATTATTTCTGAATCAATGATCAGGGTTGTAACAGCAGGAGAGTGAGTGAGTGAGTGAGTGAGTGAGTGAGTGAGTGAGTGAGTGAGTGAGCGAGTGAGCGAGAGAGCGAGAGAGCGAGCGAGCGAGTGAGTGAGAGAGTGAGAGAGTGAGTGAGCGAGTGAGTGAGTGAGCGAGCGAGTGAGTGAGAGAGTGAGAGAGTGAGTGAGCGAGTGAGTGAGTGAGCGAGTGAGTGAGCGAGCGAGTGAGTGAGAGAGTGAGAGAGTGAGTGAGCGAGTGAGTGAGCGAGCGAGTGAGCGAGTGAGTGAGTGAGTGTGAAACGAGCTGATTATCTGATGGTGTAACCTTCCACGTATCCTGAACCAGCTCAGATCTGGTCAGCGTGAAGGCTCAAGCAGATAATTCACCTGATTTCATTCTCATTGAACCACCCAGAGCTTCATGGATTGGGGTTAGGAGGAGGAGACCACCTTCAACCTACAGGGAAACACATCCTTCCTTCTCAACAAGTCAGCTGATCTTCAGTGAGTCTGAAGGATGTTGTTGACCTGACATGGGCTGGACTTGGTACAAACAAAAGACTTGTTCTAAACCATGTCAATGAGATTGAAATTCAGGTTAAAGAAAAGAGAGTTTTTGAGAAATTTGAGGAGTTCTTAGAGTTTAGAAGGAACAAAAGACAGAAGAAGTGTGTATTTACCCGACAGAACATGATGGACGGTTTTTACTTCACCTCAGCATCATTTTGTTTCCAGTGTCGTCTTAATGCCTGTGTTCTGTTGGTCAATGTGTTAGACACCGCGGGTTTAAAGCAGGGAATGGATTTGTGCCTGGCAGGAAGCAGAGGGGGATGTTTGGGAGGGGGAGTCATTTTAAACATGTCAGTCAATACGTCGATGTCACAGAGGAGCAGAAAAAGAGAAATCCCCGCAGGGCAGAAACAAATAAAAGAGACGACCCAGAAAGCAAAGAGAAAGTGCAGATTCTTTTATTTCACAGTTTGTTTTCTGTTGTGACTTCAGAGAGTCAAGAGGTGGATTCATTTTGGATTTAGGAAACGGGAAGTGGTGGTGGGGGGGTGTCTAATAACCTTTCTGCGTGAGGTGGAAGGGGGGCGGGGGCCTCTGAAAACATCAAATGTTAGTGTTTGAAAGAAAAAGATTTTCATCTTCACTGCTCTCTCTTGCTAATTAGTGAAAGAACTGATGACATTTAAATATCTAATATCCTCGTCTTTCTTTCCCTCCATCTCAGAGATAAATCTCACTCTTGTTTTCCTTCATTCTCTGCCAAACCCCTTTCTGTCCCCCAGATTTTATTTTCTTTCTGCTTTTCTTCCACTTTCATCCCCCTCACCTCCATGCCACCCCCCCCTCTCCCCCTTGCCTTCGTCCTCCTTTCCAGCTCTGTGTCGATTAATTAATTGCCGGCTAATTTAATTTCTCAAAAAGTAATAACTTGTTTAAGCATGAATAAAGACTGACAAGGCAAAGTTCTAATCTGCCCAAAGTTTAATTAGAGCCGGCAAGGTTTCCACACTGAGCAAGACTGGGGGTCAACCAGAGAGGAGAGATACTGAACCACGGACAGGAAGGGGGGGGTTGGACCTAGTCTTCAGGAACGGATCAGGACTACATGGATGCAATGACCTCTCATTCACACAGCTGTGTCTCATACTGGCTCCATCATTCAAACTTAATCACAAACTACAGAAGAGAGCTGTTGATTCTGATCATCTTAAACCTTCTGATTAATACAGTTTACTTTAAAATGATACTTTAGTGTAAGAGGTGTAACAATCCTGAAAAATAAAAATAGAAGAAAACCTTCATGTTTGAAGTATTGTGTAATAGACTAGAAGGCTTGGAGACAATCGGGTGACTCTTGTTTTTCAAGGATTTAAAGGAAATGAACACAAACTGTCACACAGAGATGAGTTACCACGCTGAACACTCACAAGTCCATCCTATCAGATTTAAAATGAAATAAGTCTCATAATTTTGGCATGTTTATAATTCCAAATCAATCTGATGAGAACAAATATAAAGAAAATTATTGTGGTGCTTTTTAAGTCATTCACTTTTGCAGAAAGCTGTCTGATCAGCTGACAGATGAACATTTACCCAAAAACCACAATAAACCTTCTATTCCTTTAATATTAAAGGTCATGTTATTATTCAGAGTTATTAAAACAAACATGTAATTTAGAAAGTACATCATAATGTAAATGTGATGATAAAACTGAGTCTATTAAACCAACACAGAGCTGCAGCTTCAGCTGAGCAGCGGATGTGTTGATGTTCTGGTTTCAGCTGGTTTGACTGACCTGCTGGAAACGCTGCATGAAAATTTAGGGGATTATTCATTTCTGCACCAAACTCCATGACAATGACACAAAGCAAACTATAGCAGGTATTGTCAAACTGTCAGTTAATGTGACCATTTGTAGGAGACAGAAACATGTTATCCCTGAGAGGTTTACACGGATGTCTCTGCCTTTGTTACCAACATCACTGCATTTAGAGGGAAGGTTGGGAGATGGTTGTAGAGAAGCTTTTTATACCGATGATTGTAAAATCTTTATGGGAACATGGAGTACAGAACACACTGATACAGCCAGGATCACAGTGAACTGCCGAGGGAAAGAACACCAAAGACAGGAGTCTGAGTGTGCATGTGTATGTAAGGGTGTGTGTCTGTGTGTACAAGCATCAGTGAACTCAGTGGGTGTGACACTGAATACAGATTCAGGTTTACAGCAGTCTTTATATGTGAGTGTGCATGTTTTCTATAAAAATACACACAAACCAAAACAGCTTTATTGTTGTTATTCATGGAAAAAAAATAACTGTTTTATGCTGCTTTCACTGAAAAATGTCTTACAGGAGTAAAATCAGTCTAACGTAATGATGCTCCACTGGGATGGTGGTTCATCCTCCCACTGAATAAAACCCTGAACTCTGTGGGGTGAGCTGTCAGTGGAAGGCTGTTACATGAGAGTAGAAAAAAAAGCCAATGTTCAGTGCAAATTAAGACAGGCTATATGCAATAACTGTTTTATGTTTCAGTAATTAAATCTTCTGGCTGATCAAAATCCTAAAAGTTATTTTTTATTCCACAGTAATATATATTTAAAGTCAACACTTTATCCTCATTTACTAGTTTTGGATCTAAAATTATACAAATATTCTTATCTGCTGTTTTATCTGTATCGCTGTGTCCAGCACTGAATTAAAGAGAAACCTGACAGGAGAGAGCTGAAGCTGCATCAGCACAATGCAATATACACACACACACATAAACACACAAAAAGAGAGGAAAACGTTCTTAATTTATACAATAAGCTTAACACACATTATATTAACACACAGCTGCTAAAAAACAACATTTCATAAACATAATCTGAGCAGCAGGGCTTGAAAAGTTCAACCAATCATGAAGTCGTGACATCTGAACACATGATGGTAAACTGAGGTGAGTTTCTGTAAACAGGTTGTGATCATTTCATTCTACCTGCGTAGAAAACTCTTTGAACAGCCTCCGCTTGCAGAAACAACTGAGCAAACAAGCTAACGGCTAGTCACAGCAGGGCCAAGAATAAAGTAGATTACTCCCATTATAAAACAACTCTAATCTCAAACAATGTCTTTACACAGTCAGTTTCACATTGATGTTACTGACATGGAAATCTAAGTCATTTGCAGATGCAATTAGCAGCAGAGCCGACATTCTTCTGGAAATGAATATTATTGCTGCAAAAATAACCAAATAAGTTAGACTGATTATTACAATAACTTTTTAAAAGTTGTTGAACTCAATAACTTGATGTGAGTCTGAAATACCAAATTCTTCAGGGTTTGGTGTATTGATCTCAATCGAGGCAACAACAAAATTGAAAGCTCTGAATTCACCTGTTCTGAACCAAAAATGACAAAAACTCCTCAGAGTGCCGTTGTTGTTGTTGGTCTGAGCCTTTCATAGTCTCTAAGGAATAAGTCAAAGTCTCTGAACTGCTTCTAAAACTAAAATGTGTGGGCAGCTGCGTCACCACTGATTGCAGTGGGGGAAGCTGTAGCTCGTCATTTTCTTTCTCCTGAACGTCTTTGAGTGTTCAGAGGAGCTGCACCTCCTCTCACTCCTCTATTGTTCCTGTAAGATAAATTGGAGCCATTGTCATAGACAGAGAAAAGGCATTAATTGAAGGTTTTCTTGCCGAATTCACAACAACACAAACTCTCTCTCACACACACACACACACACACACACACGCACAAAATCCAGCTTCAAAGTAATTAAACACATTAACACTTCAAGCATAGGCAGAAGAAAGAGAAGCTCTCTTTTGTGTACATTCGCTTCCATTTATCACCTCAGACTGAGCAAGAGAGGGGAAGTATGAGGATTTAGCATATCTCTGCGACTAAAGTGATGGAGTGGAAAAAGACGAGGAGGAAGAGGAAAAAGAAGGGGGAGCAAATCCGCCCTGGCTCTTTACTCCAGTCGACAGCGTAAAATGTCAGATACTCATCTGGAAATTATTTCCATTTCATACCACAGACATCTTCCCAAGCAAGGACTCTGAAATCTAATTAGTTCAGCTGGAAAATGGTGACCAAGGTAGTGGAGTGTATTATGCATAGAAGAGAGATCAACAGGGTGAGTTTGGGTCCCCGGGGTTAACTGGAGCTCAGAAGTGCAGATAAGGAGAGAAAAAAAACTCAGGAGGGCTACTCCATTTTAAAAGCCTTGACTAATAGTGGCAACCTTGAGTGTGGCATTACAGCCCTGTGACAGCGCCACAGCGGAGCCTCGCTCAGGGTGCTGCAGAGACGAGGGGAGATAGCATACTCACACCTCCAGGGGTTACCCCACAACTTTTCAAACTTCCCATAAGTACTGACGAAAAGGCTGAAGGCAATGATGCTGCAGCTGCAGCTGAAGCTTTAGGAAGCTTTTTAAACTGATAAGTGTTTTGTAATGTTTAATGCTTTAGGGAGTTTATTAAGTTAATCACTTCTGTCATCATAGCGCCTATAAGCCTATGTGTGCAGTGAGGAACAGAAACATCATGATCTCTGACAGTCCCTGCAGCCCAAACAGCTCCAGGTTATTGGCACATTGACTATAAAGACCTGTGAAGGCATCACATGGTTCAACATTTTATTCTAAAAGAGAAAATCCATTGTGCAAAGCTTGTAGCTAAAACTGCAAGGCACGAGCATCACAATACCAAACGGAGCGCATGCTAACATCTGAACATCTGAGACTGTCCAACACAACCTAATGTCTTCACCCTCGATTCCTTTAGGCAGATAATCATAACGTTAAAGCTAAAAACACACCTGTGCAACAGCACAAGTAAAAGTTTAGCATATTAAGATGCAAATAATATAATAATAAAAAGAAAAAATAACAATCTCAGGACATCGACCCTGTAAAAAGGAGAAACAACAAAGTATCAGCAGTGAAGACTCAAAGTACATCGATTAGTTTCACATAAAACATGCTGATCTTATTGATCAATCAGATCAATATCTGTGATTGTAACATCTGTTCTAAAGTATCTGAGTAGAATCTGGTTGCTGTTGCAAACAATAACAACAAAAACAAGTGGAACCCAGATTATGGATTAATAAGTCAGAAATGAGAGTTTATCTGCAGGCTGAGGTCCACCTGAACTGGACCTGGACCTGGACCTGGACCTGGACCTGGACCTGGACCTGGACCTGGACCTGGACCTGGACCTGGACCTGGACCTGGAGCTGGTTCAGCTCTGGAGGAACACAGAAGCCTCCTGCTGACACAACAATCAGAGGCTGAGCACTTATTAAGCAGTGGCTCGGAACTCAGCAGCCGCTTGCACATGACTTAACATTTTCTGCAAGCTCCTCGCTTTTGCATGGGAAGTGCTTAGAAACTAAAATCCACGCCAGCGGCAGCCGTGAGAATAGAGGGAGGGGAAAGCGAGGAAAGAGAACCACGTTTGCTACTCAGCACTCCCCAGGATTAGAACGTACACATCAACCTGCAAACAGACAGAAAAGCCGACTGTAGACCCTAAAAAAAAAAAGGCAATGAATGTCAATTATGCCTGAAGCTGAAGGCATTTTGAGAAATAAGTGCTGTTCCCCAGGAGGATTGGCACCCCCCCCCTGCAAGCCTCCAGCATGAAGTATCAAAGAATGATCTAATGTCACGCACAGAAGAAAGGTTACTCTCTGCATAAGCATTGATATTTCTGCTTCTATCTCTGACCTTTCCTCATTCTGAGCTGGGATTTTTGTTTTAAAATGCAAACTCAGCCGTGCTGTCTGTCACTTCCTGTCCCTGCCTCAAGAAACAAGAAACACAAAAAAAATAGATAATCCAGTAAGGAAAATCAAATACTTAATTATTATTACAATAATACAATGTACAGGGAGTATAAATATTCTAATCATTATTTGTGTTATTTTATCCTTAATTACCTGCTCAAGCAGCATTATTGCAGTTTTAATAAATCTTAACTTGATTTTGACTTTTTAATGTTTTTTTTTAAGGCATCTGATCCTGTTTCACGCTCAGCACCCACAGTTTCATGTGTGCTTTCCATCTTTCAGCAGCCAATTAGGTGGCATTCCTGGTGCTTTGTGAACTATTAGTGACTTGAAAAATAAACACAGAGCTTTAATTGATTTCCCTCAAATGGATAGAGCTCTGTGTGCGGAGAAAAGGATAATGACAGTTTTAATCAGCACTCTTCCCAAGCTGAACTGTGACTCTGCCCTTTTCTTTTAGGGAACAAAAGCAGCATTTATTAGATCTTTCCACACAAAAATACCAACGCTGGTAATAGAAAACCTTTATCTGACTTCTCTCAAGCGTTATTTACAGTCAACTTTAAGTCTTACTGTATTGGCTGAATATCAGAGGAAATGTTCAGCTTCACTAAAATCACATGACATCAAGTAAAAAACTAAAATAAGAACTTCAAAAGGTTAGTAGTATTTATTTTCTAATGTGCAGTATCATATATAAAAACATTAACTTTCAGATTAAAACCCACTCCTGACATATTAACAGGATTGTTTTACTGTTGTCTTTTATTCTCTCAAGTTGTCAGTCTTTTCTCCTCCCAGCTGATTAAACTGTTTCCCGACTACCCTGACATACTGTCCTGTTATAGAACATAAGTCTATTCAGTCAAATATAATAGATCTGAAAATCAATAGAATCAAAGTCTCCACTTTCAAATCTCCACCTTCTAATATTTTAATCAATAAACAGTCAGTCACACATCTGAATGTGATGGGGACATCTGTAGAATGGGTTTATGTAGTTATTTTATTTTGTTTATTTACTTACTAGTTTGAATATTGCAGCACATTTTCAGAGATTCTCTGTTCTGTTTCTCAACCAGCTTCAAACTCACATTTTGAAAAATCTTCTTACCAAACTAAAAAAAAAAACACGAAGGACGTTTGGACTCGATTCACATCCATACCACTTGGTTTTATTGCTCCAGTTTTTTGTTCCTTAAGTTAATTTCCATCTCATGACACCTCATGCTTTGATCTTGTTTCCAGGTGTCTTATTTTTTCTTTGTCTGTGTTTGTGTTTCTGCAGACCTCAGGCCTCTTCCCGACGTGGCGATGACCGGTAATTGCACCCATGAGTGCACCGAGTTTGGCCACTCTGACTCCTGCTGGATGCCCGGTCAGCCTTCTCCCAACCGCAAGGTGTCTAAGAGCGCCCCCAAGCTCTCCACCTTTGTGCCTTACCAGGAGATGGATGGACAGGATCATCTGATGGCAAACGGCAGCCCTAAGCCCATGATGACAGAGGAGCGTGGAACAGGAGGTGGCGGTGCCGGTGGCAGCAGCTCTAAAGTGGCTAACATGAGGTTTATGACACCCTACAGCAGTGCCTACCCCGGGAGTGGAGACTCTTCTGGTAAAGACTGTGGGCTAGAGGAGATCCCGCTGAGCCAGGCAGCAGAGTACCACTCAGCTACCACCCCGACCGGCCAGACCTCCAAGAGGGAGATCTACCTGTGAGGGCACAGCTCTCAACCCCCCCCCCCAACCACTTCTCACCTGACAGTGCTCACCGCCTCACCTTCCACCCCCTTACAGCTGCCCCTGTGCCTATAACTTGCTGTGCTGCAGCATCAATTCACCCACCCTCATTTTTATAACTGCATCACTGAACAAGGCTTTAGACCCCCACCTGCCACCGCTGCCGCCATCCCCCCAAAAAACCAATCAAATGTAAAATAGAAAGAAATTAAAGCTGAAGAAGTCACACAGTTGCTGCTGCTGTGGAAGGAATGTAAACTACACCACATCGTTGTGATGATTTTATGACAAACTATTTAGCTATTCACATATTGGAGTTTCATTTCTGTGCGTTGCATTACACTACGCTGTTTTGTGGGAACAAAACTAGAACAAACCATCTCAAGGGGGACAAAAGGGAAAGAACTTCTTGTAAATCCTACTTAAGTATACTGTGTAATCCTATCTATTATCAGTTTTTTGTTGGATTGGATTTTTGTTTGGTTTAACTTTTTCCTGGCAACTCTGGAGGCTGTAGGAACCACGTTTTAAAATCATCCAGAACAGCTCCTCTTTCAGATGTTTGTAGAAATGCAGCTGTTTTCCAGTCGCTGGAGTTGCACTTTTTCAGTTGTTTCTTTGTTTTTTTGCTGATAAGAGGTCTTTTTCAGTGTACAGAGCTGTAAATACTACAAATGGTGATAAAGAAACCTTTGTGGCTCTTAGTGTGGATCAGAGACTGTTGTGCTGTCTGCAGATCTTCATGTAACATCGCTTTGATGGACTGAAAATCTTGGCACACACGGAGAGCTGACATCACAGAGTTAAACGTGACAGTGCAGGAATCTGGACTCTTGAGCATCACCGACGGTGCCGAGTTACAACCACAAGACTTTTTATGTTTTTATTTTCTCTACAGCTTCACAACACACTGGATTTTAAGTTTTTGAGGGGTGTAAAGATTAGCGGTACACCAAAATCAGTCTTTTGAGAGCCGAAAAAAATGTTTTTAGAGCTTGATTCCATAAATTGCATTTGATTACTTGTGCCAGGTTTACCAAAATCTAGTAAAGCTGAAGATAAATGTGTTTAATAGTTAAACACAGAATAAATCTCCCACATGTGAACCAGTGTAATTTGTTGTTTTATGTTCACATGTAAGAAGGTGAAAGATTCTGTTTGCATCACAATACAAAACATGAACAAGTCTGTATTTTTTCCAAAACGCAAATCAAAATATTAAACAGTGATATTTTTTGTTTGTTATAGTTAAAGAATTTTCAGCTTTTTATTTTGCATTTCTGTCATCTTAGACTTGAATCTCTAGATTGTTGATGCAGATCGAACCAAAGTGTGTTCCAGTAAATCCTCTTTGTTTGACTTTATAGCCTGAAAATTATAATCTATCCATTCAGTTTTGTAACCCCTATTCAGGGTCGCTTGGGTGTATGTGTGTGGGTTTGGGGTGAGGCTGTGAGGGGGGGGGGTTGGTGCCTATCCCCAGCTGTCAGTGGGTGAGAGTAGGGGTTACACAAGACACACTCCCACCAAGGGCCACATGCATACTCCATGCATAAAGGTTTCATGTGGGAATTAAACCCCAGATCTTCATGTGCAAAGCAACAGTCCACCACCGTGCAGCCGGTTGCAAACCAACAGGAAATAGATTACAGGATCTGATCAATAAATCTCAGAGCACTGAGCAGCTAAAAATGTTTCATTTTGAATATGTTTGCAAGACAACATCAATTATAAAACTCTACAATTTTTTTCTGTGAGTCACGTGGAATATTTTTAAGAACACAGAACTGATCAGTAAAGTCATCCGACATCTTCAAAAGCAAGTTTAGCATCAGTTTATGTATCAAGTGTCACAGAAAAGCCTCAGATGGATGTTTCATCAGTAACCTATTGAGTCTCAGCTGAACAAAGTTGGTGAAAGAAAAAAAAAAAGTTGGTGTTTTAATCCTGAAACAGCCTGAAGTAGCTGATTTGGACAGATATTTCCTCCTGTAGTGGTTCATCTGTACGCTGGAGATGTTGCATCTGTCCCTGTGGTGTGTTTAAAGTTGAAGAAGAGCTCTATAGTCATTGTCGCCCCTCGTTAGTTCCATAGTTCCCACCTCTTTACCTCCTCTGCGTGACGTCGAGCTGTTTAGCAGAAGTATTTATTAAACCTGTTAGAGGTGTGCAGCAGTGGGAAGGTGGCCGGTAGTTCCATCGGTGCTACAGCCGCTCAGGAAAGCAGGATTAATGACATCTGTACAGGCTTCAGTCCACAAAGACCCCCCCCCATCCTTATACACACAGCACAGCAGAGTAACTCTAATTACAACCTGAGGCTCTGCTTATTACCAGCTATAATTTGGGCCAGTAAGAGTGAGCTAGTCTGGAAGTTCCTTCATTCTGAGCCTGATTCTAATGGCTGCTGTGGATAATGTGAGGTTCCACCTGAAGTGATGCTCAGCGGCGGACTATGTTTAAAAATACAGCTGAACAACAAAGGAAAAGGGATAAAGTTTTCTGAAACAGTCATATTTTCAGTGGTACACTGGTGAAGTAAGTGAATAAAAGTGGTAAAAAATGGGTTGTAGATGTAGATAAGTCACTTTACTAAAACATTTTAAACACCTCAGTTATTTTAGTGTATACAGTCCAATTTAAAACCTAAAGAGAAACATGTGCAACAGGCCATGTGCAATTTATGTAGGTCATAAACAAGTGGAGGGGGGTCACATGTGTGTTACTGACCTCCATCCATCTCTGTTGGTCGTCTATCACAATGAGAGATGTAATGATGTGAAGGTTAAGCAGGTATCTCACTACATGTTGACTGTTGGTGACAAGTTGGTCTAAAGTCTCCTTTAATGAGTTAGAACTTAAAGATCCACTTGAATGAAAGTTCCAAAACTATTTAGCAGGAATCCTGATTTGGATCAGAGACTCAGCTGACTGAGATGTTCTACAGAACCAACACTTAGTCTGTCAGTCCAGCACTGATTAGACTTTATACATTTATTATTTTGTTTCACATCTATAAAAAGAAACATTTATTTTCTGGTCTAGATCAGCAGACCAGAGACAGAATGAGATGTGTGTCTCTACGATCAGCCTGCTGTCACTGAGGGCCTCATGTTTAATCTAAAGTTAGTGTTTATTATACATGAAAAAAGATTCAATCAATGTAAATTTGTTAAACAATGACATGTAATCTGTATCGTTTTAGTAAAGTTAAAGAACATTGTCAGATTTTCAGATTATTTTAAAAACTGAGAGCATGGGCGTGAATTAAATGTTTATTTATTTATTTACTTTTTGGAACAAGAACATCTATTTTCTATAATCACATCAGAACATCAAAGCAGCACAACCAGGCTGCAGTATAAACAGACAGCAAATTAGGGTCATGTGCTGATCAGGGACGGGTTGTGTCTCACTTAATTACACAAACAGCGTCATCGTTTCACCACCTTCAGGTTGTATTTCTGAGGTCCGGTCTCTGGTTCTGGATCAGACGCTTCAGTACATTGGATTGTTTGTACATTTGTTCCAGATCATGTTAAAGCTTGATGTCTGGCCCCGTGTGTGATTGTTAGCTTGATCCCTCTAGTCTCTGAACGCCATTTGATTTATCGTCAACATATCTGGCTGTTTAGAAAATGCGCACTCACACAACGATGCACATTTATCAACCATAATTCAGCCGCCATTCAGCCCGCCATGTGACAGAGATTTAGAGTTCAGGGGTGCCGCTGCAGGATGCTGTGCTCCTCATCTTCCTTCAGTGATTTAACGCCTGCACTCAGAGCTCTGATTGATTATTTACAGTTCCAACATGGAGGTCCACCTCCACTTTCCTCCTTCCTTTCTTGCCTCCACCACAACCACGTAATTTTATCCTCTTCAGTGAAGTGGGCTCACCGCGTGGCTGGGTGGTGGTGAGACTCCCAGGCGGCCTGTGTGTTGTGCTGAGCGTGTGTGTTATGTAAAGATAAAGGAGAGGGGCCGGAGATCATGTAGTGTCAGTTTAGCTTCAACTCTTTGGCACCAATTAACCCCAGAAGAAAACCCACAACCTCAGGCAATCTTTGGTGAACTCATGCTGTTAGCTTTACCTCACAGGAGAAGCTGAGATGGAGCAAACAGAAACACTCCTGGTGTGTGTTGGTGCAATTAATCACTGAGGTCATTCTGCTTCATAAAGTCATCAAACACAGGACCAAGTTTATAACGAGTGTTTGGAAGGTTTTACTGTGATTACATTCAGGTAGTTGAGTTCTTTGGAACTGTTTTATCCTTTTTAAACAAAATATTTGTAAGTTTTTAGCCTCTGCAGCCAATAAAGGAAACATTCTTTTACTAACTATCCATGTACCATTTGCTTAGGTTTAATAAACCTTAACAATCCAGGGGTTGGGTGTGTGTGTGTGTGGAGGGGGATGGGGAGTAAAACAGAGCTGTAAAAGTCCGTAAAATCAACTGAAACAAACTTTTTATATTGGAAGTTTCTCAAACCAACGATCCAGCAGCAAAGAATTTAAAGCAACAACTTTGACTGTCTGATTGGATCTACCAGCTGTTTTAGCTCATTGTCATACAATGAAATCATCAACAGATTCTTCATGTAATTTCTGTCTCTCAAAAACGTCTACGTGTCTTTAGGATGATTATTATAGAAAATTCTGGCTTCTTTAATTTAACTTTTTTATTGAACTTACAGTAAAATAGTTTGAAAGTGTTTCTTTCTAGCCAGATTCAGCAGTGAACATTTCATTTGACTCAGATCCTGTTTTTTTAAAAGATGATATCTATCATCCATCTATTGTTCTCTTTACTCCTCTTCAGTTTAAACATCAGTATGGAGGAATTACACTGTTGATGGTTGAATATCAGGCTGGAGCTTCATCTCGCTGTCGCTTGACAAAAGAAAATAAAATAAAAAACTGACTTTGTAAAATCTTGTAGGTTGTTTAAAGATACACTTGTCTGTTTGATTTGTCTGATTCTGAATTATATCCACAGTAAAACACATGCAAATATTTGGACACATTGATGAAATATTTTTTGGACAGTGTCCAAATGCTTGACTGGCACTGTTTGTCTGTGAGCATTCAAAAGATCCAACATGTCACATAAACACGTTCTGCTTCCTGGAGGGAACCCAAACCCCACAATACAGACCCCAACCCTGCGACCTACCCATCAGCCCCCAGGGGACCTGCTGTCACACACTCTGACAGCCTGTGTGTGTGTTTGCAAAGCGGAGAATGTGAAGTGGCTGTCCTGCATGAACATTTACTTTCAAATCTGCTCTGCAGTGACAGAAATGTAGATTTCTGACTCTGTCAAAGTTTGAAACTTCAGTTATTTCATGAAAGCTGTTTGCATAAATACTCAGCTGCTGCATGGACAAACCCCAAAAAAGTCAAAAAACAAAAAGTAGTAGCGAGTTCAGGCTATCTGAAATGTTTTTTGATTTCTAATTAAACATATTTGGAAATGATGTATATCAGAAATGAGGGATTTATTCAATCCGTCAAACTAAAGCTCGTAATTCTAGACCAGTTTTTTTTTTTTTTTTTTTTTTTTTACTGTAAAATGTTGTCATTTAGCATTAAAACACACTGACTTACCCTTGATTTATTATTAACATCCAAAGTGCTGCAGTTCACTTCTGAAACTCTTTCTAGAGCTTTTGATTTATGACTTAAACGCATAAAAATCTCCTGGAGACGCTTTGGTTTATTTTTAGAAAACATTGGTTTACCACTGACAGGCATTATTTATGTATGACATCCACTGCTGTGCTTCACATGAAAGTTTTGTTTCTTAAAATACACTTTGTGTCTTGTGTTTTTTACAGCTTCAGTAATCCAGATGTGTTAAACTGACACACAAACAACTGAGTTTTACTTAGTGGTTTTGCAAACAAACTTTTTATTTATTTTTAATTCCTGATGTGGTTTGCACGGCTGGTTTCCCTAATTTTGTCTTTCAGATAGATCAAATGACTTACCTGTAAGATGTGGACGCTCAGTCAGCGATGAGCCTGTCTGTAACACGGGACTCTAGAGTAGAATCAGCTGATCCCTCTTATGACATCATTGCTGTGCAGAAATAGGACCTCTGCATTGATGCATCGATTAATATTAGCATTGTCACTATGAAAAATGAGTAGCAGCTGATTTACACTACATGATAAACATTAATGAGATTATCCTGATGTATGCTCAGTGTGTTTCAGGTTGTGGCTGATTGAGTTTAATAACCAAACACTAAAAAAGATCACAAATTTTTAGAATCTAATGAAATCAGTCTTCAGTAAGAAAGTTCAACAAAGTTTAAACAAGATTAACATTTTGAATGTTTATGAACGCATGTCCTGTAAAGTTTATTTAAACAAGGATTTCAACTTTTAGAACTCAGCAGTAGATCAAATGTGAATTCAGTCAGTAAATCCTGCAGCTGATATCACAGTGAGCTGATTGCATCGGGGTTTTAAGGTGCAACTTGTGCACATTTTTTACATATTAATGCTCTGATGTGTGGTGCACCACAGAGGCGTGTTTGTTAAGCAGAAACTGAGGCAGTTTTTTGTGGTTCCTAGAGATACAGTTTTAACTCAGTTGATTCTCTCGTTGTTTCTGAAACAAACACTTACAGATGTACAATAAATTGTAATTGTTCTTACACAATAACTTAAAAAACCTACAACTATCTCCTGATTTGTCTTTTCAGTCCAAAAGATCTTCTCCCAGAAGTTTTGAGGCTCATCAACATGCATTTAGTTTCATTCCAGTTTGATTCAGTGTTTTCTGTCTGTAGTTGAACCTCCTGGTTCTTCATTATGGTTCAACATGATGGTCTGATCAGACCTGGATCTTGGAGTTCATCTTGATGGTTCTGGATGTTTCCTTGGCTCCTCTCTCTACATCTGATCCAGCTGGGGTTGTGTCTCCTCTTGTGTCCATGTCCTGGACGTCGTCCTGCTACATCAACATGATACTGTTTAATAACATGAAGCTGCTTGGAGATGGTCTGTAGTCTTTAACATGGAGCATCTTCTCTGGTCTTTATCTGGTCCATGTTCAGGGTGGTGCACACTGTGATACTAAACTACACAAGATCCTGTTAGTTCCTGTAAACAGACTGAAGACACCTGAGACACTGATGAAGGTTCAACACTCACAGTTTGAATCAGACTTTAATGCAGTATCAAACGATGTTACATATTTCACATCCTAAACACACGCAGCAAACGTTTGACACTTTACTTTAGTTAAACATGTTAATGAAATTTTGTTTAAATGAAAAAAGAGACTCAATAATTTGGTTAAATGTGGCCTGAAGCTGTCTTCTCTTCTCTTGTTGGTCTTTGAATTTCTAACGTGAACAATGACGAGTTTAATAATTACACAGCTGTTTTATAAAGAAACAACCTTTTTGTCAAGAGTTCTATTGATTCTGCCAACATGCATGAAAACTATCCAACCTTAACGCTAACACAGCTGTTAGCTTGTTACAACCAACAACTTCACTTCTTCCTACCAAGAACATTAAATCTACACAAGGAATTTGGTCACCATGGTAACAATGGTGCACGTTCACACCTGGAACATGTTGATTTCTTTAGCTGAATATTGATTCTATATGTGATCAGTGATGATGTCTGGAATCAAAGCTTGATGATGCAGATGTTGGAGGCTCCTCATGTGATGATGTTTTGGGGGATTTTGTTGTTATTTGGTTGTATATTATACTGATGCTGAAGTCTCTGAAGACGAGGCTTCACCTGAGCATGAGACAAGCCAACTTTATAAATATTATACATTTTTGTTGTTGTCACAGTTGTTTTATCATTGTTCGTGAGAACAACACTTCTATAGACATACTGTATGAAAATAAGTGGTTGTTGCAGTTTTTTGTTTTGTTGTTTTCTTTTTCTTTTGGCGATGTAAACAGGCAGAATTTACTGTGTTTTCTATTTTTCTGTTTTACACCGTCATAAACAAAGAACTGAAACACAAACAGAACAGTTCAGAGTTTAGAGTTTCAGAACTACCGAAGCTGAAAGTCATCTTAGACGTGACCTTTACCCTCAAAGATTCATTTCAAATAAAGTTTATTATCACCAACTGCAATCACAGTTTATTTCTACAGTAAGTCGTTTCCCAGAGTGGAAAGAAGCTCCCGGTGAACAAAGACATGATGTTCAGGGTTTTCAGTTTTATTTCTTCAGAAATATGCTGAACAAATGTTTGACTCATGTTAATTTATGACAGAAGGAAAAAGAGTTAAAGATTACAAAATAATCAATTTTATATATTATTACTTCTAAATAATGAAAGTAATGATTTTAATAATCATTGTTGTCTTGAGGGGATTTAGAGAGATGTTTTCTTCTACACTCAGATAAAAATAATTTAGAAGATGTTATAAAAGGATCAATGTCAGTATGGAAAGATTAAACAATTAGACTTTAATTTTCTCACGTATTTGATGAGTTGTTGTTAAAGATGTTGGAATCTGATTTGCTGTGATATCGACTATATCCACACAATAACTTTACAAATGTTCTTTTACGTGTTTTAAATCAGAAAAAGAAAACAGCAGGACAGAGCTGCCGAATCACTTTTGTCTTTACAGGAAGTCCATGTTTGTAGCCTAAGTGTTGGTTGGTTATATTTATATAGAAAATGCTAGTGATGCCTTGTTTTTTGTACAGTTTTATGTACATGCAAGTGTAGGTTTTTAAAAGATGATGAAAAACTAAATATATTCAAAAAACATGAAGGAATTCTGAACCTGTAGGATGAAATTGTCTAAAGTATTGTAGGTTTTATTAAACATAGGAGTGATGATTCAGGCTCAGAGCGGAGGACGACGGCGTTTCTCCTCCCAATCATTCACACGCTTTAACACTTCTCATTCATCATGACCTTTTAGCCACATATTGACTTATTCTGTTGGTTTTTTGGTCTTTTGGTTTTCTTGGAGGAAGTTTGGTGATGTGTTTGTTTGAGCTTCACCTTTTTTTCTTTTCCTAACCAACATTCGCATGTTTGAATTTAAAAAGTGGTCTTTTATTTTTGCTGAGCAAATCAAAGAAATATCTTGTAATTACTCCTTCCTTATAGCTTTACAATAAAATACATTCAGTTAAAGAAATGAGATCCTTCACTGGCTGTTGTTGTTTGTTTTGCAGGTGTGTTTGTTTCGTAACCAGGTGACCTTTCACATCTCACAGCACATGAAACACCAGTGTTATTCAGAAATGGTCCAAAATATTATCTGAATAAACATTAAAATTATTCACTGAAATGTTTCAACTGATTTTAAAGAACAGACTCAAGTTGTTTCCTAACATTCTTAAACCGAGCTGATTGTATTTAATACTTTTCTGCTTACAAGAGTTCAAACTGTCCTCCTCTGATCTTCTGTCACGTCTCTGATGCTCCACCATGTAAATCAAGAAAGTTGCTTCTTTTGGGTTTTTCTTTTGATTTTTTTCACAATAAACAAATCTAAATATAACCTCAAACACACCCAGAACAGCGTTATTAGCTTTTAAATAAGCAGAATAAAGGCACTTTGGCAGCCTATAAAATAAAAGTCTTGTAATGTGACTAAAGTGTTACAAATGTGACATTTTAATTTTTACACCTGATCAGGAAGTTACAGAACTGTGATTTTTAAACTGACTGAATCTGCTCCATGAAAACCATCAGAACAGGAAACACACTGACAGACCAGGTGGTCAAACATCCTCCTCCATGTTGAACTCAGGTAAGTGTGACTATACATGAGACATGTTCACACAGACCAGTCAAACCTGATACGTGATGATGTCACAGCGACACGTCACACACTGTGATGATCACATCTTCATGCTGTCAGTATGTCAAGGAACAACTGCTGCAACAACATCAGCATCATGCTCAGACACCTTAATAGTTGTGACTCTCCTCATCAGACTCCCAGAACACTGAAGTAAACCTTCATATAATGTAGCTTCAAGCTACAAGCTACAAGCTACAAGCTAGCTCGCCATCCTCTAATAAAACCTTTCCTGTACCTTTGTTACTGAAGAAATTTCTTAAAATGAACTTTTTTCTTGCTTTCTTAAGTCAATGTTGCACAATCTTAAAACTTTACTCATGTTGACACAGAGAAACTGATTCCAAATCAGCTGAACTGTTTAACAAGTTGACAGGCTGAAATACAATCTGACCTGGAATCAGCTGACCCGTTCTTGACTCTGACCCATCACAAACATTAGCCAGTTGAGACAGAGTATTTTTTACGAGAGGTACTCAAGACTCAGTTGATAATAATCCATTCAAAGAGAGATTGATTCTATCTATTGATCCTGTCTACAAGCACATTTTATTTGATTTGATTAGATAATTGTTAAAGGCTTAAATTATAAATGTGTGTCTTTCAAAAAGGGACTTTTTGAGTGAAGGAAAACCTGGACATGTGCCCAGGGGCCTTGATCCAGACAAGAACCCATAGATGCACATGTCCAGTTGTTTATTTTTGCCTCTGTAGTTTCCTGCAGAAAACAGTTGAGTGGTAAACGGCCTGTAGAAAGCAACAGTTGTTGTTTCCATTTAATCTGATGTATCAGTTAATACAATGTTCTCCTTTTCTCTTCTTGTCTGGATGAAACTTTTAATATTATGTTGCACTTCACATATTTGTTCTTTTTATTCTAATTTCTAAAGAACTTGAGGTTCAATCTTTCTTTTTTTTGCAAAACTGAGAGTTTAATAACAGTTATAGTGTGGGATCTTCACAAACTTAAACTGGATGTTATTACCTGTTACATCAAACTTTACCTACATTCTTTTAGGTTTTTGGCAGAAGAGTCAAACAACATAAAACAAGAAGGTAAATATTCTTTATATAAGCACTGAAAGACAAACTTTCTTCTAGAAATTTTAAATGAGGTCAATAACTTCTTAAAAAGTAAATATTTGGATCCTCTGTAGGTAAAAGCAGGTTTAGCAGCCAGACTGAGCAGGTTTGGGTGTTTCTGGCTGCACATCTGCAGTAACTAACGGTCCCTTTCACACCTCGTTCCTGATGTTCCTTAAAAATCATCTCGTCTCAGCTTTTTCAAATTTATTGGATTCCACTTCAGGAAATTGACTCATGAATTCTCGAGTTGCAGAGTGTCGTGCCCCGAAGCGAGACACCACCCAATCACATTTCAGTGAAAACAAACCCTGTGTGCGGCTGCTGCGTATGAAGAATATCAAACGCACTCAGAGGAAGGCGTTTATGACACTCTGCTTATAGCGCTGTTGCATCGCATTACAGCAGTAAATTGAAATTCGGGGCAAAATGATTAAATTCATTGCCACACAATATTTCTGGGAACAACAAATGAAAATATTATCACAGCTTGTTTTGAAGCGGATGACACAGTTGCAGCAGGTTGCTTCTCTCTTCCTTCTTTACCCCAAAGCTTTCATCACTTTATCCTGTTTCTTCATCTGTTTATTTACAATGTTTGTCTACTCCTCTTTTACCTCCATGCTTTTATTGTTGTATTTTTATTTTCTTCTTTTCCTTCATAAAGTCATTCGATCATTTTCTCCTTTTTGTTCTTTATATTTTCATTAAGAATTTCTTCTGATGGTTGTATTTCTGTCTTGTCTTCATGACTTGATTTGTTTTTTTCTCATCTCCTTAACAGAATTTACCTGTTTTTCTCCTTTATTATTTTTCTCTTTTTTCTCTGTTTTAATCAAACAATTTTACACTCTGAGTTCTTTCTGTACTTCATTTAATTTTGCATATTTCACTTCTTTCACTGCTTTGTTTCACTACTTCCTTATCACTTTTATTCCTCCTCATTTTATCATGTTCATCATTGTTGTATGTATTTCCTTTTTTTTTCTTTATACACAGTTCCAGTCTCGTTTTTTACCTCTTTTTATACACTTTATATTTTATTTTATCTGTTTTTCTCTGTTCTTCAACAGTTCTTCATGTCGACGCCATCATTGATGTTTTCAGTCTTTCTCTTTATATTCTTCCCATCCTTGTTATTTAGTTGTAGTACACAACATTTAAGCTTTTATACATCTTGTATTTCCCTTAAATCTGAAATCTTTTCACCCAAGACAAATTGTTTTTGTTGTGCAAATGACACGTGTCAATAATCTGATTCTTTCATATTGACTCATTTACTGGCTCTTCTTTTCTTTTTATTTCCTGTATCTTTCTATTATGTCTTGATTTTCCATCTTTTAACTTAATTTTTCTTTTATTATTGTTCTTTTATTTCATCTCATTCTTCCTTTGTCTTACTTTTATTCTATTTATCTGTCCCTTCAATCAGTCTGTCCTACTTGCTCCACTCGTTTGTCTCTTTCTCTTTATCTCTTCTTTCTTTCAGCTCTCTGCATTTCTTCACCTTCCATCTTCAACTTCACTCTCTCTCTTGACTCTGAGCTTTTCTTTGTGATGTGCTTTCAGAGGAGGCAGAGATGTAAAGTGAACCTAAAACAGGAAACAGATGATAATGTAATACTGTAAGATGAAACCTTATCGATTCTCAGAGGGTAAATCAGGTCACAGCAGCAGCAGAGAGCAGAAAAGAATCAAACGATGGAGGAAATCAAATCTGCCAAAGAATCAATTTAAAGAAAATAAGTTCAAATTTATGGAGAAATGAAACAGATAAAATGAAGAATAACAACAAAACTGGCCTCATTATTGTATGTTAAGCTGTTAAATTGTCAGTATCATTCATTCATATGATGAACAAAACAGGAACTGAATTGAAAAATATCATTTTTTATGCTTTGAAATATTTTGCAAACCAAAACATAATAGTTTCCTGACTCAGGAGCTGAGATTAGTCCCACATCAGCCTCTTCCAGCCGACTCACGCCGTGTCATAAGAACAGGAAGATGACGAAGATGATAAGGAAGAGAGGAAGAAGCTCATCTTACGTTTTAAGAAAAAACTTTTTAGCTTGGAGAGGAATAGAAGCTGAAAATTCTGAGAGTTTTGTGAGGAATTATGTGACTGTCAGACAGAAGGTGGAGAAGTGAGTGAAGATTGTTGTGATGCTTCTCACACACGTCTGTCATCACTGAGTCTGTGATGCTGATCCATCAAAAGACACAAATGTGATGGACAAATAAATTATTACTTAAACTCAAAATAACTATCGAATCAGAATCAAATAAAAACGGTTTCAAGGCGGGGCTTTAGAATCAAGATTATTATTGGATTGTTTGAAAGTCATACAGCGATTTGAAGATGAGCGACAAAAGAAGAGGATGGACTTCATTTCTGTACAACAGCTTTGGAAATGAAATAAAAATCATCATAGAGAACCTTCATCAACCTCTTCACAACACAGTAACTCAACAACAGACTGTCTTCAGTCAAAGACTTCTTCTGATCCACTGCAGCACAGAACGCTACAGGAGAACCTTCCTGTCCACAGCTAGAACCCTCTACGGGAGATCCTTCCCGTCTACAGCTAGAACCCTCTACGGGAGATCCTTCCTGTCTACAGCTAGAACCCTCTACGGGAGATCCTTCCCGTCTACAGCTAGAACCCTCTACGGGAGATCCTTCCCGTCTACAGCTAGAACCCTCTACGGGAGATCCTTCCCGTCTACAGCTAGAACCCTCTACAGGAGATCCTTCCTGTCTACAGCTAGAACCCTCTACGGGATATCCTTCCCGTCTACAGCTAGAACCCTCTACAGGAGATCCTTCCTGTCCACAGCTAGAACCCTCTACAGGAGATCCTTCCTGTCCACTAGACTTAACGTACGAGGGACTTAATGTTGTTCAGTCCAACAGTGAAGTCTGTCCCAGTTCTAACATCTTCTCTGTTTGCACTACTTGTGCTACTTTAACTTCTTAATGTTTAACTAGAGTGCAATAATAAAGAAAGTTATTGTATTATAAGTGATCATGAACAATGTTCAATAACAATTATTTGCTTTGAATAAAGGAGCTTTTAACAGGCCTTTGATTTGGATTGAGTCTTCCAATGTTTAATAATTAAATAATATTGCTGATACCGAGCAATTTATCTGTAAACAAGGCAGCAGACATTAAAACAGTTTTAGATATAAAAAAATTAAAACTCAAAGAATGTTACATCTCATAGAAATAAAAAACGCACCACTTCCTTTTCCAAGTTCCTCTCGTCAGAGATACAGAATGTATTATTTTAGTTACAATGACCACATAAAGTAATTACTTGTCTACAGAAAGTTTTATCAGTTGTGTTTTATTCCTGCATGTATTTTATTTATCTAAAAACGTCGGCATTTTAAAGAGCCTGCAAGGCTTTTGTTTGATTTTCTGTTTAATTCCAGTTGTCCTGTCAGAGGACACGGAGCTGTGTGGACAAATATCTGAACCAGCAGCTTTTCTTTCTGAAAGCACTTTCTTTCTTTTTTCTTCTGTGTTGCATATGTGTGAATTAATCCAGAACCTTATCAGACCACTTGCAGCCACAAGTGTTCCCATTGAAATGCAAGGAGTGATGTTTAATCATTAGAAGCGAGATCTGTGGTGGCCGGGCTAATCTCCATTTTAACATTTCACACAACGCCTGCAGTTATGTGCCTTTTTCCTTCTGCCTTCTACAGAAATGGTGAACAATAGCTCCTTTTTCATGGAGGTAAAGTGGCAGCAAAGCGCCAGTCGGCAGCATGAGCAGCAGCTAACAAACTTGACCTCAGCAGGTTGGTGTAAATTCACAGTGAGAAGCAATAATAGCTGCTGCTTCTGAAACACGACCCTCATTTGAACCTTCTCCATCCTGCAGAGAAAAGGGAGCCAAACTTAAAACTGTTCAAAATTATAAGAATGAGTTAGAAGCTCATTAACTCATAATAAGTCTGACTCTTACACTGAAACATGTGTTTAATGTATTTAACCTTATTTAATCTAAAACAAAACTAATCTTATAAAATAAATAAGAATAGTTATAAAACTATGCAAAGAAAATAATAACTCTGCACCGTCGAGCTTAACGAGTTTCTTTGTGTCTGTTGAGACGATAAAGATGTAAAAAAGAAACAGAAATTTTTCACAACTTTTAATTGTTTTATATAAAGTGCCTGTTTTTTCTGAGGTGGTGATAAATGGAGAGACAGAACAGGACAGACACAAGAATGTGCTGCGTGCTTCCTGCATTTCAGACCATCACCCTCTCCATCCTCCTCCTCTCATGTGTGTCTGTTGTTGGTGGACTCTCTCCATCACTGTCGGCCTCGGGGCAGGCCGCTGAGGAGCCTGCTGAGGAGAGAAAACAGAGGAGGGATACAGAACTGGAAGGAGGGATGGATGGATGGATGGATGGAGGTAGGAGGTGGTTCTCCTCGGGCCTTTTGGAGGAAGTGTTTGTATCAATCACTCAACAGGAGGCGAGGAGGATTCTGATGGATGATATCCTCCAGTGCAACAGGACAACACCTCCTCCTTCACTGCTCTCTGGTTTTTCCTGCTCTCCTGCTGACCCCCCCTGACCCCTACTCTTCACCTATCTTCCTTGTTTTTCTCTCCTTTGTTTGTAAATAGACATTTCATCACTCCTCATGTTTTACCAGAACTCCCATCTTTCTTCTCCCATTCTTCTGTTGTGACATCCTCAGTTTTCTTCATTCATCCCTCTCCTGTCCCACTGTTTTTTTAACTTTAAAGATAACAACCATTTGTTATCATAATCATCATCTTGCTAACGATTCATCTTGGCTGTGCAGCACCTGTAGTTTGATCTCTGCAGGTAAAGAGGCATGAGGTGTGACCTGCTCCTCTGACCTTCCAGATGGACAGCAGGATGTGGGTGGATGTTAAACAGCTGACCTTGAAGGAGGAGGAGGAGGAGGAGGAGGAGGAGGAGGAGGAGCAGTCAGATGGTTTGTTCATGAAGTTCAGTGTTTCGGTCAGTCAGTCTACAAGATTCAGGTCCAATTTTAATCCTGTCACACGTTGTGTATCAAACAGCAATTAGGAATAGACCAGTCAAGGTAGTAGTGGGGATTATTATTATACAGTATATATATATATATATACTGTATAATAATCCCCACTACTACCTTGACTGGTCTATTAGTGGCCTATATAGTATATATATATATATACTGTATATATATATATATATATACTCAAAGAACAGTTTGTTACTAGGACTTCAAAATAAAAGCAATGTTTACTTTCTCTTTCAAAGTCACAGATTTAAATTCCCTTAGTTGCTGCTGTGTTTAATTAAACAGGTCAATTATTATGAGATTAATAAAGTTTTAAAGACAATAAAAATCTTATTTGTGTAAAACCTAAAACATGACTGTAAACTGCTCTGAAATGGTGAACAGGCTGGTTAGAAGTCAGAGGAAACCTGGATCCCCATGATATCCACAAGATTTGATATTTTCTTTCCAGTTTTGTTTCTTTGATTTTTCCCTTTTAGAATTAAATTTCACAAATCAAAGTTTGGTGTTTTGGGTGGAATATGAGGTCCCTCTCACCAAACACACAGCACCAACCTCATTACAGATTCATCCTTCATGCCTTCAATTTAAAACTCATCCAAATGCAAAAAGTTTCCTCAGAACAAACTTTTACCAGGAGTGTGTGGGTGTAACGCACGCAGCACCACAGTAGTTAAAGAAAACTGGGTTTGGTGATCAGAACAAGTCTGAATTTCTTCTCCTTCAGAGGATAAAATCTTTGAGTTCATTCATCTCTTCACACTTGGTTATTTGTTTTAATTATGTGTAAAATGTTTGACTGTAAACAGAAATTAAAACAAAAGTTCATCCTGCGAATATAATCAGATTTTTGATTTAGTTTTAATAATTTATGTTAGTATGCATGGACGAAATTTTGATTTCAGAGGTGGGGGGGGGGGGCAGAAGTGTTTTTCATAAAACTAATCTTTCAGCTTACAGTGTCCTCCATTGTTTCTTTTAGTTTTCTATTGCTACTTTTAAGCCCAATTTTCCTTGGTTTGACTGGGTAACTTACAGTTTGACTTCTAAAAAAGTCTCTTATGTCGCCTTTTTTTCTCTTTGACATCATAAACCCAAACGCCGGCCAAACGACAGTTGCACAGCACTCCTGACCGCAGGTTAGCTTGCCACCACACCGGTCTGTCTGTCTGCAGTGTGCAAACAGGCAAGGGGGAGTGACAGCAGAAACAGCCAATCACACAAGAGGAACTGGTAGGCGGGCTAAACTAGGGGAGGCGGGCTTCAGCTTGAGCGGCCGTTTTCTGCTTGGTCCTAGTGCTCAACCCATCTCTGTTTAATGTAGCGAAACATTGTTTTTGGACAGTTGCAGAGTCCAGGGGACCAAAACGGCCTTTTGAAAAAGTGCAGGGGACATGTCCCCTGTGTCCCACCCTAAAACTACGTCCATGTTAGTATGTAAATGTTTATTCAGTGTGACGCTGTTCACAGATAAATTAACAAAGAAACAGAAATGTGATAAAAAGGATAGAAATAATATCTTAAAAATGTCGATGTCAAAGTGAGTTTAAATAAGAATTTCTTTAGCTGGAGCCAAGACTGTCTACACACAGAAGACCTGAAGACTTGAGTAGAGCTATGTGGCTTTAATAATTCAGAAACATAAGCAGGAGTTAGTCCATGCACAACCATGAAACATAAAGTCAGGATTTTAAAGTGAGGTCTAATATTAACAGGTAATCAGTCATTAAACAGGAGTGACATCATCTCCTGTTCCATCTGAAGATCACATTTTGACCCAGATCTTCTAAACTTAAATATGTCTCTGAAATAATAAAAACATTCTCAGACCAGTTGATTTAAAACCTTCAGGAGTCACCGGCTGGTCAAAACAGTCTGATTCCTCAAGTCTGACGTGATGAGCAGGTTGTTACCTGACCAGAGGAACTACGTCCTCTCTGGTGAAGATCAGACAGTCTCGTCAGGAGTCAGTTGAAGGCAGGTCACCAGTTCCCAGCAGCCAGAACCAGATTAAACATTTTACTCTCTGGATTTCAGCTGCTTACTGTTCAGACATTCAGTCTGTAAACTCATTGAATGTTCTGAAAAGTTTTTATGTGGATCAAAGCAGCTACTGATGGTGTCAGAGAAATCCAGGTTACTTCAAAGTGAAAAAAGTTACTTCAATGCTGATATAAAGAACTAGTTTACCTTCTTGATTCATGTTGTTTGATTCTTCATTCAAAAACCTAAAATAATGTAAAACTTTAATTCAACAGGTAAAAACATTCAGATACATAAAGTGACTCTCCACAGAGTACAGCACTGAAGTTAGAGACTGACCATGAGTCAGCATCCATCTGTCCTCTATGGAAGAACAAGTCCTGCAGCCTCAGAAAACAGGACTAGAGGACTCGTCACATGCAGGGAAGAACCATTAGAACCTTAGCCCATGGTACAGAACCAAAAAAACCCAGAACAGCTTCTATCTCACTGCATCAGGCCCTCTAAAGACTGCTAGTCTCAATTACTAATGTGTGATATTAATTGTGTGCATGTGTTTGAGTGTGACTGAAAGTTTATTACAAAAAATAAATGAAAAATTTGTCATTTTTTTATGCATCAAAACATATTCTCAAAGTTCAAACAGTAGAATCAAACCAGCATTTGGTAGGATAAACACTCTGAGACATAGAAAGTAAATGAAAATAATAGATTTCTTCCAAAATAGTCCAAATGATTCTTAGTGTTGTTTCAAATAGTTTACACATACTGATAACTAGATAAACTAATAATAAATAAGTAAAGACGACACACAGGAACCGAATAAAGCACAATAAAAAACAATAAATTAAAAATAAAAATATGCAGTAAGTATAATTTTTCAGGTGGTGTTTTTTAGTTCCTCCATTTCTTTAGAATTGTGTTTTGGATGAGAATCTGTTCAGACTGAGCTGGTAAACTCTGGAGAATCTGCAATCTGAGCCATTTTCTCATGTTGTGAAATATTTGAATTCCTCATGACAGCCAAGGGTGGCGGCAGAATTTACCTTCACATCCAAACCTGAACGCCTCTGCTGCCAAACCGTCGCTGCTGCTGCCGCCCAGGTTTGAAAATCTGCTCTAATAAGCAGAGTCGATTGCTGAGGCACTGCTCAGTAAATATTATGCTTATCAATCAAATACACCACCCATTTCAATATGACTTCCTCTAAATATCAGGCTGTTATTCTGCCACAGTCATTCTCCTCATAATGACTCATTATTTTTTCACATCCCACAAACAAGTTGACTTTCTGTGACGAGCCGTTTCCTCACTGCTGTGATGAAGGAGTTTCCTTCTCACTAAAACTTTATTGAAATTTCTGAAAATTGCAGCCTGAGGTGATTTTCTTTTCAACTCACTTCCTCCTGCTTTGTATTTTCATTATTTTAGACTTTTTTGGTGATAATTTCTATTATTTTTGGTGTGAAATTGTTTCTTATGTGCAAATCAAAAACAAATGTTATAAAAACTTTCTTTTTAAAGTTGAGAAATTCATGTTTGATGCACTCTGTCAGTTGAAGGGAAACTTTTGGGTGACATACCTGTTAGAGCACATTTCCATCCATGCCAGGTGATGTTAGACTTGTATTATTTTATTTTATTTTTTTGGAGGGGGGTCTTTTTGGTTGTCATGGATCCTGTTACTGACAGACAGTAACAAGAGATCCTTCCTGGTGGGAACTGGGCACACTGTTCTGTGAATGTGGCTTGTCCAGAATAACATCGTCACCTTGGGAGATGATGTTGTTCCTCCACTCGTGTTCATGAACTTTCACTGCTGCAGTAAAACTAAAACCATGTTCCAAAAGTCCAGAAAAGAAAAGAGAATAATATTTGTGTGCAACATATATCCTGCTTCTTCAACTGATTATCAAATGTTATTATGATTATGATTATGATTATGATTATGATTATGATTATGATTATTATTATTATTATTATTATTATTATTATTATTATTATTACTATTACTATTATTATTATTATTATTATTATTATTATTATTATTATATAATGTTACTTTGGTCAGGAATGTGTTTGCTTGTTGATTGATTGGATTTTTGAGCTCCTGATTATCCTTGACTGGTATTTTTGTGTTTAGCTGCAGCTTTCAGGTGGTGTTTGACCTTTACTGACACAGAGTGGAGACTATTAAAAAAGATTGACAACACAAAAACAAAATTAGCCGAGGAAGTCTTCAAAGGAAGCTGGGTTTGACTCGCTGTACAGACAGAGGAACTACTTTATGAAGTGGAGGAAGACAGACAACAGCAGAAAACTGAAATGCTCCTGAGGTGTGTGAGTGTGTTTCTGAAGGAGTATGTTCATAGTCTTTATGTTGCGTTAAAGTCTTCAGACAGCTGTTACTGGGTCCAGAACCAGAATCTTAACACTGCTCAGTTATTAACTTGGTGTTTTGAGATGATTGCAGTTTGTTTCAATCAAACTCACAATCAGATGTTCCTTGTTATCTTCTCAACAGTTATTTGAGCTCCTGGACGGTGTCCGTACCTGCAGACTGGCAGCAGCCTCACCTCCTCACCCCCCCCCCCCCCCCCCCCCCCCCCCCCCCCCCCCCCCCCCCCCCCCCCCCCCCCCCTCCCTGTTGTCCCAGACAGTTTGTTCTCCGTCTGCATGAAGCTGGTATAACGAGCGCGGTGGCTATTAGCCAAATGGCTGTAATATTATTCCCGTCGGCTCTGTAGTCACTTTGCTCCTCGTGTTGGCAGTCTGTCTGAATGTGTTCAGTGTTATTGCTTCGGCTCGCCTCCGCCAGCAGACATTATTAGAGAGCTTTTTTATGCTGTTTTTGCATATGAGGCGGAAGCCGACACGCTGATATGATTCTGCTGTTCTGAGCAGGAGGGAATGATGAGAGCAGGCAGGTAAAACCTCACTTCCTGATTGTTCAGGTCAACAAGCTCACATCTCAGTCAATGGAATACAAATAGAACTGTTCATGCAGTTCTAAAATAGATGACACAACCCCTAAATGTTTTTTAAACATTTTTACTTGAACATCTGAACTCTCCAGCATCACACAGAGGTTTTTTAATTAATGCTGTTGATGTGAAGAGTAAGCGTCGCTCCAATGATCTGCAGTCGAGTGAGAACAGACACATGAAACATTCCTGAAGCTAAACAGACTGATTCTGAACCTTGGCCCAGTCCCTTTTTAGTCATTCCCAATTGCCCTTTGACCTTTAATTATGAACCACAAGGATTTTTTTTTGGAAACTGGACAGCCCTTTCAGGAAGTCATCATTTCATCAGCAGCCCATGTTTATTTTATTTATTTATTTTTTTAAAGATAATTTTATCAGTTTTCTGATCTGTTTGTGATCTCTTTAACTCTCTTCTACAGTTTATCTGCACCAGGATCTCCAGAATGCTGCTGGATCAGTTTATAGTTAGTTTAAAAAAAACTGTCCCAATAATGATGAAATTACGAAGAGGGGGTAGGATTAAATAAGCTTATGCTTCGTCCTACTCCTTTTCGGACACATTAATGTGTATTATTGTCTTGATTATTGTTTGTTTGTTTTTTTTTTTTTTTTTGTTTTTTTGCACTTGTTCGAAATAAAGCATTCAAATCAAATCAATCAAATCAAATTATTACTTTTGTGTAAAATATCCAAATAAATACAAATATTTGGCACACCTTTATTTTTTAAATAAAGTTAAAAAGAACCACTAAGATCTGTCCACTTGTAAAACAGCATTTAAAATAAATCTACATTCATGAACATAATTCTTCCAACATTTGCTATGAAAATTCACATTTTTTATTAGCTGTAATATTTTATGTAAATATTAAAAAAAAAAAGTTGAGGTTGAGTCATTTTGTCCGGTGTCCCACAGCTCTGATCACATGAACACAAAGTGAATACACAATGAACACAGAGTGAACACAGAGTGAATACAGAGTGAACACAGAGTGAATACAGAGTGAATACAGAGTGAACACAGAGTGAACACAGAGTGAATACAGAGTGAATACAGAGTGAACACAGAGTGAATACAGAGTGAATACAGAGTGAACACAGAGTGAATACAGAGTGAACACAGAGTGAACACAGAGTGAATACAGAGTGAACACAGAGTGAATACAGAGTGAACACAGAGTGAATACAGAGTGAACACAGAGTGAACACAGAGTGAATACAGAGTGAATACAGAGTGAACACAGAGTGAATACAGAGTGAACACAGAGTGAACACAGAGTGAATACAGAGTGAACACAGAGTGAATACAGAGTGAATACAGAGTGAACACAGAGTGAACACAGAGTGAATACAGAGTGAACACAGAGTGAATACAGAGTGAATACAGAGTGAACACAGAGTGAATAACACAGAGTGAATACAGAGTGAACACAGAGTGAACACAGAGTGAATACAGAGTGAGACTCTGTGTTTATTTGGTGCAGAAGTTCAAAGATCTTCTGAAACTTTACAGATTTCTGAAATATTTGATGAGCAGAACAAGAGCTGAGAGATGAGGAGCTCTGGGTGACGGACACACACACACACACACACACACACACACACACACACACACACACACACACACACACACAGAGCAAACACTGCAGCTCATATTGTTTCATATCAGCAGAGAGCAGAAACTAATTTCTTGTCTTTCCCCCTCCAACAGTTATTGGATGAATTCTCTGTGAGGAATCCTGCCGAAGACTTCGACTCGTCTAACTGAGAAAGTAAAATAAATACTGCTGCAGCTCATCGCATCTTTCTTTTCAGAGGACTGATTTATTTTGGGATGCTAACACTGGACATATATTTTGGCTAAAACTGTGATTTTTCTCTTCTTGCTGATTTAAAAGTAAGTTGTTGCTTTTTATTGAAAGAAATCTGAAAACCAAAGATCTGCAGAAGAAAAACAAAGAAAAAAAAAAAAAAAAAAATTGATGCACTTGATGTATCAGCGTCGGAATTAAACTGGACTCCAAACAGTCCGCCTCCTTATATTGTTTCCTTCTCTTTGATTTCTTGCTTGTATGTTCTCTCAATGTAAGTCGCTTTGGATAAAAGCGTCTGCTAAATGACAGTAGTAGTAGTAGTAGTAGTAGTAGTAGTAGTAGTAGATCCATGTTTAATTTGTTACAGAAACAAATTTTAAAATAAATACAAAATACACCCTATCTTTAGCTTTATATAAAGAAATTTTACATTTACTTTTTTTTTTTTTTTTTAAAGATCCAACAAATAGAAACTGATCTGCATCAGACCTGAATCCAGATTGCTCCCCAAGTTTTACGATGTTTGAGTCAACCTCTACAGAAAAACTTTTTAATCTCATTTAAAGTGCAACAAAATATTATGTGAGCCATAAAAACCCTCAGAAACATTTCAGTCATCAGCAGAATAACAGAGTTAATCCACACATACAACAAAGTTACATCTGAAACTCACTGCAAACTTTTTGAATCCTCAGAATAAGTTTCTGAACCCTGATTGTTTTCACCTGCTGCTGATGTTCAGAGCTTCTTCATCAGCAGTATGTTGGAGGAGGAAGATGGGAAAGTGGGGGAGGTGGGAGCACCAGGTTGTGGAGTGTTAAACCCCCTGTGGTCCGTCTGGAGGACGGAGCACAAATTAAAGTCTTGCTAATTAGCGAGTGATAAAAATAGTTGTAGAAATGGTTGGATCTGGTTCACAGTTTCTCTCCACCCCGACACCCCTGAGCGACTTTCTGCTTGAGCTTCACTCAAAAAGAAGTCAAAACAAACTAATCTGAAGTGTTAACTTTAGAATCCACACATAGCGCTATAAGTGTGTAAGATGAAGATCTATTTAAATCCATCCTGTGTGAGATCTCACTCACAAATATGGTCTCCTGCTTTAAAAGTTTCAGTTTGGTAAAAGACAGAAGGAGTTTTATTTATTCTAACTTTCTGTCAGATTCTCAGAAAGTTACGATGAACTTAAACACACAAAAAGAATTTAATACTTGAATTATCATAAAAAGTACAAGAACACACATAAATATACACAAACTCACTGAATAATCAAGAATTAAATAACAGAGCAAAGAATAAGAGATACAAGTAATATTATAGTTAAATTATAAACAAAATAAACATGAACCTTTTAAATATATTCATCAACTCTTAAAATATTAACTTTAATTAATTAGGAATAAAAGAACAAATGTTATAGTAAATATGTTGTTGTACAAGTAGTAAATTATAAAGTCCATTTTTATAGATCCTTTTAAGTCTTAATTATGGAAACATGATTCATTTGTTAACAATTCTTGTTCATTTAAAACATTTCCCAGAGTGATTCAGAATTTGTAACGAATGTGGTTGAATGAAAACATTTAGATTTTTCATATAAAGTAACAGGATCTGGTTGTAGCTGATTAAATCAGGTCCTTGTGGGTAAACTGAGTGTAAAAGCTGCTGATGACATCACAAAGCTCCAGAGGATTTTTACCCTCTGTTCCAGATTGGGTTTGTTCACCTTCATGTTCCTGCAATTCCACTTTAAGAACTGCTGGCATCGCAGTAGGCAGAGTGTAAACAGATTTCTTCGCAATATGAATCCAAACAAATCTTTCTGTTAGGATAAAATATTTGACCCTAAAGGAACTCCTTCTCTTCTTTACACAAGTAACTCTGAACTGTTGTCAGATGAATTCTTCTGTGTTTGTGTTCACATGCAGGAAATGATCTCTCAGAGTGGAAATAACCAAATGTAAAAGGATAAAAAGTCGCTTTGTGACAGTGAAGCTTTTCGACTGATCAGAGGTTCCTGACTTCCTCCCTGCAGCTGACCTTCACTATTTCTATCTTATCAGCATCACAAGAATATCAGTCTTATCTAAAAGATTTAAGGAGTCTTTATGTAACCAGGTTTATACGATGCCATAAATAATGAAGGTGTCTTTTTAAGGAAGGATGCGAGTTAATAGGCACTGAAGAACCCAAATTATACTGCTTTTTAATTCTGTTAAATCTGAAAGCAGAACATCATATAATGTTGACATTTATTTCAGAAATACAGTGAGAAAGTCCTGTATGAATAACTTCTGGAAATCAGGTGAATAAATGCAGCTTCCTGCCGTTGTTCAGACAACCTTACTGTGTGGAACCATCATTTAAAGGAGCGCAGAACGTTTACATGAGTCAAATATCACTCTTTAACTTTTTATACATTGTGATTGTGGAGTGGAGAGTGTTCACAGCCAAACTTTAAGAGTGTTCATGAACTGAGGTAAATGAAAGGTCTTTTTAACTCGTCATGTCTCCGACATCAAACTCTGTAAAGATAATCAGAGCCTTCAGACACTCACGGTTCAACAACCTCAACATGATTTATAGTTTTCACACGGCAGGCTTATTGTTTACTCTGTGTCGGTCTGCTCGTCAGAAAGGACGTGGGAATTTAATCTGCAGCTGTATGGGAAATCTTCAAAATTCAACACAAAAATTCAGTTCTTTGTTTGTTATAGATGTTAGTCAGTAACATTTTAATACATTTTAAGTCATTCTCATATCGTTGATTTAAATTCATAACTCTTTTTTATACTTATGATGTAAACAGCCAAACACTCACTTTCCACAGACTAATTTGTTAAAGAAAATTACTTCCAGGAGACAAAAATTTGGGTAAATTTGTCCTTTCAGGGGAACTGGTGGATAAAACGCCCTCATCATCTGCATCAAACTGCCTGAACAGCCTGCAGAGATTTCTTGTCAACAGATTAGGAATCACTCGAAGTGAATTGTCCCCATCATTAATATGTGCATAACATGAGCGAGCCAGCACGCCGCTGCTGCTGATGAACAATGAGGCTGTTTCATCTTCGGCTGAGTGTGACTGTGATGAATATTCAAACGAGGCAAACTCAGCTTTAAACAGTACACACTCAGCCTCTTAGCTAAATCAGCACTCACTTCTTTATTAACATACTGGAATGTGTAATTATGCCCTGTCGCATGTTTGCTCTGCATAACACTGCAACAAAAGATTTGACAAAGGGACTGTTGCCACGTGAACCACAGGAGTCATGAAATACTCTGATACATTTCCTGTTCAGTTTTCTGAGGTTTGTGTTTTCACAGCTTCACAGTGATGACATATAAAAACATGAAACATGTACGTGGAAAGGTCTTTTCCTTGTTCAGGCTTCAAACCCAGACCGGTTACGTTGGTTTTGACCTAAATGCAAAGCTGATGGAGCAAAAACTCTCACTTGCATTTCATGTTCTCTGAAGTTCTGTTTGTTCCAAACAGGTTCCCAATGTTGTGATTAAAATACGTCCATGAATTTCACTTAAGGTGACATTAGAACTCCACCCATGATCAGAAGCACCACCCGGCTGGATCTTGCTCCCAAACTGTTTCCTGCTTTGTTTTGTCTTTCTATTTTTTTTTTCCCACCAAAAACTGATAATTCATAATATAAATGAAAAACTGGAACATTTTGGACTTACTTAACTTTTATCATGAGGAGAAATTGTCTCGTTACCTCATGATTTTCACATTAACTGTATATTATTGATGTTTTGTTTTCCTTCGACCTGGTTCAGAAAGCGTTTGGACTCCAGAGGGACGTCTGACTTCACAGTCTGGATCAAAGAACCACACGTCAAACTAGAGCAACGCATACATTGTTGGAAAAGACTTCCAGGGATTTGAACTCTTATAATATTAAAAAGGAGTTTCAAACATAATGATCATATTTCTATCTCTGAGACTCAATATGAGTTTTATTGTGTCGGAGCTCCAGTAACAGGATTTAAACTTTAGATGCTTCAGTACAAGTAAACAACGAGGCTCTTCTGTTGACGACAGTCAGGATGCTCCGTAGATTTTACAGATGTTTACAGTCGACTTGGAATTCGTACAATCGGACATGAAAACAAATATTTCTTGGGAAACACAGACAATCGTTTATTAGTTTTTCTGCAATTATTTGTTTCTTTCACATATTAAATGCATCTAAAAAATATCAAGAGATGTTTAAATGTTGGATCTTTTTTAAAGGTTTATTTAAATTCACTTCAGTTCACAACAGAAGTCGTCTTAAAGCTCTACAAAAAGCAACAAGTCCAATACAGATGGAAACAGGCTGTTTTTGTATATTAATACAAATTCTAACTTTTGAAGCTCTAACCATTCGGTTTATAAATCCTGATCCAAACCAGATGAACCAGGTTTAAAACTGACCCAAACAATGAAAGTAAATATATGAATAAAACTTAAAGGATTGTTTTTATATCGGCATCTTATTTATTTATACTTCAAAATATTGAATCATTGAATAATTTACAAATATTCATCAGACATTTATTTTGTCTGAGTGAACAAGAGTTGTCACATTTCCATGACACCCAAAGTTTCGTGAAAATCCTCTCAATACGTTCCTTTTAGATAATATTCTGATTCAAAACCTTCAGTCACTTTTAGATGATAGAACTGTTTTAATAACAATAAAAGATAAGATTAAATAGATTATTTTTAAATATTTTTTTAGTGTGTGCAGATCTCTGGGCTCAAGAGATTATCTGGATTTATCTGCTTTGGCCATTTTGTAAGAGATTTTCTCTTTTTTTCCATCAGTTGGATGGAAAACAAACCTGAATGAATCAAATCAAACAGTCCCCCTTTACAAATGGAAGATGACTGGATCAGATTTAACTTCCTGATAGCAGCAGTAAAGAGGATTTGTTGGAGTGGAGTCCAAGCGGCGCCCACATGTGTTCACTGTAATCAGAAACAGAGAAAACTGGAGATTTCCAAACAAACAACATGAAGCAGGAAGATAAGATGGGACCGCTGCTCGGAGAGGAGAGCAGAGGATTATACAGATTAAACAGTGAAGTCAAACTGTCAGGGCTGCGTGACGTCTGCACACACAGACCTGCAGAGCCACTTCATGCAAATCACTCCAAACTCAGACACACATGCAAAAATAACAGATCAGAACAACGAAAGCACAAACAGAACATTTTAAATGGATTGTTTTTATAATCTGAACAAGCAACTGGTTTAATTTAACTTCATATTTTACATATTTAATCTTCATATACCTGATGGCACATTGTTAAACCAAAATACAGAGAAAAGAAAACAACAAGATTATAAAGCTGCATCTAAAACTAATATCCCACTGCAGCAGCTGGAGGTGAGTAGGAGACAGATTAGAGTTAGAATCACCCACAATTTAACAATAAAACACTTAACCACAAGGTTTACATGTGGCCAGGTCACATGATGCATATGCAAATCAGCTGAGACAGTCACCAACTCCTCCCAAAGTCTCATGTTTCTCATACGCCAGAGAAGTTTTAAAGAGACACGTGAGATGATTCTGGGACTATTTTAAGAGAACTTTTATCTTGAGAATTTGAGCAAATCCTTTACAACACACATGGACTCTTGTGATTGTTTCCAGTTAATTTGGAAAATTCTGTCTCAAGAGGCTGTTTCAAGAAATTTGGAAATACAAACAAAATTTCTTTATTTTGTTTTTGCATTAAGCTTAACTTCCTCTGAGTCTGTGTGTGTGTGTGTGTGTGTGTGTGTGTGTGTGTTCTTGTTTTTCTGACCTCCTGAGGACCAGTTTCCTGACTTTTACTATCTTTCTGGGGTCCGAGGGTTCTTGTGGGGACCAAAGCCTGGTCCCCATGAGGGGGACTCCCCTTTTTAGGGTTAGGGGTTAGGTTTATAGGTATGGTGTGAATAGAGTTTTAGTTAGTCTTAGGGTTAGTTATAGATCAGTAATGGTTAAGGTTAGGAAAAGGGTTTGGGTTAGGTATAAATCTAGTTACTAAAATCAATGGAAGTCAATGGACGGTCCCCATAAGGATAACAAAACACACTTGTGTGTGTGTGTGTGTGTGTTTTCTATGTGAATCTGTGATCAGTAAAGAGTGTGTCCTCCTCTGGCTGCAGGCCTGCAGGCGCTGCCCTCGGTGTTCCAGCAGACACCACACACTGGAGTTTAGACAGGGTTAGATCAGAGTTGCAGTTCATTTCAGCAGCATCCTCCAGGTTTCTTCTCAGAAGAACTACCTTCTGTAACCCCCCAGCAGCAAGTCCATATGTCCTCAATTAACACTTGGACACAGTTAGGAGGCGTGAAACTTATAAAAATATCCTGTCCAGTTGTATTTACTGTCTGGACAGTTTCTTCTGTCCAACTTTATGTTCTTAAAACACACTGAAAGATTCTAGGTTCATCTCCCAACATCTCGGATACATGTCAAATACTTCTCAGACACTTTTCTGATACTTCTTAAATAATAAGAGTATGACAGCAGCGTGTCCTCAGTTCATCCTGCTGCTGTTGTTGGACCTGCTGCTTCGTCGAACACATGGAGAAAACATCTCCGACCAAAAGAAAGAAAAGTTAATTAAAATGAGCTCAGTGAGCTTAAAGGTGACTGTTAAAGAAAAAGGTAAGATTAGGATGGGGTGGTGAGAGGTAGTGGGGGGGTGGGGGTTGAGGGGGATTCAGATAATGAAAATAGTCCCTGAACTTGATTTCCTTAATCACTGCATGTCCCTCTTTTTGTTAATTGAAGATAATTATAGGATTTTAATTTTCTTATGTAGGTTAAAGAGGAAAGTGAGAAATCAAACCAGATGAAATAACTGATGAAGATGAAGATGAAGAGGCTGACAGTTTATTAGTGATCTCAGGACTGAATTCCAGTAATTTCACTGCAGCAGCTGCATGTTTGATGGAAATTCAACGTTTGAGTTCAGAGTAAAAGCAGAAACAAAGCTGTGATGTTTTCTTTGGTTCAAACAGGATGATGCAGAAAACATTTACAAAAACATGTTAACATTTTGATGAAATAATCTGTGACCGAATCACTTTCTTACCAAAGTTAATCCTGATTTCTGTATGTTGAATTAAAGTTTAGATTTGATGGTTTTGGAGATTTTTCAGCAGCTTGTTTATCTGATAATTGATGATGTCACAAATGTCAAACCATCGACATCTTCTTGATCACAAACCTTTTGTGCTTGTACATTTATTTGTAGTTAATGTTCCTTCATGTGTTACAGTTTCAGGAGTTTTAGTTTTGGAAGTTTGCTTTTGTTCTTTTTATTCCCCGAATCTTTGAAAGAATGAATAAATCAATGAATGAATATGTCAATCAATCAAGTTATTTTGGTTTATGTTTTGTATAAAAACACAACAGACTGAAGATCATGATTCCACCTTTTTCACAGAACAACAAGAAGACCTTGAAGATAAAATACGTATAAAAACAGGATTATTTTGGTGTTTCTGGATTCACTGCTGTGATGCTGATGCAGCTTTTATTATTTCATTTTTAGGTCCAAATTCTGCTTCATTTGTCCTGTTCAGTTCTGTTTATCACAAAAGTATAAAGAAAAACAAATTATAAAGTTGTAACAACAATAACAACATATATTCATCATTTTCTTAAAGACATTAAGTAAAAACTGAAAATAAATAGTTGGACTGCAATCAATTCAAATTCAAGTTTTATTTTCCCTATAATAAGATTCTTGATATAAATATATTGAAGGTGTTTTTATTTCTGAGCAGGTTTCAGAGTGAGACTTCTAACAGGTCTTTTAGTTTGAAGGGACAAAACAGTTGAGCCAAAGTGATTATCAGAAATGTTTCCTGCAGAATCTCAATTTAATTTAAGATGATAAAGATGAAAATGTAAATAGGTCAGAAGTGTTGTTTCCTTTAGTCTGTCACTAACACTGTAGTCTGATCCTGCTTCATGTTCCTCAGCAGATCATTTAAATAGAGGGAAAATTAATAATCTCTTAAAGTAGAAAGTAAAAACTCACTTCAGCAAGTGATGCATTACGTTTAGTTCAAAATACATCCAGTAAATTTACAGCAGGTGGTACACCAGTTCATGTTTGTCCTGTATGTGTGACCTTCTCTGAAAGAATTCAGACTTTTGGAGGAACCAGTGGCACAAAAACTGCAGTTTACACCTGTTAAATGCTTGAGATGGGTTTCTGATGTGTGTAATATTTTTCTGATATGTGTAATATCGGCACAGTTTAGGACAAAGTAGAAGTGTGGATGAGATGAAAACAAGAGGTTAGATCTTTAATGTGTGTCTCAACAGACTGGGCAAAAGCTAATGTTTTGTTCTGTGTCCCCATTACCTCCAGAAATATAAAGAAAACACAAGTATTTGTCTTGGAAATGGACGGCGGTGTTCGGCAGAGCACATTCATGGCCTTTGTATTGGAGAAAAATGCTGTAACTTCGATCAAATGGGGCCTTTATGAAGAAGTGACCGTCTTTTTGTGGCGTTCCCGCGGTGAAGGGGACATGTCAGAAAACGAGCAGCACGTCCAGTAATTTGGGTTTATTTATGAGATATGTGACAGCGAGGACAAAGCAGAGCGGTGCAGTAAAGCACTGATTGATCTTTCACAGGCAATCACAATGAGCAGCAAGCAGAAAATAGGCCCGCCGCGTCTGAGCGTCTCATCTAAAAATGGGATTACCTGAGACCAATGAACCTTCACCTGTCACAGCTCGACCTGTTTCTGAAGGTAAAACTCACAAAGTTACAAGTCAGGAGTATCTGGTGGTGAAAATTAGTGAACAAAAAACTTAAAACTGAGTAAAAATTAAACGAAAAAACGTTTATCCTAAATTCTAAGACATGGTAATAACCAACTTTTAAGTTGTGCCTTAACTTCTTGAAGTATTTTGTTACCAGTTTGTGCTGTAGTTTGTATCTTTTTAAATAAAAGAGATAATTTACAAGCGAAAGCAGAATTTGACACAATGAAAAGGTTTTAAAACATTTCTGTTGAACACAGAATCTAATTACTGCTGCTGAACTCGTCTGTTTTGAGAAGAAATGTGTATAAAACCATTCTGACATCTGGAACCTACAACCATGTGACTGGACTTCCATCAGTTTACTGAGAAAGAAGCAGATGGTCACACCTTAATGTACAGTTCATTTCTCCATAAAGAAGATGTTTTTAACAGGTTGTTCACTCACTTTATTTATTTATAAATGTTTAAGTTAACATTATATTACAGCTGTGAAGGAAGTTACGGGTGTGAAAGGTTTCAAGCTGCACCATGTATTTAAACACTGAATTGAACATCCTGAGTTATTATACAACCATCAAAAATATGTATTTATTCATTTATTTATTTTATGTTTTCCTGGTAAAATGTTGGCGTTTTAAGGAGGCCAGTTTTGTTTTATGCTTTTTTTCCTAACTTTTCTCCTTTCCTGTTTATTTTTTCTTGCATGTTTCCCGTGTCTTTAGGTAAGTCAGGTGCTGCGAGATGCTGTTCCTGCCTTTGGGCGGGGCTGTTTGGATGCTGCAACAGTCATACTGAAATCAAATCGGTTGTTATTTAAACTGCTTGATGCCAAACAGCTGAGGTGGAATTTGTGGCCAAAAACCTCTTGGGTAATTATTGATTATTTTCTAAGAGTTAGATATTGAAAGATTATTTACTTCCTGTGTTGTAATCTCTCTGTATTGATCCCTCTTCGCCACTTCCTGTGACAACAACATTCTCCTGGCTCCCTCTGTAACTGGATCTCCTCTGGACAGTAGCAGCGTTACCTCCTCTCGTTCTCCTGAGCTCTCTGGTTTCATCCTGAAAGAAAGTGGACAAATCCCACTAAAACTCTCTGACTTCACGGGAGTCTGTTTACCAACCCACACTGAAACACCAGCCTCTAACCGACCTCCCTGCAGGCTCAGGGTTGGTGCGCCCTCCATGTGTTCTAAACAACTTATACAAACAAATACAAGTATAGACATGTACGTTTTTTATAGCCAAAATAAAAAAATATGAGTTTCATATATATTATTTTCTTTTACATTTCTGTAAAAGCTGGTTTATTTTCCTTTTGAATGCCAGTGGTGAAGCTTGTGTCCGTATCACCTGAGAGACCTTTCAGACTCAACCTCAGTGTCTCTTCCTCTTCATGTCCTTTTACTTTCTGTCATCATCAAATCCAACATGTCGGCCTCGAGTGTAGCGCTGGAGTCTCAGAAGCTAGTGCCGGTCCCCGGGTGAGCTGCAGCAACATTTTTCTTTTTTTTTTTCCGTTCAGTTTTATCTGGAGCTCTTTAATTGACTCACAGTGTGACGAAGAGGCAGCGAGGGAAGGAGCGAAGAAACTGATGTTCCTAGATGTGGAAGACAGTTGTGGGAGGGCTGTGATGAAAAAATAATGATGCTAGTTACATTCTATTACACAAAATATGGAATATGGCAATGATGTCCCCCTACAACATTTCCTCCTTAATATCACCATCATTGACTGCTGCTGCCACTGCCGCAAGTAATACTGGGACATCACACAGCTAGAAGCAGCTGTGTATGTGCTCTAACACACACACACACACAACAGACGTTTCTTTCAGTGTTGTAATTTATGCTGCTTTTAATGTATTTTTTATAACATATTTCACCTCATTATGGATTTTACTTCTCAGTTCTTGGGCTGCAGAACTCGTTAACACTATGTTAATATAGTTTTTTATGGTTGCATTAATATCATCACCCTCATCATGCTCTGAATAGACACTTTATCAGTCCCACCTTACTAGTTTACTACTCTTTACTTTTATAAATTTGAACAGCATTAAACTCAGAATCAGAGCTGTAGACAGTCCACTGAATACAACCAATGCAATAAATAAATATAGTTTATCTGTTCTCTGACATTTTGTCTTTTTTAAAAACACATTTGTACTTTTTCCTATTTAAGACACACGAGAGACAGTTTACAGTTGTTTCAGTAATGAGTAATGAGTTATTTTCAGGAAGTTTCATCAACAGGTGAGTTGGGACGACAGGTGTTTAGACAACTTCCACTTTTAGAAGAAATGTGTCAGAAAAGACGGAAGTGATTAACACCAGCTGCACACTGATTCAGCTGCAGTCAACAGGTCTTGGTTTGGACCTGAGTTTGCTTTTCTCTGCTCATACATGAGTTTTATCTTGGTTAACTGGTCGTTCCCAAACACCTGAATTATGCATGTTACGTTAACTAGTGACTCTAAATTGGCCTTCAGTGTAAATAAGTGTGAACAGACTGACTGGAGAGATTTACAGATTCCTTCCTTTATGAGCAGAATATTATAAAAGCAATCAGGGAATCTTGATTAATTTCAATTCAAAAGGACGAGGGAGCAATTATCTGGACAGCCGTGACCCCCGAGTCTTCAGCTGGACCTGCATCCAGAACCGTTTTTCATCAGTGGAACCACAGAGACAAGAACCCTGAACAAACTGTGATCATATTGCACCTGTTTCATTCTTTAAATTCACATTATTTCCTCTCAAATGAACAGTGACACTCACGCTACACCAACACACATGTGCATATACACATGTAGATCACACCAGTACAGACTGTACTGTTACAAACAACCAGGATCAGAACTGATCATAGATCAGTTTATAAATAATGCTCAGCTGAAGGGAATATGAGCTGGACCACATCAAACAGTTTGAATATGTTAACGAGCTCCTTTGAACTAAATCTTGTGTTTTAATTAATGAAGCATCTTTGGAAAAATATCTAAAAACACAATTTGATGCCAACTGTGTCCATAATATGTGTCAAAGTATGTACTTATTATCTTATTATAACGTTCAAATGAGTATAAAGTAAAAGATGATGTTGGTGCAAATGCCTTCGAATTTCACAGCATGAAAAACAACATTAATGACATGTAAGTCTAGATAATTAGCATCTCAGTTCTTTGTGTCCATGAATGAGAAACTGATGCTCATCTGTCCCACCGCATGCTTCTACTTCAGAACACGACAGTCTTACTTATTCATTTCTATTCCTGATTTTAACTGTTCAGGTCAACAGAACGTGAACATCACTTAGTGACTAAAGAAGCATCAAGACAGACGGGTGATGTAATACATGCCACAAAACTCAGCATGCAGCAAGTAACGTGAGAGTGTAATAAAATTAGCTGGTGTAAAAGGGCAGCAGGGACAAATATTTCCCTTCAAATCAGTTTAAGTCACATCAGAAAAACGAGTAAAAGTCTAGAGTCTGAAAAACGAAAGCAGCAGGATCGCAGCACCAAAGTCAATTTAAAATCTGAACTAAATAAAGCAATGAGAGCTCCTCGCTGAGTCTGACACAATTTCATCAGGTTCAGATTAAATGAAACTTTACTGATACCTGCAGGGAAAATGTGCTGCTGCATTAAAATAATAAAAGGATAAAATGTAATATAATTAGAAATATGTTAAATGAGCATCATAATAAGAAACTACAGCTTCTAATGTTCCAAGAAAAATGACAAGATAAAAACATACAAAGAAACTCGAAATATTACAGCATTTATTTCCAAAGTCGGTTTTACTTTATTATGTTGTATCATTTGGTTCAAATCAAACTACTTCCAAAAATACTCACATTTAAAACAACAAACAGCCAGAACCAAATTAAACAGTGATCCATCCATCCATCCATCCATCCATCCATCCATCCATCCATCCATCCATCCATCCATCCATCCATCCATCCATCCATCCATCCATCCATCCATCCATCCATCCATCCATCCATCCATCCATCATCCGTCCTTCCATCCGTCCGTCCGTCCGTCCATCCGTCCATCCTTCCATCCATCCATCCATCCATCCATCCATCCATCCATCCATCCATCCATCCATCCATCCATCCATCATCCATCCATCCATCATCCATCATCATTACATACTAGTCAAAGGAAAAGACAAACACTTATGGAGTTTGGACATAACCCCACTGATAATAAAGTAGTAAGTAAACAGTGAACTGCTGAAGTTGTTGGTGTTTGTTTCAGATTTTCATCATGACATATTCTCACGTGTATTTCTACCATCATGCCACATGTGATCAATACAGATTAAAGATTTAACCAATCAAACACCAAAACGTTACAGGATTCAATTAATAATAACACGGTAACTGGATCCCTGTCACTAGTTCCTCCATCAGACCCCCCCTCCCGCCCCCCCCGCCCCCACACATACAGTCATGGACATAATTTATTCTGCACAGGAAATGTTGTTAATGTGCTTAATAACACCGAACCAGAGGTGGCAAATCAATTAAAGCAAAACAGTTGGAATAAACAAGTAAACAAAGATGACCCTTAACTGAGTAAATGAGTGACTAATGTGAGCCAGTGTGGATGTTTTGTTTACCAGCTGAGCTCTTCGTGCAGAGCACACACACACACAGCACACACACACACACACACACACACACACACACACACACACACACACACATACACACGTTACACGACACCTTCCTGGTGTCCACAGCTGTTTGACCTGCAGCTGTAAAACATCAGATTTTATTCCAGCCATCACACACGCAGCTGTGTGTCACTGCACCCACATTCTCTGTTTTCATCATCCATCTCTTTGTTTTTCTGCGTCATGGTCTCAGGAATTTTTTTCTGCCAGTTCAGATGTTTATTTTTTTGTCTTAGTTCTATTTGTATATTGACATTTTGTTTGTTGTTTAATTCTTTTAAGTTTAGTCTTTATTTCATTTCGTGGTTACGATTCAGTTCACCACATCATGTCTTCCCTCAGTCCATTTTCTCATCTCCCTCTTCTCGTTATATGTTCCCTGCGTACATTAAACACAAAACATTGTGACCTTTTGCTCCAAACTGAAATGGATTTTTTTTCTTTTAAAGAAAATCTGTTATTCTGTCAAAGTGTAAAAACAAAATTAAAACATTTGGAGAGAAAAAAGAAAAACATCACAAAAATTATTTTCCTTGCGTTAGATAATTACCACAATTATTTCATCTAACATAATATACTTCCTGATTCTAATTGCATTTGAAACAGTTCTAAAATTCTAAAATTCAGTTATGGAATTTTCAGTGGCCCCTTGTGCCCCCCCCCCCCCAACAGTTTATCTTGTATGCTCCAGACCAGTTAATTCCTGTAGAATCAGTATGGATGAACTTATTTTTGACTTGTTTGTCTTGTTTTGGTTAATGAAATAATGATGTTGTTACAAGTCATGATGTGGTTCAGCTGAGGTTTGATAGTATTTACAGTATTTACTTTATTCTGGGACCAAGTTACTAACTGATACTTATTTCTGTGGTAACTGCAGTACTACTGATTACTACTTGTTTCTGACAGGTCCTGGTCCTGTGAGGACCTGGGTTATCAATTCTCTTCATTCCTGTTGGTTCTGGTCAGAGCATTCAGAGATAGGTCATCCTCCCTGACTGTGTTGTTGCCATGACAACCACTCCGCTTCTTGCTGGGCACTCTCTCAGGCGCTTATTGTAAATTCATCTTTTTTCTTACTAATCAGTATTAGTAAAGAACAATGACTCGACAGTAATATCAATACATTCAGATGTCTTTACATCCTTTTTGACACAAACGGTTGTCAAAGTGATTTAAAGCACATTAAATACAGTTCTAAAAGTGGGAAAAACGGTAAGAAAGTTGACAGCAGATGAGGAGAGGAGAGACCTGTTGGTCTCTAAAATAATGAAACCAATCTATAAAAATGGTTTTGAAGAAGAGATCGAAGAGAAGAGGCTCCTTCTTTCTCCTGTCTGCCTCCTGCTGCAGTGGAGATGTAGTGTGGCTCTTGTTTTAATTATGCAGAGGAGGCTGCAGAGCAGGACGTGACATGTTTCAGTGTCATCGCCAATTAAGCAGCGTCACCCAGTTGTGGAGAAAAGATGAAGAGCAGGAGGAGGAGGAGGAGGAGTAAAAGAGAGTGTTAAAAGAATGATGAAGGAATCAGTTTTAACTTATAATAAATTTAAATTATGACTTTTTTATCTTACGGTAATGATCTGAACTGAGAATCAGCTCAATCTGCAGTAAACGACAATACTGTTTTGCAGTATTGTCGTTTACTGTATTGAACAAATTCAATATATTCATAAAAAGAAAAAAGTGTGTGTCCTTTATGAACGCATACATCTCCTGATAGACCAGCATGTGCAGATATGGTAAAAGGTAAGTACAAGATAACTAACATCCTTTTTAGATTTATAAAGTTTTTCTTGATAAAAGTAAAAAAAATAAACAGCCTTTATCAAGTCTTTAATAAACTTTGTGTTTGGTCAGTTATTTCTTTGTTGTATTGATGCTTCTTGTTGATAAATCTCAGATCGTTAGGAAGTTCTGTTTATGGAATCCCTTCCATTAAAAACTGTTCTGTTGAATATTTTAGCTCCACAGGTGTTCTTACCTTCAACAGATATAAAATGTTTCATATTACAGGTTAATACTTAGGAAATAACCACAAAGTCCAGAAATTTGTATGAAATGGCCTCTTTAAAGAAAATGTATTTGTGAGTTGAGCAGTACAGGTGAGTAAATGGATGTGCTCATTAAAACATGCCAGATTTTCCCTGCCAGTGCCAGTTCTACACAGCATATTTTAAAATTGTTTCTTGTTTGCTGTCATTCATTGGATTAGATGATTAAAGTCTATGTGTTCTGGATTTAGCAGTTTATTCATTCCAACATGGACTGATGGAACAAGCAAACAGTACCAGCCTCTTCAGGACTGGTTGATGTCTCTCTGTGTCAGGTTAATGTTATAAAATGTTACAAAATCTTGTAGTAAGTGAGTGTGAGTCAGAAAGTGAAATGTTGATTAAAAGTATGACTGTTGTAATAATTCAGGGTATAAAAACACAACTCACTCTCCAGACTGACTTCAGCAGCTGGAGCTCTCGCTCTCCTTTGTATTGATCAAAAGGACGTGGACTCTAAGGGCAGTGATTTGCATTGCATATTCATCAGCTTCCGTCTCATATTCAACCCTATTGTAGCTTTTAAGTGTCAGTGGAAGACGCGGCTGTGTGTGAGCTCAGTGCAGCAGCAGGTAATTACCACTTCTTCATCGATAACCCTTCTAATAGACTTCCAACCAGCTATTTACATTAGGGAGGTAGCCCTCTTACCAGATTGACTTTCATAGAATATATGTGTGGTAAGCTACATCAAAATCAATACAGCCATTTAAAGAGCATTATCATTAAGAGGCAGCTGTGTGTTAAGTCTGTGTGTGTGTGTGTGTGGAGACTGGAGGAGGTGGCAATCTGCAGCAGTATGATGCTTTAAACCAACATCATTTACTGCATGACTGCACCGTCAGTTTGTCTGAAACACACACACACACACACACACACACACACACTTTCTTTCTTTACATCTCTATAGTTCACTCTCAACTCACTTTGCAGGTCCCTTAAAGCCGACCCTGCCAGAGTGAATCGGAAAAGTGCGGCCCAGAAAGCAGATATACAGTTAATCGTAAAGTCAGAGGATCCTGAACATATAGTGCTGCAGTGTCAGGGGAGATGCAGGTTCCCCAGTATTTATTTAGCTCTATGAATCCTGAGGTTTGCTTTCAACTCTCCTCAGTTGTTCTGAAAAAGAATCGGAGGTCAAAGCAAGCTGAAACTGTTCGATGTCTCTTCAAGCTAAAATGGATCTTTGGAGTTACAGATGGTTTCAGTTCTTTAGTGTCTGAAGACTTAAACACTTCACAACAACACACTCTGCTTTTAGCTGAGAAAGTTTCATGTGCATCAAATGAGTCACATGACACTTTTTCACATGATAAGCTGGTTTTCAAATTTTTTAGGATGAGAACTGGTCAGGAAGGGAGGCGGGACCTCCAGCTTCTGTAAGACTGGGACAACAGCAGGGTTTGGATGTTAAAATGAAAAACTACTTTGAAAACAAAAATACAAATGCAAAAAAAGGAAGATATTTTATAATGAGCAGAATTGTACAGTGTACAATCTACAGAGGTGAGTGTTTAAACACCTGAAATACTCATTAACAGACTGTTTTAGGGTCTCGGGTCTTTCAGGGTCTTACAGGTAAGTGATGTTTGCAATGTGGAGAATGTAGGTGAAACTTTCTTCATTATTCTGTATCAAGTCAGCTAAATAAACACGCTGTTTTTCTGTCTCAACCATGTGATCTTCATACAGCTGCAAAGGAAGTCAAATAACAAAGTCTAACATGTGTCCCGGGCTCATGAGTTGTGTAATTCTAGCTCCGGTTCTACCTCATTACTTGCTTCATTGCTTGTTAAATTATAGCTTTCCTGTTGCAGTTTATTGTTATTGAGAAATAAATGACAGTATGGATCTGTAGGACAGTGACGTGCACATCAAAAGGTGAATGTTCTCATAAAGACTCATTTCACAGTCCAGTTCAAGCAATATGTTCAAGTTTAACAGTGTTTTCTTCCTAAAATGTCACAATATTTAGTCTAAATGAATCCTGATCTGATGTTCAGGAACCTCAGCTGCTTTTCACATGAAGGGTTCAAAGTTCAGCTGGGATTTCTCCAGATGAGCCCAAACTCACCTTATTTTATCTCTATGATTGAAATCTAAGATGTTAGCTGTTGATAGTGATCAGCTGTTCACTGCTGATCATCCTATTATCACCTTCACTGTGGAGCAAAACTGTTAGAGGAAAATCCCCAAGCTTCTACAGCATCAGTGTCAGAGTGGCGACATATCATAAAAAATGTTTTTATTCTCCATATTTCTTGTTTTAGAATGAGACTTGGTTGCATTTAATAAATCAAAAGAGACAATAACTAAAATAAAACATACAAATATACAAATAATGACTAAAATCCATCATATTCTGATAATCTCTCAATCATAGCAAAAAGCTTGTCAAATCCAGGACTGAATTAAATGATGACATACCCTCAATCTGAAGATGGAGCACAGAAACAACAATAATGGATTAGGGATTATGGGGATTGTTGCTTTTCCTTTAATGTGCATCTGTTTTAATAAAATATCAGTTAAAGAAAAAAGAGAATGTGACGCTGTTGAAACAAACTGTTTAATATTCAGTGATGGAAGGTTATTGTTTTAACAGCAGAAGCTCATAACAGCAGTTAGGAGTTGATCCAGTACATTAGAAGTTCTTCCTTTTGGCTCAGCTCCTTGTTGGTCCTGATCTGTTTGTTCTGTTTATACCTGTAAACAGGACACCAGGATGCTCCACCTGAAACACTATGACTGATGTCAGACTTTGTTTTACCAAACTGAGGCTGTTCAAAGTGCTTTTACAACAAGAAAGATCCTAATTGCTCAAAACTTTTCCACAGAATCTCTTTAAAATCTCTAAAATATCATTTAAGGTGTGTTGAATTAAAAAACTTCACAGTGTGAATTTTTTGACCCTCCCAGCAGTGGTGTTGAATGCAGCTTGTTTCACAGGAATCTGTCCACTATGTTTAAGTCTTTCTATCAGGCAGGTGACAAAGCTGCACATTTTAGCTACAATATGTTTTTATTGTTTATTAAATTAATGCATAGTTTCATTTACAGACTTTGGGAATAAGAGTTTATAAATGTTTTAGTTCTTTTGACATGTTCCTTTAATAAGTGTGTGTTTTCTGCCTCTTTGTGGCAGCAGAGTCTCAGTTTGACCTGTCACTGTGATCTATGTGCACGAGTATCAGAGGGGCTCAGCTGCTGAACTGATGCACAGCTCTATCACCCCTCCGTGCTCTCAGCTCTCCACCTACCTCTCCGTCTCATTTGACACTGAATTAAGTCCCACCTGAGCTGCCGTCACTCCCATCATGCATCCGTTTACCACCTGAGTCCCCTTTGCACCCGTACCTATAGTATCATCAATGGCCTTCCTCTTACTTTCCATCTGTAGTGCAGCACACACACACACACACACACATCCCTCTACTTCATCCTGGACCTTCAGCAGTGGAACAAAGACAATCACAGATTAAATTTGTTCACCAGCTTCTTCTGAGACTCTGTGCTTGAATTAGTTTTCAGAAATACCTTCATAGGTGATGGAGAAGCTGTTTCAGTACAATAACACCTCCACAGGGACTATAAATAGCCCACATGAATGTTTCACTGCTGGGTTACTTTTAACATTTCATTTCCTGTTTTTGATGATGGTATTGCTCTTATATTATAAACTGTGATCAGTTTTATTATTTTAAATGCTGTTTTCCAGCTTATAAATGACTCAAAGATGTAGTAAATAAAAAAATAAACTAGAAGTTGTTGAGAGACTGTGTGTGTGTGTATGTATAGATCTACATAAACAGCTATGGGGTGATTGTTTTCTTTTCCTGTAAAGGGATTCAAATTGAAATAATGTCTGAATTCTGTAAAATTTCATCATGACTTTTCATTTCCCGACTGTCAGTCATCCTCAAGTCTTTTTTTAATTACAATATAAAACACACTTGTATACAAGTGTTTAAGCAGATTTAGCAGGTTTTAATGTTTTCAAACTGCTTTAGTGTGTGAATTAAAAATGTACATGTCTTTGTTATGCCATATACAAGTTCATCTGTAACTTCCTTAAGAGGTCAATTAAATCCTTCCATTAAATCACCAAGAAAAGTTTATTAATCAACACTTTTATTTAGCAGCATTTTAACTGACAATGACTTTTATTAAAAACTGTAATAAAAAGCCAAAAACAGAAGTGTGTGTAATAAACAGTGTTCTTGTTGTGACCTCCATCAGTTTACAAACAGGTAAAATATGTATTTGTAATTTTATGTGTAAATGTCAGTTTTTTGTGACGAGAGAATAAACACAAACTTGGCAAAAGTTCAGGAGGTCATATCACGAATTGGGCTGACATAATCAGGGCACCACCTCATTATCACCAGGCCTTCTGCATTACCCATCAACCCGTCAGCACGCTGCTGGAACAAGCTCAGAATCTCGTTAAGTGTGGAGTCCCAGTTTACATTCATTACCTAATTGGTTACTGGGTACCTGGATTCTTTAAGCAGGAACATGATCTCTGCCACCTCGTCCTTCGGCGTGGGCTGCCAGTTCATCCAAGGCTCTGTGTGTCAAAGTGTCACAAACAATGGATTTTCTGTGTCCCTCTTATTGTGCAACAGCCAATTATCAGTGTAAACCAGGGCCGATTATTTCAGTCTGTTCCTGCAGTTTTAGCCTAAATGTTTTCGCTTTTGGCCTTTTCAGGAAAACCTGCCTGTTAACTGTTAATAGTCTAATTACAACCGAGCAACCAGTCAGGTTTGTGCCGTATTAAAGACAGAACTGCTAGTTTGACTCACAGCCACAGAAAGTCAAATCAGTTGGAAAACTGCCACGGCCTATTATAACGGTAAATTCAGCAGTTAGTCGATAAACGGCTTCTTTTAAAACAAATCCTCGGTCCAATCACAGCGTATCTTGACAACAGGAAGGATATGGCAACAAACACTCTGCTGGCAATAAACCAGCATTTGCCTGGTGACTCATGAAATATTTTGCTCCCACATCTACTTGGAACAAACTATAAACAGCTGGACATACAGGGACTATACCATAAGATTAGATTTTACAGAAAATCATTGTGCATGCCTAAAACTGAAATATTAAACACTTATCATTAAATGATGAACAAAATAGTCTATGTTGAGTTTGTGGAAATATCACAAAAGAAACGTTATTCAGTTTTGAAATGATTCAGCAGGACTGCAAATAGTTAATTATCTTTAGTTTTAAACATCATTTTGGTTTCCATGTCTTATTTAGACTTTCTTCAGCTTCCTGTCTGCATGAAGCCGATCAGCACGGCTGCAGGATGCAGACGGCTGCAGGATGCAGACATCTGCAGGATGCAGACGGCTGCAGGATGCAGACATCTGCAGGATGCAGACGGCTGCAGGATGCAGACGGCTGCAGCTTCTTTGGTTTATACATTTTAAAACTCAAAGCCTTCAAGACCAAGATTTTATTTTAATTTAAATCTGTTTCATACTAACAAATGTTACTTTGTTCATCTAAAACAAGGATCAAACTGCCGACACATGATGAAACATTGATATCAGTGTATTAAACAAGAATATATTTACTGTATGTCCAAGAAACAATCTTTAGTTGATGTTGTGCACATCCAGTCACTATTAGTGACAGTTTATATTCTCTGATGACAAAATGTAAAAACTTAATTTTCTAAAGAATGAAATCATCAAAGTGAATTGTGTTGTTGTATTTCAGCTGACTTGTGCATGCACAGGAATGATAACAGCTGTATTAAAAGTGGGTGTCAGATTCAGGAGCGACTGATTTGACAACTGGGAAACTAACTTCTGGATGTAGAACTCTGCTTATACGAGGTCAGACCACCAGGAGTAACAACCCACGATGGTGCCGCGGTGGCAGCGTCTGCTGTCAGATTCTGAGCAAGATACATGAGTATTTGTTCCATCTCCTACTGCCTGCTAGAGGTCAAAGGTTAACTTTCAGTCTGTCATATGAGGAACCGATCATTCAAATCCAGTCTGCCATTCAATAAAAGGACAAATGTCAGTTTATATTGTTTGACTTTTCCCATATCTAATTTCTGATTTGTAAGGATGAGAAGTCGCTGTCAGCATGGAGTGCAGACACCTTCAGGGATGAGTGACTTTATTCTGAGCTGATCAACCCACCTCCATCAACACAGACACACAACAGCCTTCTATCTCAGACCAACAGTGTACATGTTGGCCGGACGTCTCACCTCAGGCCTGCAGAGAGAGGCGTCCTTTAGACAGCAAAGGTTAATCATTCTGCACTGACTCCACAGGACCCATCTCGCTGCTGACGCTATGATTTAATCAAGCGGAAGGAGAGGTGAGGCTCAGTGCTGCGCTGCCAGCCGGCCAGCCTGACCAGATCATACCAAGTGTGAAAATATAGAAAGTCAGTGGAGACAGACAGAAAGAGAAGAAGAACTGGAAATGAACTAAATATAAAGTAAGAGAGAAACTGAGGAGCTACTGCACAATATCCAGTTAACAGATTCAGTCACTATCAATAAAACATCTCTGAATCTACAAACTTCATGGAGAACTTTCTGTGTCTCAATCAAACACATTGACTTCATTCTTTATATTACATCTTTACATAAACCTGGTTGACATGCAAATAGAAAAATATATTATAGAAAATAAGTTTAACTGACCTCATGGAGGAGAAGGAGAGGGTGAAGAAAAATAAGGAAGAGGGAATTCAAACATTCTGGCGATGAGTGAAGATTTATACCCTTCAGTAGACAAAATATAACAAACATGATCATCAGCCTTGTTCTATTTGTTTTAGTGAAAAGCATTTGTTCATCTGAAAGTTCTCTGGTGGACTCTTTGAAATATTGTTATTTTTGTTAAAGTTGAAGTTTGGGTTGAAGAATTAAACTAAGATAAAACCAGAGGATGTTTAATGTGTTTTTATTGTTGTCCTTTTTTGTGTATAACGTGCAATTTGGTGCATTAAAAGGAGAAAACTGCACATAAAAAAGATGAAATACAAAAACCATGTCAACATCCATCCATCCATCCATCCATCCATCCATCATCCATCCATCCATCCATCCATCCATCCATCCATCCACCCATCCATCCATCCATCCATCCATCCATCCATCCATCCATCCATCCATCCATCCAAACATGTGACCTAACAGCTGAGTTCACCCAATCTGCACCAGAGAACAAACCAGCTCAAAAACTACACAAGGTTGGTACATGAGGAGGTTCTGGCACTGACTTAAAGAGAACACGACACCATCGTTCCTCCACATCCTGAACAAAGTACTGTCAGACAGAGTTTGTCTTCATGCCAATCTGAGAGGGTTCACAACCTGCATGATGCGTACCGACCTATGATAATAACTCTGATATATTTAAACTTCAAAATACAAAGAAAGAGAAAGATTTGACCAGATCTTTATTTATTTATTTGTTTTTTAGTGTCAGGATGTATTTGCAGAATATTAATATACCTTTGTTTCCTTTGACCTGTTGTGTTTTTGTTGTCTGTTTGTTTTAATGTGTAGAACTTTACCAGTGGGTTATACAGTAGCTGAACAGGGTTTTAGTGGACTGGTTTTATTTTGTAGAGCTACTTTTTTTTGTTTCTCATATTTTATTTTGTTGAGAAATCAATCTTGATGTTTGATAATGACTTTGATTACTTGAGATTATGATCATATATTCCCATCAGGTTTAAAACCTGCCTGTTCTCATCTCATGTATGTTTATTTTTCTGTGTTTTACTTTGTTTTTCTTAGTGTTATTAGATGCTAGTACATCGCCTGCCACATGTTCTGGTCAAAAAGGTTAGCAGGATAAATCTACATAGAAAATAATTCCTGCCCCAGTTGAGCCAACATGTTTTAAATGCATCATATTGTGTCTAACTCAAGCAGACTAAGTGGGCTGTATTTTTGATTAACCATAAAGTTGACCCAATGATTACATCAGAAAAGATAAAGCCCTTGAAAACACATTTACCTTGAAGCATGTGAGTAGCACTGTTAGAGAGAGACACTCACCACTTCACATGGAGCACAGAAAGACCGAGTTATCCTCTACCTCTCTGATTGAAGCAAAGCTTTCAGTCCTCCATTAATTCATGTTTTAATTCAAAAGTCTAGTTTTGACTCACAGTCCTCCATATTTGCAGTTAAAACATAAATAACATAAACAGATATTTTATCAAGACAAGCTGAACCCTGAGAGAATCAGAGGTGTATTTTAATGTCAGATTAAACATCCAAAAATGTGTTTAAAAACTCTAGTTTCTGTTAAAGCTGGTAAACATGTCCAATATTTAATCTGGTTCTATTCACATAGTTTAAATCTGAATATTTTCTGCTCCCATAATTTATGTTAATAAACAGGCAACAATTTTTCAGGAAACTCCTTCTTTGTACACCTTCAGATGAAAATGACCTGAACTGTCAGGTTAATTGAAAGATTAATGAAACCAAACTAACCCTGTAAGTTTACATAATGCATATTTATACAGAAAACACCTCTAATTTCAAGTAGCAGAGCATTATACAGCACAGAGGGGGGGAAGCTGCCTGCTATCAGCCGAATGTGTGAGCTTTTATCAGCTGGGAGGCTGCGGCAGAACGAGCGTATCTGCTCAACGCAGGGAGCAAAATGAAAATTAGCCTGCCTTTAAAATGAGAATTTATGCATTTTTAAATAAATGCAATTAGTAGAGAGCTGAGTCAGTTCTTTCTTTATATGTTCCTGAAAGTACTGCTCTTCTTGTGCATAAGAAAACAGCTGATTTTACCAACTATGTTGAAGTTCAAGATATAAATAATAGTTATTAAAGAAGAAAACATTTTCTGATTAGCTTACACAACAAGAATAAATGAAATATTGATTTATTCTTAAAGTAGAGAATATATTTCCCAAAACATCATATCACGCTGATTTTAGGCTGCACTGCACAGAATTCACTGTAGGATTTAAAGTCAATAACAGGTAGAACTGGTAATCTATTTAATATTTTTTATTTAAGAATTTAATTGATAACGTATGTAACTATATTTATAGATGCATGTTCTTGTATTTGAGCCGCGGTCAGAGACCCGGAGCTTTGGTTGATTCTGGGATCTGCAGGAGCCATGTTCTCAGACTGGTGCAGGTACTGGAGTTTCTACAGCAAGATGAAGAGAGGCAGAAATGATTTGCTGCAGAGGCAACAGATTATTTATCAGAGAGCTTCAAATTTCCTGGATCCTCTGAACAGATTTCAGACATGACAAGGAGGGAATCTCCTCTGGAGCAAGAGAGGAGACGAAGTCTGAATAGTTAAAGTAAAGATTAAAGGAAGAATATGCACCATTCCTGCATGAATCAGCACTTTGGCTTCCTCTGCTGAATCAGTATGCAGTTCTGACTGGACTCGAGCCAGATGGGTTCCTCTGTGGCCGAGTCGTTTCGGTTCACGTGTCGGGGTCTCCACAGTTTCAGGTTCAACCTGTGGGAGCTTTCAATTAGAGCAACAGGCTGCTGCCATTGATTTCGGACGGTTGTTTGAAAGTTGGCCAAGTTTTGCAGAGTTTGATCTACCAGCCGACTCCACTCAGTGTTTTAGTTTTTATCAGGAGGAGGAGGATGATGTTCAGGACGGAGGCTGAAGATGAGAGACAAAGAATAATAAGAGCTGATCAGAAAAGTTCCTTCAGGGTCCATAAAAATGCTGTTTTATAAATGTTTATGTTGTTACATCAGACATCAAATACTCACATAGAAGTATGTGTTTATTTAGAATGAAGATGGTGTGAGTTCAGTTTATCTCTAATTACATTATTAATTAGAATTACTGACAAATTGAATAAATAATAATAATAAAACAACGAGTTATCAATGTAACATTTGAATCTGAAGGACATTATGGTTCCTTATTGCAACAACAACAAAAAATACAAATGAAACAATTTTATTTTGGATACTTTCATCTCTGTATTAAGACTTGGGGTCAAAGGTCACGTTGTTGCTTAATTAGTGAGATGTTTGGAAAGGCTCCTGGCGATGAACGACAGACAGGAAGTGGAACTTTGTGTGACTCGGGGTCTTGATGTTTCATCTCAGCCCATATATGTGACGTCTTTACATCCAACGAATCTGACTTTTCTCTGGATAAAAAGAACCACAGGTCCAAACTGCATGTAGAGTTATTGGAGAGGGATTAATTAGAAGAGGGCAGCTGCTGCTTTTGTTTTGTTTCTCATGGTGGGTCAGTGTTGATGAGTAAAATAGATGAAATTCTTTTCTTTTAGTAATTTCCATTTTCCTTTGGGAAATAATGTGAAGTTCTCAGTACTGCTGTGGGTCTGTTTGCTTGGCAAAGACTCATTATACTGGATATTACAGTGGCAGGAGCCCAGGAGGGGGAGTGGACTTCAAATGAAAATATTGATGACCCTGAAGCCAGAAATATATAACCCCCCAAAATTATGAGTAAAGCTTTTTAGAAGTGGGATTTTTATTTATGAGCTTGAAGATAAGAAGAAGAGTTTGTTTCAGGTGGGACTGAAACAAACTCAGAGGTTCTTCTGAAGAATTCAAGACATTCATTTTACAGTAAGTCAGTTTAACATAAGAGCAGAGACAAGACTGTATCAGCTTTACCATTTAATATAAATGTTTTACATAAAACACATTCACTGTAGTAATGAAAAATAAACTCTGTCTGGATGTTGTGTGACTGCAGAAAGATCTGAATCTGAAGGTAAAACTCTTTACCAGTCAGGTTCCATCTTCCAGGTAATAACTACAGGTTAAATGTCCAGAGGTAAAACATAAGAAACACTAAAATGTGCTTCCTGGTGTCTGAACTCACCATCAGGGATCAGGTGATGAGCTCGACTGTTCAGGACCAGCTCAGAGAAGAATCTCTGCTTGTCCATTATGTCTCCTCCATGTCTTCTGAGAGCAGGGCTTCAGACAGGTCCATCTGGGACATGTCTTTGTTTCTACAAGAGTTTTTGGAAGTGGTTTTATTTATGTAAAAGCAAAAGAGACAGTAAATAATAATAAAGATCTGACGTGAGTTCAAAGTGACACTATAAAGAACATCGTGTCAGATAAGTCTCTAAGTGATTGTTTACAAATAAATCTGCAGACAACAACTGTGTCTTAATGTCCCTGGTGAGTCTTCTGATCATCATTACTGTCCCACTGCATTAAAACATGTACCATCAGATCCTCCTGAGCTGACACAGTTTCTGTAATAACAGTAAATAATAATTGTGCCTGTTTTATTAAATGGCAGCATTCTGACTTGAAGCTATAACCTCATATATTTTATTATATGATGGGATGTTTGTCATGTCCAGCATTTGTTGAACCATCTTTTTAAAGAAGAACTAAGAGTCTCTGCTTGAGTAACAAGTCCAGACAGTCAGATTTAGTTTTATAGTATAATATATACTCACGTCCAGGTTCCTTTTGATATGGGATGGAAATAATAAAACACTATGTAATGAAGAAACTAACACACTGCACAGCATCCAATATCTCTGAATAAATCCTGATATGAAAGAAAAGCCAGTGCTCACTCAGAAACTCGTCTTCCTGTCTCTCAAGTATAGAAAAAGTCTCTGTGGAAGAGGCAAGATGTTGGTAATAAAGTGATTTTTTGTTGGTGAGAAATCCTCACAGTCAACTGGTTATTGGTTTCAGACTCTGCGGCTCAGTATTAGAGAGTTTGTGGGTGATTGATGGTGTCTTCCTTTAATCAGAAAGGTGATTCATCAGGACTTTTTTAGGTAGTTTTTCAGGTGTTTGTGACACACTGTGGCTGTTGGTTTCTAATCACCAGGAGATAAGTGTTCATCAGACCTCCATTTCTGGGATCTGATCACACCTTTGATTAGTTTCTGAAAGTAAAAACCTCAAACCTCGAGCAAACAAAACAAACAAACAAACAAAGTTGTTTTTCAGCCTTTAAACACACGAGGAAGTAGAATGTTTGCATAATCAAAGAATATTAAAAACATATTTACACAAATAAAAAACAAGCTGTGGTTTATTTGAGATTCTGATTATTTCTGTATCTTTGTTTCTTCCTGTCAGCAGAATGCAGCAGGAGGTGGAACAAGCAGCTGCTTCATGCATCTCAGTTGTTGAGTCCATATTTGTTTCTTTTTGTTGGTCTAGAGGGTCAAAGGACTCGGCCAGCATGAGCCTGAAGAGAGGCGCCATCTGTGAACATTTTGTTATGGAAGGTTTCACTCCTCTCCACATCAACACAAACATTCAACAACAACAATCAGTCAAACCTCAGAAGTTTCCTCTTATGGCTGCAGACAACACGGGTCGTGTAGATGGTCTGCTGAGGGACTTCCTGCTGCAAGCCCTCCAAAAAACAAACAAACACAACTAGGAGTAACTTTACTGACTCAACAACACAGAGCTTTTGCATTTATTCTCTGTACAGCTGCAGTGATTGTTGTGTTTGTTGTTGTAAATGAGCTCTGTGTGGAATGTGCTGAATGCATGTCCACATTGTCCTTTTACATTACACTGTAAGCCGTTAGCATCCACACACACTCATGCTGGGTGAACAGGGACTTGTGCAGAAAAGCAAACACAGCAGTATTGATCCGGCCTCGTGCATTTGCATCAGTGTACACACTTTATTCATGTGGACACTGCCTCTCTCTAACTGTTCCCTGCAGTCTAATTCAAATGGAAGGCTGCAGTAAATTTACAGCACAAACTAATGATATTAACCAAATGAAACACTAAATTTGAGTGAGCATTTCCTTCACTGTTTCCTGCTTTTCTCTTAAAAATAAAGTTAGTCTTTAATCAGGAGAGGGATTTAAAACTTCTCAGCAGTAAAGCTGTCGTCTGAATGGATACTTCAATCCTCTCGGCTGGCGCTGGTTTCTAGAACAGCATGTGCTGTAAATTTACTAACTTGGAAAGACAGACATCAGCTCAGCCCGATCCCACAAAGACAGTGTTTGATTCTGTTCTACTGAATGAGGTCCTGTAATCAATACAATGTTACTTAATGCTAAGGAATCAGCTCACACAGACATATTTACTTTTTAATGAGCTTGAACTGATCTGAGTAAAACATGAACAACTAAATCAGTAAGCTCACAATGTAGAGACAGTACAGGCAACTCCAATATGTAGAACTGATTTGAATCTGAATGCTGTTTATTATTTTATTTCAGTGAGAACTGGACGAGGAAATTTAAAGAACTCAATTTTTATTAGCTTCCAAAATAAACAACAAGTCATCAATAATAAATAAATAAAACAAAATGAAAAGACAGAATCCTGATTATTAAAACAATCCATTAGTTAAATGAACACTGAGATGTTCAGCAGCAGGATCCATGAAGGGACGGTGTGACAGTACAGTCTGATGCTCCTTTAAGGGTCTCGTGTCTTTTAGAGTTGCAGGAACAGGATTTCATATTTTAAGTATTCCAGAATCTCCTGGTGTTAAGTGCCAAGCTCTAACTCATCTTCTCTAAAATGAGAGCAGAACTGACTCCACACTGTGACACGTAGCGCTGAAGAAGTTAATGAGGAAGCAAAAACTTGTAATCAAGAAAAAATCTACTAAATGAGGCAGAAAGGTTCAGCTCTGACACAAAGGAGTGTTACAGGAAAACAGACAGACTCTAACAATCCTCCACAGATGACTGAGAAGAACCAACTTCTAGTTTTTCCATCTGCTTGGGATTGCAGCCCGGCTGAGCTGCCTCCTCTTAACCTTTTTTATTTTTTCCCTAATGAATCACATGATCTCTTTGTTTTCTCTCAATGTTTTCAGGAATATATTTTCATTTTTATTGAGTCTCTTTTATTTCACCTACAATCAGTTTGATTAAAATCACAACAGAACGGAGACACAGATGAATGTTTGGAGGAAATGTTGCTCATGTCTGTGTTTCACCCTCATGGTGATTCTTTGAAAGCAAATAAATTAAAATAAAAACAAAAGAAAACATGTTTGGTAGATTATTTCTATGTTGTAACGAAGCTTGTTTGTAACAAATCTTATTGCTTCTGAAAGACTGTTTACATCCACATTTACAGAGAAAATCCAGGAGTTGGTTGAGAAGTTGAATATGTGGGTTGTGCTTATCAAACACTTGATGCCAACAGCGTATTGATCTCTCATACTGATAGTCCAACGAGGCCAGAATCAGAACATTTACACATCATAAGGTCTTTAAATGTTGACTTCTAAACCATAAATCTGAAACTTGTGTTTTCTTACACATACAATCCAGAAAGCTCTTCTTTTTCTTGCTCTTGCAGAAAAATCTTAACAATCAAAAGTGATCTGATCTCCTGCTTTAACAGCATCTACTTCTTAAGTGTCAGACTTTCCACAACCATTTTGAACTTGACAACAGGGATTTGCTCGTTCTCGTCCACAAGGGCGTTGTACCCCATTAAACACCACAGCTTCTGCAGGGCAGACACTTTAAAGCACCAGCTTTTATACATGTGGCAGTGCATTTAAATGAGTGCAATGCATGAAGAAAAGATTTCCCAAAGCCACGTTCCAGAAAGCAGTCTGTCTCAAAATTACTGAATGCTGAGTGGACAGGAATGTCCAAAAGTACTTGGAGACATATTCCTGCTGTGAAACCAAGAACAAATGCAGTTCTCACATCTTGACCATTAAAGAGGAAAGAACTTTCTGTTATGGCTTTACAGCATCTGTTCCAAAAGCAAAAACTATTCTGACAAATGACCTTTTTACCTGTAAAAGAAATAAAGAATCAGCCACACCTGTCAGTATAAAACAGTTTCCTGAAAATCCTTGAAAAGTGGTGATTCTACAATTTTAAAGAGATAGTTACAGAGGAATGTCGAGCTGGCTGCATCAGCTTTAAACTGCTCTCAAACCTTCAGCCTTCAGGAGAGCGTTTCATCTCTCGGTGCATTGAGACACATTTGGTGCTGAAATGATGATTTATATTCATCTTCGACATCCTGTAACTGATGCCTGGAAGTTTCAAGCTCAATATAAAAAGTAAGTTTTTAATCAGTGACATTTTGTTGAACTCATCTGCATGAGACTTCACACTGAGCTGAAAATAATCTCACTGTCCACACAATTGATGTAATATTTAGTTTTTTAGCTTATCTGCTGGGATCAGCTCATTTAGTGTCACTGTAGCACTGAGTGAGAGTTTTAGTCCAACGCAGAAAACATCATCATTCAGGTGCTTCCACATGCAACAAACTAATCACATTGATCCATTTGAAATTGTCTCAGTTGATTTGGGAGGTGATAAAGACCCACCGTGATAAACGCAATGACAAACTGAGAGAAGAAAATTACAAATTTGTGCAGAGCAGATATGAAAACATCAGCAGGCCTCACGCGAAAATGAAAGTGAGGAAACATCAAAACTCTGATGACAAGCGACAGCAGTGCTCAGCCTGATAAGGAAGCTAAATGACAAGAGAGCGCAGCATGGCGGGAAAGTGGAGAGGACGACGGTGTGCAGAAAATGACAAAGCAAAGGAATAAATGAAAATAGCTGCAGAGCAGTGAAATAAAATCAGCATGCTGAGATATGCAACTGATCAGCAGGACAATAGACAAACAGCACACAAAGAAGAAGAAAGAGAGTTTCTCTGACTAAAGAATTATTTTACAGTGTAAAGCAGAGCCTGTTATCTTCACAGCAGCGTCCGCAGCACTACAATTGGAACGAAACACATAATAAAGCATGAAGACAAAGTTATTATATGTTTCTGCTGCTGCACTGGTCTTGAACGTTAGAAGGATTTGGACAGATTTCCTTCACATGCATTACCCAGGTGAGGCCGACCAGCCACAGGTGACCAGAACCAGCTGAAATCAGCACTAAATTACAAACACATATTGTATGTAACACGCCACATGAATCAGATGAAATAAACTAATCTGGTTCATGTTCATGTTTTAGACCTGAAGAGCTCGTCCAGGTTGTCGGTTTGAATCTGAGCAAATAAAACATTTCTGTTCTTATAAGATCTTAAAGAATGAATAAACTGTTATTTGACAAGTTTGAGATGACTGCAGACAGATTTTTTTTTTTTAGAACCAGCACGTTGCCAGTTTAGATTTTTCTCTGAAGCTGTTAGATTTACATTTCTTGGCATTAGTCTCATATCTGTCTGCCAAATCAGAGAGTTTTATTGAGTTGTTAATTTGAGACTTAAAGAGAGAGTTTTCTGTTTTCAAATCTGTTTTAAATTACAATCATGGAAAAGGAATAAATCATATGGAATAAAAACATGAAAATCAAACAGGGGATGTTTCTAACACATGGGTCCATCTCTGGTGTATTGACCTCATGTTGCTCCGCCCACATCTGGTTAGTAAGAACATGTCCAGTCCAGAACTCGTATCTACAAACCTGAGATCAAAAGAAAGAACAAACACTTCAGAACACTTGACTTGTAACATTCAGTCAGTTACACGTAGATAATTAAAACTCTGAGTGATGAGTTTGAATCATATTTTTCAGTGAGTCTATGGATTATAAGAGCTAATTACTTTACACAATAATAACAACTTATAGGCTAAAAGTGTAAGAACTGTTATAAACTGTTGTTTAAGTGAAGGATGAGGTGAGTCAGAAAGGTTCTACACATGACTGATGTTTTATTCTGTTAAAAAGGCGTTACTTTCCATGTTGAATACATGTTATCTGTATGTAATCACTCATCTTCCTCACTGCAGTCCACCTTGAACAGAAAGTGTGTCAGGAATTAGCTGGATGGACGGGAGTGACTGCTGAGGTCAGGCTGCAGCAGCAGGTGTTAAACTTTTACCTCACAGCTGCTGCTGCCTGCACGCCTGGTGTCAGTGCACCCTGCTTCTGTCTTTGGATGTCTCATATTTGTAGTTTTTGAACCTAATTGACCGCTGGCTGTACAATAAATTGGTCTTCAGAGATAATAAAGATTTACTGGACAGAGTGATTTGGGCCAGGCTTCACCTGCTCCATTCAAACCCTGTGTGACTTCCCATGAGCCGCGGTAATTATTCTCAGCCAAATATCCTTTTGTGCTCAGCTGTGGAGCGAGACAGTGGTGTCCTGACTCGGACTGTCCTCCTCTTTGTAATCTTTATCCAAACCATTATCCTGCCGTGTCCTTTAAACAAGCTCGTTCTATTACTGGTATCGCTACGGACACTGTGAGCTATTGTCATGCTGTTACAAGTTAGACTGATAGGAACATTTTAAACATAAATCTGTTGAATATATTTAATCACCTCATGTTGGCTTTTTACTGCGCTGGAACACGTTTGATCCCAGAAATGATTCTAAAATGAGAATTAGTAGAAAATAAAATGTCACAATCCCATTAAGTCTATATTGTGAAATATGAGTTAGATTTTATCTGTTTTCTTCATAAAAGCTTTTAAGAACGTGATCAATTAGATTTTTTGTGGAAGAAAACTCTAGAACACTAAAGAAACTAGTGACTCATCTGCTTCTGCTCTAAGTGAAAGCTACTTGTTAATAACTGGTAATCCTATAAATAACTCAAATTCTGCATTGAGTTGGGATTTTCAATAATTATGGGATTTTTTAAAAGTTAATTGACACACGTTTTCTCCCTCTTCTGTTTGGCAGCTCATGAAGGCTTCGCCTGCAGGCTCCTTTTACTGGCTGTCATTTGTTTAAAGAAGTAAACTCAAACTGAACGTCTGAATTTAGCAGTTTTAACTAAAGTGATCCACATCCAAGAATTTAATAGGTTCATCTTTTGGTCGAGTTCCATCTCTTCACCATGCCAACACTCAGTCACATATTTCCATTATAGGTTTTGGCTTTTTGTGTGAGAAAATAAAACCAAGTAAAATATTTGTGACATCACTGATTTACAAATGTTTTTCTTATTTTACTGATTTATTTGCAAAATCAACAGGAAGTTGATTGTGGGATCATCTTGTTACATGAAGAAGCTTTTTCACAGTGAACACATTGTCTGACTGAACATGGGCATGTTGGCTACTTTACATTCCACTTCAGACAGTCAAGTTTTTATTTTAATTAGATTAATTTACTCTTTTACTTTGTTTTTGTGCCGTGAAACAACTAAATACTCGAAAAGACAACGAACAGAAGGAAACAAAGATTCCTGAAAGAAGGAAAAAAAAGTGAGAACATGATTATATTCTTATGTGTGTGTGTGTGTGTGTGGGGGGGGGGGGGGGGGGGGGGGGGGG
>SSNP01000008.1:2016280-2051922 GCA_006937955.1 Pachypanchax playfairii | reverse complement strand
GGACGGACCCTCCTGGGGACCCGTTTCCTGACTTTTACTATCTTTCTGGGGTCCGAGGGTTCTTGTGGGGACCGAAGCCTGGTCCCCATGGGGGGGAATCCCCTTTTTAGGGTAAGGGGTTAGGTTTATAGGTATGGTGTGAATAGAGTTTTAGTTAGTCTTAGGGTTAGTTATAGATCAGTAATGGTTAAGGTTAGTAAAAGGGTTTGGGTTAGGTATAAATCTAGTTACTAAAATCAATGGAAGTCAATGGACGGTCCCCATAAGGATACCAAAACACACTTGTGTGTGTGTGTGTGTGTGTGTGTGTTTGCAGAAAACAAATCCAATATTACCAGCTGAAACCAGTGGTGTTTGTTTTCACTTTTCATTTGGTTGCTGTTTGCTGAACTCTCGAAAACTAAGTGCCGGTGCTTACCAGTGTATCTTCACACCATCACACAGAGAAGACTTTATGACACATTTACACACACACACACACACACACACACACACACACACACTGCAGGAGGATGAAAGACTTCTTCTTCTTCTGGTGCTGACAGAACGGCTTAGAGAGCCAATCCAGACAACAGTCAACGCGCTGCAGTGGAAGATTAACTTGGTTTTATTTGGACTACTCAAACAAGGAAACTGTGAACAAACGAGGACTTCCTGGAAACATAATTACTCAAAAACAACAGCTTTAACACAACTGTGTTTGTTCTCCAATATCTCCTGCCATCTTTCAAAATTTAATTCATTACAGTGAAATTATGAAACTGTACATTATAATGACAGTATAAACATCAGTGTTTACGTTAAATTAATATATATATACTTCAAATAAATCAATGTAAAAATGATTTTGGCCTCCAGATCATGTGAATACATTCACACTAATATTTATTTTTTAATTGTTGAGTTTATTATTTAACATACAAATTATGCTTTAATAATATATTTCTATATTTTATCAGTTTTTATAATCTGTTTTATCAGATCAATAAATGAGATGTTGGTCTTTTGGGTGAAATCTGTAAAAAACAAAGTTCCCACCACAGTGATGTTACATCATGAAGCATGTGATGGTGATGTCATCATGTCAAACAACAACAGAACACGTCAGCGTCTCAACAACGTGTCATGTGACCTTCAGCATTAATTACAGCTTGACAGCGACGTCATAAACTAAATGTTCTGTTCTAGTAAGAATGAAGCTGAATCCATCAAGTGGTTTAGAGATTGATTGTCTCTTTATGCTTTGAGTTTTGCTCATGCTGGACGACCACGTGTTGACTGGAAACCTTCTACCAGTTCTTCCCGACCCCTCATCAGACTACACAGAGCCGGCTCTGAAACCTTTAAAAACAGGCACATTCACACGTGACATGATCACAGTTAACAAAAAAACACAAAGTTTAATGAAGGTTATTTCTTTTCTTTACAAAAGAAGTTAAAATAGCAGTGATCTGCCTCCTGCCAATGCCTGGTATTGAACTACCAACCACCATAAGTGATCCTCTCAGGCTGTCTGACATTCCACTGGCTCATCCAGAATGTCGCTGCGGGTTAAATCCTCGACCTGCAAATCAACTCCCAACGCAAGTTCCTGTCTCCTCTTTAATTCCCTGTGGGGATCATTAAAGCGCCACCTTACACCAAAATCAACCCCGTGGAGATTTCCTCGTCCTGTACGCTGACTCTGTGAGGCCAGATGGGGCCGCTGAGTCTGTGTTGATAATAAGGTGCAGAGGTGGAGGAAGATTTTGAATCATTCAGGTAAAGTTTTGGAACCACTTTGAGTTTGTACTCCATTAAAAGTCAGACTGGGATTCAAAGTTTTCTTTTAGGAAGTCCACAGAAAGATTATCAAAAATACACTGAGAAGTCTTTTACAAGCAGGAGGTGAAAGAAGATAATAAACCTGGAAGCTGCAGGAGGAAGATGGAGCCTAACAATGACAACCTGCTGCAGTTCTGTTTCTAGACAACTTAAACATTTCACTGTGTAAATGAAACGGTTGTTAAGAACCAGCTGACTTCTTGTCTGTTTAATCCTCTTGATGAACCAAATTAAATCCTGTATCAGATGAAACATACTTAATATCTTTGACTTGTAGGAACTGGATTCCTGAGGCCATGTTGACCAGTAACCAGTAAGATAGGACTCTTTTGTTCTTGTCTTTGGCTTCTTTTATTTCTAATCCTCAGGTTATCGTTTACCTTCTGTCCTTTCATACAAACCCTCCTTGACCTTTAAAGCCATTCATCCATAATCTCCCCTCTCACAGAAAAAGCACTGCACTGTCCTCCAGAACTAAAGGAACTGTTCCAGACTCACAAAAACAAAACAGCATCAAGTACATGGAGCCAACTGATTATTTGATATCAGACAGTTATATTGTTTAACCCTTTAATCCCCAAGTCAATGCTTCTAACATTTACTCTTAAATTAGAGGAAAAAATATTTCAAAATCTAGATGCTGCTGCATCAAATCTGACATGTAGTAACACTGCTGTTGCACGTGGCGTCATGTGACTCTCATTATGTTTAATTCCATGAAACTCTTCTTCTCATCTCTCAGGAACCTTTTGAATGTTCACTCTCTGCTGGTTGTTAAAGGGAATGTGTTGAACTGACGGTGCCCTTTAGTTAAAGAAAGACAAGTGGGCACTAAAATAACTTGAATAAAAATAACCTGAAACATTTTTTTTTTTGGCACAAACGAGTTTCACTTGTTTAATTGAAGAACGTGAGTTTTTACTGGACTCTGAAGCTAATGTTGGTTTTAAACACTCAGTATCTATTAACCATTTCTTTTTGTATTCTTACAGTCTTTCTCTCCAGACAATCTCATTCTGAACACTGTGGATCAAACCACAGAGCTCTAAGTTTCACTTGTTTTTCAAAATAAAAATATTCCTTTTGCTGAATGATTCTGACCAACATGTGGAGTCAAACCACCACCAAGCACCAGAGTCTGTCCAATAAATAGTTTTGTCTTTTTTCCAGTTGTTTTCTTCTGAAATACTTTTGGAGGACTATCTGGTGTCAGGAAGAAAAAGAAAAAAAGCTCTTTATGTCCAAGGAAAAACCAAAACACTGGACTGGTTGTCCTGAGAACAGGTGAGTGCTCCCACCTGTCCTGCAGCAGTAAGACATCATGAGAACGTTCATGTGTGGAGACAGAGTGGGCTTGTTGACACTTTACCCTCAGAACATGACCAAGATTAAAGGATTACACCTAAACATCAATCTTTTAATATTTACATTAACTTAACAGAATCATTAATAAAAGCCTTTTAAACTGCCAGTAATTAAACTTCACATTATCAGATAAACATCTGAAAAAAAGATCTAAAAACACATACTGTATACTGTATGACAAACTTTGTGAAAATGTGTGTTATTCTTTAAAGTTTCGGCCACAAGTTTAAATGACAACAAGATGATCTGGATTCAGCATCAAACTTAAGAAGCTCCTTTGAATAACGCCACAGGCTTAAACATTTTTTTTTTTTTCTTTCATGATTTTTCCCAAAACTGCTCAGGAGGAAATATCCTGAGGCAATAAAGAGAACGTCTGTACACTGTTCTTGTACTTCCACTATGATTTACTGGTGATTTGTTTGGAAAACAATCATCCAGTTCTTAGTCAAAACAGTTCAAAGTGTAAAATAGTTGCAACAAATTCATTTTCTATTTGTTAAGATGAACTTATGAATAAAGGTTTATAATGAGGCCTTTTCACATGAAGATAAGAATTGCTTCTTTTGTTCCTTTTAGCTGCAGGTGAAGCTGACAGGACAGATTCCTCTCACCTGGCCCAAAATATCAGAACAAGGTGAACTTCAGCTCAGCAAACCTCCAAGACTGTGATCCTGAGTTCAGTTTTTTTTTAGATCTCACAGTTTTCCATCCGTGCACCTGCAGAAAGGATAAAAAGGTGCTTTTATTGTGAGGTGTTGTTGAAGGTGGTTTTCTTGTGGAAAGATGAAATGTCATCTTTAAGTGTGTCCTGCAGGATTCAGCGTGATTACCTGCATTGTGTTCAGCTGAGTTAGAGAACAAGAGACAAGTCTGGCAGTGAAAAGCCAATTCTGCAGAGTTGTCCACTTCTTTTTGTCTGAAAATCAGGACTTTCATTCAGTGAATGTTTCTTCACTCTCAGCAGATCCAAACAATCCACATCTGCCACGGTCCGATGTTATCGGACTCCTCTCTTGTTGTTGGACCCAGTGAGGTAGATACAGAATCTGGATGTCTTCAATACAAGTCCTGGCTTCATCCCAGATGCTTTAGGGAGGGATGGCTGCTACCAAGTCTCTTTTGTTTCTCACTATGATTGACGCTGACTTGTCGGAGTTATACAGTTTTAATTACAATGTTCAGGTGGAATCACATTGAATTGATAGTTCTGATACATTTAAATATGTCAAAATCAACTTCTAGCAATACATAGAACTATAAACCACCTGAAGTCCATCTCAGGACCCTGCTGGACCCCCTGCTGGACCCCCTGTAGTCTGCATACAGGACTAACAGGTCAGTGGACGATGCAGTCAGTCAACATGGAGCTGCATTACATCCTGCAACACGTCCACACTGCAGGGACGTCCACCAGGATGCTGTTCATGGACTTCAGCTCAGCATTTAACACCATCCTCCCAGATGTCCTCCAGTCCAAACTGTCTTAGCCGCCACCTGTCAGGGGTTCACAAACTTTCTGACAGACAGGATGCAGCAGGTGAGCTTGGGGAAAATAACATCCAGCACTTGGACCATCAGCACTGGCGCCCCTGGTGTCCTGTTCTCTCAGTAATGTTAGTAAAGTTAGAAGGTTTCCATGTTTTTGGTAATGTTGGAGGAAAAAATCCCAAAACTGTGATTGTGGCTTGATGAACCCAAATGCAGATAAAAGTTCCAGAGTTATTTTAATATATATTTAACTCAACATGAATTGACTAAATTAATGAAGAATTAACATTTAACATAATCAAATGTAAAAGGAAGAACCTGACGGGGAGATCAAAGGGTTGGACTCAGATGTTTACTGAGTGATGATGCAGGTGAAAGACATTGTTGTAACCAAACATAACCAGGTTAAAGTAATCAGCTCTTTGTCACAGACTTTTCTTCAGTCGGTCCAATCAGACAGTTTATTATCATAAATACTTTATTTTTTATTCTTCTGATTTGACTTTTTTCACAAATTGATTATTTTTTTAAGTATTATAATTTTGAAGAACTCCTTCATTTACTTTCTGTTCACCTCGTTTCATCCCCTGATAACGAGTACAGATTTCTGAACCACATGTGAAGCTGTGACAGCTTAAGGTGTCCATTTTTTACAGTGTGCTTGCACTTCATTGTGCTGCGCTGACACACATATAAACTTCTTCCGCTTCAATTTGTGCCAATCTGACTTTGGAATAAGGGGAAAATGTGTTCTTTCTCCACGGTGATCCGTCTTCAAAGTGGGCCTGTGTGTGCTGAGGAGGGTGGCGGGGGGTGATAAGTGTTGGGGATGTTGTAAATTTGAATACAATGACATAAACTAAAGCTGGTTGTCATGCTTGGCAGTTCTGCTCTGGCGGGTCTTTCCTTTCTGTCTAAAGCTTCTCGACACAGTTTCGGATTTGCCAAATCCTCAGAAGACGAAACGAACCCTGTCGCTTCATTGTGTGAGTTTCGAATACCCCCCAAACACCCACCTTCTCCTCCATCTCTTCTCCCACTGCTCCCTACACTCCAATAGAGATCGGGGGCGACAGCAGGAAGTTGGTTTGCAGTTTGAGGTTTTAAGCATTTGGGGATTGGTTTCAATTTAATGCCCCAACGTGAAGAAGAAAGAATCAATTTAAAGTGTCTGTGTCCCTCAGGCCTTCTTGTTGAGCGAGCAGACTGGGAGAATAGAGAGATAAAAAGCTCAGACAGACAAAGAAGAAAAATAATAATGATATGCAAAAGCCAAAAATCTAAACAAGATAAATCTGCAGGATAATTAGTACAGTCACAAATGTGTTCTAATGATCTGTAACATTGATTCAAAAGTGGGAGAAATTCTAAAACATCTAAAAGTGTTTAATGAGAATTTTTTCATGGATCTTATACTCACAAACACTATAAACACTAAAAGTTCTGAATAAGTTAATTACTGGTAACACATTGATTCACTCTGTGGTTGGTCAGATCATTGAAGCCCAGAAATAGATTTTCTAGATGACCCCAGGTTTCCTGTAATTCTTCAACTTTTAATTTAAATTCTGTTCATTTTAAGGCTGTTTGTGTGATTTTCAGCTGGATGTCACACTGTGCCAAACACATAAAAAGGTTCATGTCACTGTACAATAAAAGGTTTTATAGACAGCAGACTGCAAAACGACAGAATCATGTCACAAACATTCAACAGAAAGATCCGTCCAGTTATTAATGCAAAGCCAGGAAAAGGGTTAACGCTCTCAGAATTAGACTAAAAGAGACGATGAGGAACAGGAGAAGCAAACAGCTGCAGAATGAGTAATTTTCTAAAACACACGTCAGTCGCAGCTTCAGTCACGCTGCATGATTTTCTCTGAAAATGTCTGACGCTGCTTGAAGTTTGTTGCAGGTTTTCTGTTTAGTAGCGAGCTGAATCTGCTGTCGGTGAGCCTGTCACGACCACAGACCTCTGATTCCAACTCAGAACCAAAGATCTTCTCATGATTCTTGTCAGCGGCAGTGAAAACTCACACAGAGTGAATCGGCCTTTAAAAGCACTTTACACAGAAAACAACTGGAATATGTTGAATAACTGAAAGCTGTTATTTATGTTGGTATAACAGAGAAAAACTTCTCTTTTACTTGTTATGAGTTTATAAAATGATCATTTATTTATCTGTACTGAAAAGGTTTAATATAATGATGTAGGAGTCAAACCATAGACTCTATTATTATTAAATTATGACAAATGAAAATCTTTCTGGTAACTCTCTGGTCATTCCTGAAAGTCACCAGGACAGCAGACAACGCGCTTTGGAGGTCTTAACGTGGCTAAAGTTGTGTCTTGTTTTAGTTTCTACTGATCGCTGATAGAAAACAGAATTAGGATCTGGAACTTGAGCCAAACATTAAAATTAATAAATTAACTAATTAAAATTAATATATATTTTTATATTTATGATCAAACTTGATGTTATTGGCTAAACTTGGTACATTTTATTCACACAAATTATGTTGCAACGTGTTTGAGAAATAAAGATTCTGTAATGTTAAATCAGTAAGTGATTTAATGAAATACAAAAAACAGACATGCTAATAAACAGAATTTTACTGAAGCTATAACACTTTACATGCTTGATTTACTTCTTCTGACCTTTAAATTTAGATTTTCAAATTCTGGCATCACTCTGATTAACCTTTTTGTTTGATCACTCAGAAATCTGAACATCTGTATGTAAATGAAATGCACACAGCCTTTCCTCTTCCCACATTCAGGTCAGTTTCAACACTTTATTCATTTCTCACTTGCTTATGTTTTGTTTTTGTTCTTGTAAAAAGCATTTGGGGATGTTCTCAAGTAAAAATTCCTATAAATGAGCTTAAAGATTTTAATCGTCATGGCTGTTCAAACTCATTTGAATTCAAAAGAGAATGAGAGATTTACGGGCCAAAGAAAAGAGCTTGTATCAGATCCAGACGGTTCCACGGATGCTGAGACAAGCCGACATCCAAACACAGCCAGGACTTCTGAGAGCGGGAGACGGAGTGTAATTAAAGGTGTTTCTGAAGGGGCCGTTTGATGTAAAGCTTCCCAGCAGGACTCACGTTCACACCGTGGACAGGAGAAGAGTTAACATGACAGTTGGCAATAAATCTTAAAACTCTTTTGTTTGTTGCTGCAAAGATAAAAACACAAAAGCAGAGAGTCTGACAGGATCTCAGAAATCTAAAAATACTCTGCGGTTTAATTAGGCCAGTGATGACCTGGTGAGTTTTCAGAGGGGGGAAACAGCAGCTTTCATGCCTCGTGCCTTTTGTTATTATTAGGATGCAGAGCCACCATCTTTAAGTTAGTGAGGCTGCCTCAGGAGCTGCTTCCACCAGTAAAATAATAAAATAGGACTTTGTGTTCTGGTGGAAGGACACCACTGTTGCTTATCTGTCAGCAATTAGCATGGCAAACGCAGTGTCTCTGGCCTGCATTCAGCGTGGCTCCATCAGTGAATACATTAGCAACATAAAATCAACATAGAGAATGCAAAGTGATGCAAAAAATAAACTATAGACACGACAACACAAAGGAGAATGGCTCAGAGACAAACACGATGTTTTACACTGAGGAACGAATCATCCTCAATGCAGATCTGCTTACAGTCAGGATGATTACTCGCTCCACAATCTCAGGAGGTGCGTCATGTTGAAAGACTAAGAAGGCATCTTGTTCTCATCAGCACTGAAACGTAATCTTCTCATCAGTTTTAGAGAAGCAGAATTGTTACCTTTCAGAAAATGATGCTGATAAAGTCCCACAAATGGCTCAGATGTGTCTCAAATACGTACAAACAGCTCTTACTTCAGAGGTTGATACTTACTACATTTTGGACGCTAAATTACAAAATTACATTACGTGAAACAGACAAAAGGTGCTACTTCAAAGCATTCTCTGTAAGCTGCCCTGGGAGTCATGTGGTCTGTGTCTGTACAACCAAATAAAGAGCTGGGTTCACATTCACTGCTCTAAGTTAGTCTTGTTTCCAGTACCAACTGGCCCCTGCCAGGGCAGACCCTTCTCTCTGGTCCTGTTTGGGATGTTCATAACGGACGGATGGACAGACGGATGAATGGATGGACAGACGGATGGATGGATGGATGGATGGACAGACGGATGGATGGATGGATGGATGGATGGATGGATGGATGGATGGATGGATGGATGGATGGATGGATGGATGGATGGATGGATGATGGATGGATGGATGGATGGATGGATGGATGGATGGATGGATGGAGCCATGTGATGAATCTAATAACATGTTCTATCAGTAGAAATGACAACAAACTACATGATGAATCAAACTGTTTCTTTATAATTTAAATATCTACATTATTTTCTTCATCTTGAAACATTTTGATGATGTTGTTTTTATTTGTCTTCTGTTGGTATCTGCACGACTCAGTCATCATTTTCCATGTAAATTCAAAACTTGTTGCGTGGAGTTAAAGACGCACACAGTCACTGAAGCGTGAATTTATTTTGTCAGTGCCAGCGAGTCTCAGCTGGATTTGTTTCAACAAAATTTTAGCTAGCTGAGAAAAAATAAACAAAAAAATAATAATTAGAGTAAAGTCTAATACCTTGTAAGGACACAAACAGATTTTGAGGAAGTGATTTTGATTTTTGAAACACACTTTAAAGACAAACATGAAAAATGGCCAGAATAAGAGCTGAAAAAGAGATTGTCTTTGAACTATCATCTTATTTTCACTTTGCATTAGCAGAAAGAATCCAGAGTTTTTTCTATCTGATAGAGTGTGAGTGAAGTCGGGGAACAGAGCGAGACATTTCTTGTTTGCTCTCTTGACAGCCGTGTCAACGCTCACCGCTGTGAAGCAGGATGTTGAATCAGGCTTCGTGTTTGTTTCCCTCCTCCGACTTGACTCAACTCGACTCCTCTACTGTCGCTGTTCTGTCCTGTGTACACAATCCTGCCAGGGGAAAAAGTCATTTTGAATTGCAAACGATGCCAACGGGAGCAATTGCAGAAGGAGAAGGGAGGTGAGGCAGTAAGGAGGATTCATGACAAACCATCCTGCTGTCAGATGGGTTGTACATGGTGGGAAAAAAATGTGTGTTTTACAAATGATATGATCTGCAAATAGAGCACCAGTGATGAGGCTCTCAGGATGAGATGGAGTCCAGAAAGACGTGTCCCCACTAATGGGATCCGATGAATAAAATTACTGTTTCCATCATCTCTTCCACTTCAGTTCTTTCTTACAACTCCAGTATGGTTCGACCTCTTCCTCTCGGGTATCTTCCCCCACATCCTCCCTCTCCCCCTCACAGCTCTCCTCCTCCTTTGCTTCATTTTCCTCCTTCTCTCTTGTCTGAAATTGAGAACAGAACAGCTGGTAATTGAAGATCATTGTCTCTCCTCAGGCCTTCGGGATTTGCGGCGTCTCTTGCCGCAGCTCGTCTCTGCCAGGAATTTTTTAGAACGTTTTTGGTTTTCCACTTTGACATTTTTATTCTACGTGGACCAGGAGCGTGCATCATGTTTATGCTAGCTTCCTCATCATCAATTTCCTTTTTCTTTCTTTGATTTCAACCCAATCGTTCCTGCAACTCCTTCTGTGAGTTACTGTCTTTCTGCTCAGACAGAAGCTCCATTTTCCTCCAGATGGATCTTTGAAAGTGTTCATCAGAGCAGCTCACCGGAAAAGAGAAGGAGCTGAGAAGATTCAGATCAAGTGATTTTTTTTTTCTTTATTCTCTGTAGCCATCTGTAAAACCAAATTACAGAAAGATCTGGTGTGTTAACTTCAATAAAATCAGAACTTGTAAATGTAGCATTAATTTATTTTCTAATGTTTTTACCTTCTTCTCACTTTGACAAAAACAATATTTACAACAAACAGTTAGGAAATGAACAGGACTGTGATTGGCAGCAATAAACGTCCTGATTTTATGTTTTATTTATTTTATTTTTTGCTTGTAAATCTTAATTCTCAATAATAATTCATCACACAACATGCAGTAAAACTTCATCCACCATCGAAGTCAAACATCACCTTGCTGCAGGAACATAACCCCAATTTGTTCTTTACTGAGGAAAGTGTCTTAGACTTTTTCTCATAATTTACTGCCACCACATTTAGAATTCCATCATTTCTAAATAATGAGCACGGCTCTTCTCTATGAATAGAAAACAGATTACAGATGAATGTGCAAACACAACAAACTGAGGCAGAGTGAGCTTGTGTGCAGCAAACTACTTTGTGTCAGACAGTTAACATGGTAATTTCTGTTTCAGATTGTTTTTAACTATGATTTACTTCACCTCTGCAAAGAAACGCTCATCTTCACCGTGAAGTTGTTAAAAACAGAAACTTCATTACTTAAATTTAGAGTAAAAGTCAACATGCATTCAGAGTTTTTCCATCGAAGCAGGACATGCACGAATAACTATAGACTGTAAATGTAGATTTAAAATATACTACTATTACTGCTACTATTACTACTGATACTACTACTAGGGATGCAACAATGCCACTTTTTTCAAACCGATACAATACTGATACTTTGATCATGTCCAATTGTGCTGCTCAGGATGGAGGATTGTGCTGAATTAACAATTCGACCCAATCAGCTGGTTCCTTAGATAGTTTTATTATTAATTGGTTGATTTTTCTGTAAAATGCCTTGAAATGGCTTTGTCATGAACTGACGCTTTATAAATAAACAAACTTGAAAGTTATCGATACCGAGTACCAATGCTGAGACTTATATCACACAAAAAAATTACAATGAATTGGAAGACTGGTTTTATTTTCTTCTCTGCTTGTTACAACAGATGATGGTGAATTAGGTAAAAAGTAAAATATTAATAAAAATTACTATAAAACTAAAATTTAAAATTTAAATTTAACATTTTCTGTGAAATTATTGCATAGTTTCCACATTTTAAGTAGTGGTTCATAGTATTGGTAACTTTAACCAATACAAGTACATGCGACGGTATCGGGGGCCGATACCAGTATCGGGGGCCGATACCAGTATCGGTATTGGTGCATCCCTAACTACTACTACAACTGATAATAAGAATAAGAATAAGAATAAGAATGTGGAATTATTAATGTTAATTAATTGTGTTTTCTATATTATTTTTATTTGGATATTCTGGTTCTGATTTAAAGTCTCAGCTAACTGTAAATCTTTTGGATGTTGGTTTATTTTATTCTTCTGGATGTTTCTTCATCATATCTATCAATCAGTTTCAGACACATCTGAGCTAATAACCATAGCACTTTGCCTGCATCAGTTTGGATCCATAGTTTATTTGCTAACACTGCACTCTGAGTAAGCCCTACTCTGATCATCAACTTGACTGGCAGTTTATGGCAGCATGAAATTAAAAGGACCTTGTTTTATTGCAGTTGAACATCACTCTCTGGCTCACAAGCTCATCTCAGAGTTGTGCAGCTCCGAGCTTCATGCTTGATGATGTCAGAACAAGTCGAGCTGCGACTTTAATAAACACAACGACTAGGATATTGCAGGAATCAGTGATCCACGCTTTGAGAAATTAGCTTGTCTCTCTCCTTCAACGTTATTGATCACCTGACTTCCATATACATTTCCACATAATAGGCAGTCCTGACTTAATTAGTCAAAAGACAGGCTGGGTAATTACATGTCACTTTAACAATGTGTTTTATTACCAACAAGCTGTGGTGGTACCAAGCGAATCTAATGGTGACTTTAATGCTAAATGGATTAAAGGGTGGAGGGAAAATGTATGTTTCAGTTTTTTATTAGAAGTGATGAAGATAGAAACTCTTTTTTTCTAAAGGCGTTTGACGTGTTCTGTTTGAATCAGGTATCAGTTATAAAACCATGAGTCAGTCAATAACATTGAGTATGTTTTGAGTTTTTCTGTAAATAATAAAACATTGTTTATGTTTACAGTCTGAACTTGGAGAGAATCGAGTGTTTGGTCACACGTGGATTCTTGTCTTTTCACTTCAGTTCCTTTACGATTCTATTTTAAAGTGATGAGTGATAAGTGAGTGGGCTTTAAGATGATCTGGAAACAGTAGAATCTGAACATCCTTTTCTCTCCATTCGGCCCCTCGGGTCAATTTGGGTCTGTCAGCTGGAGATTTAACAGAAAGGGTGACTGAGCATTCATTTCCATCAGCTGAGCTTCTGGCTATTGTCAAAATTACTCACATCTTCTTTTTTTTTTTGCTCTAATGTAACATTATATTTATAACTGTTTTGAAATCATTCTGTAGCAATTAAAAAAAAGCTGATTTTCTTTCTAATTTCCTCTTTTCTGCCTATATTTTGGGTTTTGGATGTATTAAACGTTCCCAGAGTTCGAAGGGTTAGGGTAGCTTCATGTTCTCTTTGTTTTATCTATAAATGTTACCAGGTTGTTCCAGCTGTTGATCATTTTGAGGTTTTATATTAAGACAAACCAGAACACCAACAAAGACAATCAGTTGAACAGGAAATAAAAACTAACATATTGAAATGTTCAGTATGTTGAGTTTGAACTCTTTTGGTTTTATATTAACATGAACTTGAATGACCTCCAGTAAACATAAAGTTTAACATTCCTCTGCAGCTGTAACAGCTTCAGCTCTTCTGGAAGGTTTACCACAAGGTTTAGGAATGTTTATGGGAATTTGATGATTCTTCTATCAGTTTGTTTGTGATCTCAGACACTGATGTTCCACATTAACTCAAAGATCTGCTGGGTTGTGTTCTGGACTCTAAACCAGGAACAAAACAACCCAAAATAATCTCATGAATGAAACAATGCAAACAATCAATTTAATTGACTGAATCAATACCAAGGCTGGGATGCAGGTATGACAAGTAAGATTAGGATTAGGAACCAAATTAACCCCCAAAACGCTAAATATTCTACTCTAACCCAAAGTTACAACCAAAAGTTCTTAATTTGTTGAAGATCAACAAAACCCAGAATAATGATGAAGGTAAAAACATGTTCCAGAAAAACTTCTGCCAGTCTTCACTGATTTCATCTCTGTTTAGATGGTTCTGGTACCAGAAAGAAAGAAAACAGAATGATTTCTGCTTCTGCCAACACGCTCAGAAACTCTGTAGCCACCACTTAGCAAAACGCCTGCAGGCAAGATAAGAGAGCAGATTGTTTTATTTTGTCGCGATGCTCCACAATCATGCAAACACTGTAACACATTAGTCAAAGCCAATTAGTAAAAGAAACAGAAAGCTGAAGGACGAAACCTAATCAGGCTCAGATGCTCTCCTCGCTGGTGTGTCACAGCCCCATCCCTGACAGGAGATGATTGGATTGCCCTTGATTTTTTTTCTTCCTTTACGACATGTCAGATCTGTATTTCTGGGGCAAGACCAAGAGGAATTAGGTATAAAAAAGACTCACTCCATATTCCAAAACTCATTTGATCATCAATTGGTGCTTCCTCTGAGCTTCACAGCCTGCAGCCAGAGACGGAGGGCTTTCAAAGACATGGTTGCTGCAGTCTCTGCTCTCCTTAACAGTCTCCGTTCGACAAGGCGCTTCATTTATTCGGAGGATCAGTTGTCAGTCTTGTCAATGTCAGGAAGTTTTAAATGAGCTCGTCGACCTGGACAGCACTTTGGAAAAGGATTAGACTCCATATTTTAACTACAGAGCCATCAGCAGCGACTCGTGTCACCGCAGCAGTGGAGGGTGAAACCCACCAAGTTTTTTTTTTTTTTTCTTTGCTGATGGAATGAATTGATTCATTTTACATAAATTAACATATATTATGGTGGGCTAAAGCAGGAGTGTTGATACAAAGAGGGTCATTTTGTGAAACAAAGTTAACTGCACTTACTTTTGTCATTCAGAAAAGCAGAGAAATCTGCAGCTCTGGGAGTTTATCTCTCCTCCTTCGTCTTGACAAAATTTCCTACCAAGTGGGTGTCAGTCATGCTTGATTAGAGACTTGTTAACCTTTATGGCACGCAATCTTAATTGCTCATTAAATGTAAGGGAAAGTCAAAATGAACAAAATGAACTAAAATGAGCTGATTGAAATGACTTTCTTCAAACTTAAATGTAGAAAAAAAAGAAAATACGCATAGAAATTCTAAATTTACAGCACATAATAAAATGAGAAAAGAATGAAAAGCTTCCTACAAAATTTAAATAATATGTAAATTGAGGGCTGGATTGTGCACTTTGCACATGTAGTAAAAAGTAAAAGATGAAAAAAGAGAAAATTATTGGTGATTAACATAAAAATATGCATTTTTTTCATTAAAGATACAAGCTGCAGTGAATGAATCACTCACAGAATGTGGTTAAATTATCTCCAAATGAGGTAAAAACAATCAGCTGTTTGAGAGATTTAAAATTTTGAGGCTAGACAGAATGATTTCTGGTCCAGATTTACTCACATATTGTTTTCATTCTTTTTTTCAATTAATTTGTTAATTTTATTTGTACATATTTCATTTAAAGAAAATGACCCTTTATTCTTACATGTAGTTTCCATTGGACTTGTGACAGTTTCACTGTATGTTGCAACTTAAAAGGAAAGAATGTCCAGATTATTCCAAAACATTATATTGAAAGTAGTACTCAGAAATATAAGCCTGTTGTTTAACTTTGATCATTTCTTCAAACACTTTGGCTCATTTTGAGACATTTTAAAACCAGAAATAAACATCTGGATCTTCAGGAATGTCCAGCTTCCTGTTTCTGTCCTGATAAACTTTTTGCTTTTATGTGACAATTTGATCCTGAAATGTGACTTTTTGTTCATTATTTTTAATCAATATTTAATTAAGAAACTGTTTTAATCTATTTTATTATGTCTTTGACAAGATGAACAACTCAACCACAAAACTAAGAACTCCAAACAAACAAGAACAACAATGTCTGATAAGCAGTAGTGTAAAAGCAAAAACAAATTTGGTTTAAATATGAAATAGTAAATGTGTCTTTCTAAACAGTAACACAACTGGTAAAAGAAATAAAACTACAGTAGCCCATGAGGAAAGTTGTTGATCATTATTTATGTGTTTTCCATGATGAGCGTTTTAACATGAAATGCAAAATGACTGATCAGAAGAATTTAGTGATTTTGATGTAATTGGAACAGTTTCATTGGTCCAGTGTGACCTGTTCAGTAATTTAATAGGTCTGGTGTGATGAGGCTAAATGTTTTGGGGACATGAAGCTCGGTAGCCCATTAAAATCCATAAATCATTGTTTGAGCTGCAGAGTTTGTTTAGCAGCTTATAGTTCAGAAACTATGGTATTTATTTATTTTCTGGTTTTTAGATCCCAGTTGAAACTTAAACTGACACATGAAGTGTTTACCATCCAATACGTAACATGTTACACACAATGCAACAGAAAATGTACATTATAATAACAACTCATCAGACGTCCATCACTGACTCTCGCTTGTCTCTTCTTTAACCTCCTTCCTTCATCTCCTTCAGAGTTCTCAAGGTCAGCAGCCTCTTCAACCTCAGACACCAGAAACCTTTACGAAAGTCCACCTACTGGTCTCATTACATCCATTAGCAGGGTCTCGTGGGAGGGATGGTGACCTCTGGTCCTAACAGCTAATGTAAGGAAGTGAAGAGGGGAGGTGGAGCCTTGTTGCAGCTCACCTGTCAGCAGGTGGATGGCAGGGCGGACGACATTCTAAACCTTCCTTATCTAATCTGTTGTCTCCTAATGAGTCATTGAGATGACTGACCCTGTTGTGGAGACCGAAGAGGGGCTGTTGAAGTCTTTGTGTCTCTGAGGCTAATTACATCTCTGTCGTTTAGTGCAGGACAAGGCTCGGCTTCAGGTGAGACAAGTGATCTGTGGTTGGAGGGGAAAGTGTTTGTGAAGATGAAGGTTCCAGTTACTTGTGAATTCCCCTGAAAACAGAACATCTCTTGTTCTGGCCTTCCACCGGGAGGAGGGGGAGGAGGGTGGGGGATTTGTTTGATCCAGTACATTCCTCCCTCTCAGGCCACCTTCTCAGGAGGATTAAAGGCTGGAGCCTGATATGTTAGAAAGGTTTAAACCAGCAGCAGATCGCTTGACATAAAACTTGAGATTATATGACAAAGCCACAGACAATTGTTTCAGGTTTTAGTTTCCTCAGTTTACTTCATTAAAAAGTTAAACTCTTAGAAACTAAACTAAAGAAACACACGTTTATCATCCGCCTCCAAAAACGAACAAACTGTACAGATAATGTGCAAAATGATTTTACATATGAAATCAAAATCAAATCAAAATCAAAATCAAAAATACTTTATTAATCCCCGAAAGGAAATTCTAGTGTTGTTGTAGCTCAGTTATTCTTCAGGGAGCCATAGAGAGTTCTAGCTGTGGACAGGAAGGATCTCCTGTAACGGTCTGTGCTGCAGCCGATTATGAAGAATCTTCTGACTGAAGACACTCTGTTGTTGAGTTACTGTGTTCTGAAGAGGATGATGAGGGTTTTCCATCATGTTCTTCATCCTCCTTTGGACAATCAACTCAAGAGACTCCAGTTCAGTCTCCAGGACAGAATCAGTCCTCCATATCTATCTGTTCAGCCTCCTCGTGTCACATACTCTGATGCTCCGCCCCCAACAGGTAACTGCAGATGTGATCAGCTGACAAACTCCTCTTCATTTTTCGCTCCTCTTCAAATCTCTGTCTGTCCGTATTGTTTGAAAGCCAGACAGAGACACACTGGAGTCCAGGATATGTCCCTTTAGCCATGTCTCAGTGAAACACAAGATGTCTTTCTCTCTCTTCACTGTGCTCCCGCTCCGCATCCACGTCCTCCTCTCTTGAGCTCATCAGGGATCCAGACTTTCAATTTGAGGATTATTTCAGCCTTAGAAATGTCAGTTAGCTGCTCTTACTTGTAAACAAGTCTCTTGTTGCCATGGTTACGCATCATAACAAGTGGCAAAAAAGTGACAAATCCAGCAAAAAACTCATCAGCACAGCACCCAAATCAGAAGAAAAGTATTTAGAAAATATTTCCAGAAGAAAAAACCATCAAGAAATACTAAAAAAGAATTAAAAAAATGCTAGCAAATGCTAGCTAAGTCACAGAGCTACTCCAACAAGCTGCCACCAGTTATAGCGCTATTCCGGAATGAAACTGTGACTTTTTACATTCAGAGATGAGAAGAACATCGTCAGTACCTTCTGTCAGATAAAAAAAACCCACAACGCTCCCTGAAATAACTTGAGAAAAACATTATTAAACAAATAAATATGGAAAATAAAAAACTGAAAATCAGACTTTTTTTTTTGGAATGCGGGCCAACAGAATCATTTGAAAAAACAAGTGAATGAAACCGACCCTGTCAACACAGATTGTACTTTGGATTTAATATTTTTTTGTACATGAAGATCACTACAATTAAGTAACTTCATCAGCCCTCAGTGAGTCTTCTGCACCTGTCCACAGGTGTTCTGTCCTGCTCCTCATGATCAAACTGCTCCACCTGTCATGGATCTGAAAGGTTCCTTCTCCAGATGTTTCAGCTTCTTCCACAGATGTTCTACAGGATTTAGAGCAGGACTCACTGAAGGTCACATCAGCACAGTCTGGTTTGAATCATTACTTGGTGTTTTTAGTTGCGTAATTATTCTGTTGAATATGACCTGCTGCTGAAACGACTGTAAAGATTTACCCTGAACCAGATGCAGCAACTCCCCCATCGAACTGATGGGTTTTATATCCTCATCTGATGTGTCCACATCTGTATAGATCACATAATAAATTCATTTGTAACAACTTAACTCTTTTTTTTAATTGAGAAAACTGTAAAATGCCATTTAGGTTAAAGGGACATAAAACATGTTTTTAATTTTGATCTTCACTTTTTAAAACCCACAACAATAAAACCAAATATAAATTTACATGAAAAAAAATTAAACTCACTTAATGCGTCATTACAATGAAAGTAATTGAATACTAAATAAAGAAAATCCTGGAGTGTGATGATCATTTTAATCAGTGATAGTGTAGGTGAGTATGTGTACTGATGTATGTGATAACTGACACAAAACACACAATAACATGCTGAGAGAAGAGCTCCACAGAGAAGAGAGGCCTTCTGGAAACACCTGGCCCAGGTAGACCAGTGCAGCTCCGCTTCATCAGCAGCAACATAGAAATATAATGTTAGAGCAGATTATTACATGTCTGATTGTGGGTTTGATCTATTATTTATAAAGAAAAACTTTAAATATGTAGATTTTTATATTGTGCATTGCATCATCTCACTCTCTTCCACATGTGAATCCTTTAAAATTTTGCTTTTCCCTTTTTTATATTTTTTACCCCCTAACTAAAAGACAAGTTTTGTAAAATTGCCAACTTCACTTCCCTCCCTAATAATATTTTGCCAAAAATCCTTTATAAAAAAAAAATCCTCTATAACAAACACACAAGGCTCAGAGCTGACAGTAGCTGGCTTCCCTTAGACCTGCTGAAGTCTCCTTGAGCCGGACTCTGGACTGATTCTGACTGATGTGACGCATGATACACCCAAAGGAAACGACATGCTAATGCATTCAAAAAGATGGATGGATGGATGGATGGATGGATGGATGGATGGATGGATGGATGGATGGATGGATGGATGGATGGATGGATGGATGGATGGATGGATGGATGGATGGATGGATGGATGGATGGATGGAGGATGGATGGATGGATGGATGGATGGATGGATGGATGGATGGATGGATGGATGGATGGATGGGTGGATGATGATGAGCACAACTGGTGTTCTGCAACAGGGAAAATTAATAATGAATTAATACAAAATAATTGAAATTAAACAACAATATGCTCCATTATGTTTGCTCTAATGTCATGTGACCAGAGTGGCCCTTTCCCACCCTGTGGCCCCCAGAGTGGATGTAAACCTGGCTGTGGCCCTGGGCAAGCCATTTTCCAGATTTATGGTTCACATTTATTTCTTCCTACCGCAGCAGAAAGTGATGGAAGCCCCAGCCGTGATACAGTTAGTCTCCCAAACAAGCCGTCCACCACAAAGGAAAGTGGTAAATATGGATTTCCTCAGAGTGCACTGCTTCATGCATATAAACATCCGCTGTGAGAAGACTGCACTCAGATCACCGTGAGACTCATTACACCTGATCTTACCTTTCAAGACTTGAATACATATTTTCTTCTAAAGAAGTTGGTTGTAGGTTTAAATGATACGTTTTATACTTTGTCCAAGTTGTTAATCATCCAGGAAATCCTCAAGCTACTTCAGTTCTCAGGTAATCTTCTATATTTACCATCGCAGCAAAACATTATGTTCCGTTTTCTCACTGAATTAAAAAAGACCTGGTATATTAACACTAATTCATCATGCATCAAGTGTGATTTTCAAACAGGGAAATTTTAACAACCAGTTAGCTACAAAAATACATATTCTTTAAACCTCTTCATTAATTTTAATTCCTTTTTTCCTGTTTGTGTCCAGTTGCTTTGGCTGGATTTCAGATGGAAGAGACTCATACACAAGTCGAAGTCCCTCCTCAGGGACAGCGATGCCTTCATGTCTCAGCAGGTAAGAGACATCTAGAGCAACAGCTGATGCAGTCTGAGTGTTTTCATTTGTGGTTTCAGTAAAGACCTGCTCACTGTTTCCTTTTCATATTTCCTCAAGTGGCAGAAAAGCTCAGTCATGAATGAGGTCATTATAGTGAGGATGAAGGCAGAAAGGTGGGCAGGAAGTGAGTGAGTGATTGCATGCGTCCCACCTTCTTCTCCTGTTCCCTGTGATTAAGATGCATGGGCTGCATCTGCTTGAGCTCCAGCTACTTTGTGCATTCATCAACATCAGTTTAATGAAGTGATCAGAGGCTGAGATCAGACACGGCCCAGAAATATTACTCCATTAGCCTTCCCCAGCTTTCTCCAAAACAGGAAACACTGACCTGGAGCATTATGCTTGTTTTCTTCCATTGTTTAAAAACACTGAAGAAGAATATGAAGTATAACTGATTACCTTTCTAGCCTTTCTAAAAACAAACAGAACAAAAGGACAATTTTTCACCGTGTGCTTGAAGCAGGAGGAGTCGAGTTTGCCCTCCCTCCCACCACCGCTGCACGGCCCTGGCTTTTCTCTTGCGGCGATGATGTTAATAAACTGTCAGCGTGTGGCACTTTGTAATTGGGTTTGTGCCTTGTTTAACAAAGAGCGATTGGATAGTTAGAAGGGAGAGCAGCAATCTATCCACGTCTCCCGTGAAATGAGCCGAGTGTCTCATCCATGAATGTGTTGTCCCGAAGGAGCAGCGTACAAGAAGAGTCTGTTATCCCTGGTAAATAAACCGGAGCACTGAGAAACTGCACCCACACCTGACATCATAAAGTCTCGGTAATGCTGTCATAAACATGACATGTCACACACTGTAACGATTTGCACTACTCTATTCGGAACAAATGAGCCCACAGCGCTTATTTATGATGTCTTGTGATTTAGTGACTGCGCCACCCATGCAGACGCTGAGCAGGGACTCCAGGTAATACACAGATGTGTCATATTCAGGCCAGCAGGCACCCCCCCCACACCCCACCCCCCATCCTCACCCAGCACCCACCCCATGCAGAAAGGAATACGGATGTCCTTAGAGGTGTTTCTAAAACCAGGGTAATGTCATGAAATCCACATCCTGGAGGATAATCCAGGATTGTTGATTAGAACCACAATAATTAAAAAAAACAAACTTGTAGATTATTTTTTTATTCTTTCTGAAAAAATAACTCTTTAAAAGCTTTGAGTTTTTTACTATCACACAGCTCACACCTGGAACAAACCTTTAATCTCAAATCAAACTCTGTCTTATTTTCAGCTTTTATTAATCTGATTAATGTGTCATTGGTATTTTTATAGTTGTTTTCTAGTTTTCATTCACTAGGTACTTTTTAAAATGCTATTTATTGTATGATCTTAGTATGTATTATGGTATGTATATAATCTATGCATCTTGGCACCACGAGAGCTTCTGAGTGATAAACAGTGAATGAATGAGTGAATTTTGTAAAAACCCATTTAACCACTTAAATTTCAAACTGACCTCCCACTCCAACCCCATGCAGACGAGGATGTCTCATAAAAACCATCACACACTTTAAACTATCCTGAGCTTTGACCAGTTGGAGTCCAATTGTCTCCGGCACTTGACTCCCCCTCTGGTTGCTTCCAGCTGTAATAAGGCCAGCAGCCCTCAGCTCCTGCCTCCATCGCTGCCACAGCAGACACAAGTTGGTAATGGTTGATAGGAAATGGTTGGCAGCAGGTGACAGCAGGAAGAGTTTCTCCCGCAGGTGACACCTCAGCCCTGAAGCCCTGATGCCTCCTTATCACATGGAAAAGCCTGAAATGAATCTGCACTTTTTCACCATTTATACACTGAAAATACTCCTGCAAGAATACAGAAGAAAGGAATTCATAGTTGTGCATGTAGATTTGGTGGAATGGGATTAGCCAAAGGATGAGACATGGTGAAGCTGGCATCATGGCCCGTGTCAGCACAGAGTCTGTAAGCAGGAGCAATACCAGGAGAATGAAGAAGGAGGAGGAGTTCACCAACTGCTGGTGACAGCTCCCTGCACAGAATGTAGGTGAAAGTCAGCAGATCCAATCAGTCTGCAGTGCTGACAGCCACCAGGGTCTTTGAGGACAAGAAGCAAACTGACATTCTGCTGCCAGGATCAACATGACTGTGAACTCACAGCAGCTGTGGCCTCGAGCTGAAGGAGTGCAGGGAGTTTCCTGACTGATCGCCATGAGGTTATGGGTGATAACGACTCACTGATCCAACCAGATAACTTCAACTGTAGTGCATGGACTGATTTTTCTTTCTATTATGGATCATGCAGGTAGTACAGGAGATCTGGGTCCAGTGTTTCTGAATGAAGTATTTAGTTGCTCTGGCTGTTATCAGGTAAATTTATCTCCAGTGTACTTCATTCTTTGTTCTTGTACTGAACAACGTATTAAAGGTCAGAAGGCTCCTGACGAGGTGAAGATTATCTGTCCTAATTAGTTTTCTGTCCTAATTAGACTCTGGAAACGTTACTGACACGATGAACAAACTTCTGTTTACTGTTGTTGTTTATGCTATCTTAAAAAAGACCTTTCATAAACTAACTTAAGGCAAATATAGTTTGTTTGAAAATGTTTTTTTCTGTTGAATTGTTATTTAACCAGAGGTGTATTTTTCTAACTGCTTGTTTTGAATGTGTGTTGATTGTTTCATATTCTGTATTTTTGATCATAGATCCAGATATTTTGTACCATACCAGGTAATCACTGTTATCAGCCAACATCTGTTTTTGACCTCCTGCAGGCTCAGCAAGAATAAAATGAATCACAGAAGTATTTTTCTATGATCTTTTCATTCTGAGGCAGCAGAATCAACACCTGCCCTCATGTTCCCCTGACCACATCGGCTGCTTGCAGAAATAACAGCAGAAAATAATTTTCTAAAAGTCTAGACCATCACTCACCTTCTCTGAAAGCTAAAATCCATCTAAAATAAATACCAAGAGTGCAGCAACATGACCAAGAACAGAAAAAAAGCAAATGTGGACAGAAGTTATACTGGGCATGGATCAAAAATTTAAATATACTGTATTTAATAGTGAAACATAATATTATGTGACCTGTTTATTACATTTTCTTGTATCTAAACACTACACAATGTAAGGATATTAGTGTTTTGGGGGTATTTCTTTCTTTTAACAAGGATTTTGTCAACAAGTCTGTCACTATTGGAAAACCAGAATGTTTCCTCTTCAATAAAAGAACGTGTCAAATCTTTCCTGCCGGTGCCAAACAGGTTAAACTTGACTCTATGGAGGTGGTACTGTACACTGTATATAATGATTATGGCACGGGCCCGGTCCAGGTCAGTCAAACATGGCGTGCTTAAAGCAAACAGTAACCGACTGCATCAGGTGTCAGTCAGGTATTTCACCTGGGTTATAGAAGTCTGGAATAAGAGCTGTTTAACACCAGCAGGGAAGATTTGGCTGGTTTTTTTGTGATCAACCCAAATCTGCTGCTTTCCCAAACATTCATGTTTCCTACAAAGGTTGCTTCATTTAAAAAAGGAAAAACAGACAGTGTGAGAATTATTGTCAAGAATCTTATTACTGCCAAGAAATAATCCAACAAATACAAATGTTCTTATTTTTGCATAAGATTATTGTACCAAATCAATTTTAAACACACCTGCAAGAAACATTGAAGACACACTGACGTGTTCTGTGAGAATAAAGAGAATATTGTGAGATTATCTAAAGAGAAATGAACATGATGAGACATGAGGACAATAACTATTTTCTGTTTTTAATTTTAGCCGTTTATTTCTGAATAAAAATAAATAATACAATTTGTTAGAATGATGTTGGAAGCTCTCCAGGTATTGTGGAATGTGTCAGAGTATTTATTGAAAGTGTTAGAACCTAATATAATCAGAAGAGCCCGAGGCTACGATCCTCCCGTCATTCTCGGGTTCAGCCCCGGGCCATCAGTTAGCAGCAGCTCCTCAGGGCTCCATGGCTTCTCCAGCAGCAGGACCAACATGGAGCTCATCCAGCTTTGTTACTGCTCTAATCCACCATTCTTTCTCTGAATGAAGCATTACCATAAATGCTTGGCAGCAAGAGGAAGCATTGTATTCCAGAGAAATCTGTGAGCCTCTCATTGCATTGTTGAAATTCACCTGTTGCCTCGGTGATGAGAATGGCCCCTTCCCCATGGCCGGGTCCATTATGTAATGTACTGGACTTTGGGCCTTTTAAGACCTGTCCCAGAGATGTGTCCAGTCAGGCAGGACGTCTCTAACTTGTGGACCCAGTCTTATGCCAGAAGCACAGTGTTGCCATGCATCAGGCTGTTTAGTTTAATTGAATTGTTGTCGCCTGCAGGCGGCTCACAAATGACTGAGCTTTGCTGTTTAATTGTCTCATTTAAATGTTTCCACCAGTTCAGATTCGGCTGTACAGAGGGACGACTTTATGATACGCTCACATCCAAAACCTCTTTGTTTCTTATGCAACCCGACACTGTTACCTTCTTTCCCCTGGTGTGTGAGTAAAACATCATTTAAATAAAAATGGGATTTTAGACTCTTGTATTGTATTTTGGGATCTGAGCTGATTGTTTGAAATGCATCTGACAAAGCTGAATAAACCTGGTAAAGGAAATGTGTTGCTTATTGACTGATCGTCTTGTTTTGATATTATATTAATATTATTTGCATGTTTCAATATTCATACATGTTCGAGACAAACTAACAAGTCAAAATATTGACATTATAACAAAATTTAAGGTTTACTGAGCAGTAATATTGATCTGTTCCCCCACTGAAAATAACAACTTCAAAGTTTTTGATTGAAATTAAGTGAGAAACTGAATCATCTTAAAGATCTTATTTAAAACTCTTTATTTCTAAACCCTTTGAGAAGAGAGATCGAAGAGCAGGAGGGAGTTTTACTTTGGAAAGAATCTTTGAAACATCTAAATCTACAATAAACTTTTTGCTTAAGTGTTCCATGAAATAATAAGTTTCAATCGTTCATGTTTTTGCTGTGTGAGGCAAAGAGATGAAACAGGAAGTCAGGGATAAATCAGAGCTCATTTCCTCTGCTGTGTGTATCTGCAGCTGCCCAAGTGATGAAATCCTTTCTGTCACAGTTTAGAGGCTGAGAGATGCAGTTCAGAGAATTATAGCAGCACTTCATGTAGCAACGTCATTACTCAAAAGCTGTAGGACCGAATCCATGTAGGTCCATCTTTTATACACAGAAGGTAAATTACATATTGATTGCAATCTGTGCATGTGTGTGAGTGTGTGGACAAGCAGATGTGTGAAAGTTTGTGTCCAAAAACAGGCAAAATGTTCCTTTTAACTACACTGGAAAGGAGGTTGAGACACTTGATAAAAGTCCAAAGCAGGTAAACTTTGTGGTTTTTAAAACTGTTTTAGGGAGACACACAGAACACAGGACGGACTCTGGACAAAAGGACAAATGTTTATCTAGGTGAAAGGCTTTAGGTGAGGGTTTCTGATTTCACCTGCACATTTTACATCTTTTCACAATGTTTATCTGATTATTGTGCAGCTAAAGTAAAACCAAGCTGTGATGCTGTTGAAATAAACAGACCACCACATAATACTGTAAACCAACACTTTCCCCAGATGGAGGACAAGGAAAGAAGAAAGAAAAAGAGACAGAAAAAAGCAGGAGAGATGGAGAGAAATGAGGTAAGAAAGGATGGATGATGGAGTGATGGAGAGATGAGTTGGTTTGAGGGGGTGGAGGAGTGGAGGAGTCTGCTTTCACTCTAATCTGTTTACTTTGCAATTTGTGTTTTCAGAGCAAGTTCATTCATTCTGCTTAACCTGACACTTTACTCACCAACAGGAAGAGAGAGAGAGAGAGAGAGAGAGAGTGTGTGTGTGTGTGTGTGTGTGTGTGTGTTTGAGGAGAATCTCATTTAAACCTCCCCTTATATTGAGTTGTGTTTGCTTGCATTTAAATAGCAGTGTGTGTGTGTGTGTGTGTGTGTGTGTGTGTGTGTGTGTGTGTGTGTGTGTGTGTGTGTGTGTGTGTGTGTGTGTGTGTGTGAGGAAACTCATTTACATCCTGTCTCATTGTAATTGTGTGTGTTTATTTATTTGTGTTTGTGTGGCAGACATCACATTTGTGTCTTGTCTTCTTGTAATTGCGTGTGCATGAGTGCGTTTGTGTGCGAGTGTGTGAGCACACACGCGTGTGTTTGTGTCATGTGAGCTTCCATTAGCAGCGCTGGGTTGGACTGTAATTACTCAGCGGTGAAGCCATTAGCTGAAGCAACAAACAAGACACTTTGTTTTATACTTCCTGTGTCTGACTGTGTCATATTATTCACTCATCAATACACAACTCATTGTACAGACTCTTCTTTGAAGGGCCAGTCAAAGATAAAAGAAACAGTTAAACCCTGATCTGTGTCACTCTGAGGATTTTAATCTGAGATAAAAACAAAAAAAATAGGATTATTTTTCAATGTTTTGGTGAAATGGATCTTTAATTATTTACTTTACACCAGTTGATCATTGTAGCCTACAAATATTCAACCTTTACCATCAGATCAAGTAGATTTTCATACATCCTGTTTAATATTTTCTCCATTATTTTGTTTTAACAGACTTGTTTTGTCCACTGATCTTTCCCTGCATGACCTTAACCTGTTGGTTTTTCAGGCTTTATTTTGGTTTCTGTTATTTTTGTGGGCAGATAATTGAAAGATGATAAATGGTATAATTCTGTTTTATCTGTAGAGAAATTTCAGATCCATTTTTCAGGTCTGTACCACACGAGTAACTGTGACCTTATACAGAACCAGTTCTGCCCTGAATGAGACTTGAACCTCCCAGTATATATATATTATGACACTGTCCATTCTGTTATGTATGTTACACAGTTTTACAGGTGCAGTAGGCACAAAAAAAACAAAAAAAACAATTACCTACATCTGAACATTTTGCTACAACAAGAATAAAAATAAACCCAAACTCAAAGACTGAACTTCTCATCTCATTTTCTCAACAAAGAAACAAACACTGCTGCTTAAAAACAGTGAGTTTCATCAAACAGCTGTTCTACCTTGTCCCGGCCTGTTGGATCAGGTGGTAGAACAGGTCCCCTGGTAACAGGAGGGTCCCCGGTTTGAATCCTTGCTCCATCTAATAATACCACTTGCTGTTGGATCCCTGGGTGAGATACTTCTCTGTTTGGTGGTGGTCAGCTGATCCAGTTGCATCCCCGCCTCTGTCAGTGTGTCCCAGGGCAGCTACCTCCAAACATGTGAGAGTGTGTGTGAATCACAAAATTGAAGCACTTTGAGAGTCATCTGGTTTTAAAATAGCTCTACAAATACATGACATTTACATTTTTATTATTTTTTCCAGGTTCCTTGTTATAGTAAATTCTCCTACTTGTTTTGTTCAGTTGTCAGTCTCTCTGTTTTTTTCCAATCAGTTCACCACCATTGAGTAAAAGTTCAACCTACTTCAGGAGATGACCATCTACAAGATAAAAACTGAAAGTTTATCTGCACCAGCTCGTGTTTACTGTTTCTCCTGTGTTTGCATCTCCTTTCACACTCATGTCATGATTTTCACTTTAAACTGAAAATTTGAATATTTACCGAAATTCATTTCAACTGTGAAGCTTTGCTATTAATCCACTTTCCAATCTTTGTCTCATGAGCTTTCACCAAAAACGATCCGGCCCAGATAGATTAGATTCCCTTTATATGAACCATAAACTTTCTATTCACTTCAGTCCCTTCTGCAGACACCTTGATATTTCCCCTCAGGTATCTTTTTATTTAAGTTTCAGATGTGCATTTTGTAGAAAACAGTCAGAAAGCTAAAAGAGTTGCTGGCCTTGAGTCAGAGACTCACTGAGAACCGCAGCGTCTGATTGGCTGACAGTCATATCATTCAGCTGCTGTGCTTATTCCTGCTCATGAAGGAAGAAAACAGCCCCGCCTTTTCAACACCATGCTGTGACAGGCTTGACTCTGATATGAAGGGATGTGTTATCTGCAGACTTCCAAATTCATAAATCTTTGAGATCAGATGAAACTGAAGTGGCCTGAAAAGCTTGAACGAGAGATTGACACATCTGAGTGGCTCCGTGGGCGCGCCGCTATAAACCGAATGCTAATGCTCCATAGTATGTACTCAGTGTGTGACAGTGTGATTCTTCATAACGGTATGAATTCATGCTACATACATTAACATGCATATGTATGAGTTGGGACTCTCATATTTAAAATGTTGTTAGTCTGAATTTTCTCACTTTTTAGGTATGAAGAAGGAATTTTGTAGAAGGAATCCTAATTTTTATTCTTTCATCACTGATTAAAGAAACTGAAAAATTAAAACATAAAACTTTAATAGATTACTGACATCATCAAGGTGTGTTTTAGATAAGGTAAGTATATTTTATATTTTGTGACAGAGGCGGAGCCCAGATGGGGGGCCAGTCAGGAACCTGGATGCATCTGCCCCCCCTCATTTGAACACTGTCTCACTGCACACATGAAGTATAGATGTAACAAACAGGAACATTTACTCCTGCAATGCTGAAAACAGAAGTTAATGTTAGGAGAGAGGAACGTTTGAGCAAATCAAAGAAGAAAGTCTTTTCTGATCCACTACCTGGTAAAAACCTTTTTCTGCTTTTAAATTTATAACATCATATTTAAAAACAAAATCCTAATTATTGGCAACAATGTAAATGCAAAAACATTGTGGACAGAGAAAAAACTGTTTGATATTTCAGCTGTTTTTGATGTTTGTTTGATTTTTCTTTGTTTTTTGAGTCATTAAATTCTATATATCTGGCATATTTATTTATTCTAGCTGATAAATGTTAAAACATTAACTCAACCTTGTAAAATCTGTGATATCCAAACCATCTTTAACTCTGATTCTAATCCTGCACAGAAAGTGTAAACCTTCACAGCTACAGACCAAGTGAACCAGATCTGTTTCTTCTTTAAACAAGAAGTTTTTTTATTATAACAAAGCAGGTGAGACTTCCATGTAGCAGAAAATAAGAGTCTGGAGGTTTATAAAAAACATGTTGAAAAGTAATGAGCAGGGGGGGTGGGGGGTGGGGGGGTCATGCTGTGCTTTGCCTTGGGCCCCATAATAACCAAATCCATCCTGCAAATAAAGGTTATTATTATCACTGAGAGTCAGTCTGTTAAGACATCCCAGCTTTGTTAATGAACATTTTGTCTTTGAGCTTTTATCTTGGTGACATGAACTCCTGAAATGCAGTTGGTTTATTTACTTATCAGGAACAGCAATATGATTCAACCTGGACAGGGCGAGCTTTAGCCCAAAAACAAATAGTTAGAATAAAAACTAAAAGCTGAAATAAAAAGTCATGAAGAAGAAAAGGGTGGATGTTTGAGCACTTGTAGCAGCCCCCATCCTCAGGCTTCCTTTAACCCTCTGAGCCTCTTCAGCTGGACTGATAGAAGGATTTGATGGACCTGATATGGAGATCTGGACATGGACCTCATGGACCTCCCCTCCTGTATCTCCAGCTCTCTATCTAATCTCAGTCCAGTGTTCAGTCTCCTTTCTGGATCTGAACTGAGCTTATACTATTATGAAACAGTCTGATTGCATGTAACACATGTAGTTTTTGTTTAATCAGTGGAGGTGAGTGTAAATCCTGTCTCACTGCAGCTTCAGCCGAGTGGAGCCACCCAGCTGGAAAGAATCTTTTTAACAACCTCATAACTCTTCGTTTCTGCCACCTTATTTTATGTTGCTAAAGTGACATACCACAGTTTAAGTTAACCATAAAGAGGGCGACCTGTCACAGTACACTGTGATCAATGATACGGAAAAATAAAAAAAATGCTTAGTAATGACACCAAAGTGACGTTTAGGTGTCGAGTCATGAGACAGTGCTGAACCAGAGCAGGAGCGCTCACTGGATGATAAAATTATATATAACTAAAGAATGTCTGGTGTGTTTGTGTGTCTTCAACTATCCTGGATATCATCTGCTTTCAAAGCTTTATAATATATGTTGCATCATGTTTATTCCACCTCTGGTTTTTATTATTATTTTTAATAAATTGGGATTCAAGTCTTGAATCTTTGCAGAAGGAATCATTCAACCTTCTCAACATCTTTCTGGAAGCTGTCATTATAAACTGTCATGAGGATAATTCAACCTTGTGACAACATGTGATCAAAGAGTATGATATTTTCTATAAGAAATGTGAGATGTTTTAGTTAAAATCCCAGAGACATAAAGAGACAGAACTGGTGTGATGTGTCTCTTACTGCTGGAGCATCATGTTGTCCAAACAGCTTAAAAACTGATCAGGTTTGTTCTGGATTATCGTCTGATTTACATGTTTAACTAACAGCTTGAGACTTTGCATTGATCTGTCATGTTGTTCATTTTGATTTAGCTGCAGCAGAATCTCAGTTACTTTGACTGGAAGTGTTGTTGCATGTACACGGGGACATTTCTGAATGGAAACCTGGAAACTCATAAACTTTGTAAAATAATGTCAGGTAGAAAATCTGATTAAAGTTGCAGTTAGCTTTAAAGTTAAAGAGAGAAACTGGAAGTGTCACATGTTGGCATGAAGTTTATGTTCTTGATGTTATTTTTGGAGTTCAATGACTTTTAAGACACTTTGGTAAAATTCTCACTGTATTTTTTTATGTAAACCTGGAAGTTTTTGTTGGTTTTTATTCTTAGAGTGAGCTAAATGTTGTCACATAATGGTTTTTTTTTTTGTTTTATTTTTAGATTGTAAAGAACATCTTGAACAGATTTAACTGAAATCCCTCTGACCTTGTTTTTTTCAATGGGTTTTGCTTATTGATGTGATTTTGGGAGAGTTGAGGTGGTAACATGTTGAGTGAAGATGGAGAGTGAGATGTGAAGGTTCTCTGCTTCCTGATAACAAACACACACTAATTCATTTGACTTCATCTGATTTATCTTGTCTGCTCATGCTCAGATAAAATCCTTAGAACTGCATCACTGTTGACTCTGTTTCAGGCCTCAGAGCAGCACAGAAACAAAATAATAAAATAAAACAATGCAACTTTTATCTTTGAGTTATTACACCATTTATACAAGGGACAATGCTGTCCATGTATTTATTTTGTTTGTCAGCTTGGAGGCAACTGAAAATGTTTCTAGATATACATTCTGACATTTATTAACAGATTAAAGTGTTCAGAAAAAAATAAACTTTTCCATTTGCAGGCAGTTTTGCATTTATTGGGCCACTAAACAGTTTTTATGCTTTTGTATGAAGAATTTCAAAGAAAATCTCTCGTTTTCTTCTTTAGGACAAAATTAAAACCTTTTGGACTTTATTCATTAGAAACACATGATTTATCTTGAAATTTGTTTTTATTTTGGCACAAATAAAATAATCTTCAGTCTTGTTGTATAAACCAAAAGCACAAGATCTCTTATCTCTGTTGTATTTATATTGTCTAGTCTGGATTCTAAAAATGTCTCATAGAGATGCACTTTGCTTTATTTTGATGTCCATCGCAGTTCAAACAGTTTGAAATCTCCAAAGAAAAACACTGTAAGTCCATTTTGTTCAACAAGAAAGACTCTGAAATATTCTACTTATCATTTAATCCTCTACAGTTTAATGGTCTGTCAGCTGATGTTTACATTTATGTTTTCACATAAATGTTTGAACGAGCTCTGAATCAAAAATCTGTTGAAGGTGAAAATATTCTGGCTGTTTGCACAGAAAGTTAAAACATTTATACAAATGATTTCTTGTTTTTCCAAAATGTTTCTTCGTTTTTGCCAGAAGCCAAACACAAAACCTTGACAACTTCAGGGCAAAATAAACTGCCTATTAAACTTTTACTGAGCAGGTATTTAAGACGTGTAAAGGAATCATGGGAATAAACTCCAGAGAACCAAATGAAGCACCAGCTTGTTTCATTTGTCTTGTAATGAGATTTGGTTTTTAGATTTGATCTGCTTTGTTTCACATCATGTTCATGACATCAGTGACTGAATGAAAAGAAATCTCCAGTCAGAGTTTTTACCTGAAGTCTCTGGAATATGAAGGAAAGTGTAATTATCGGTTATCTTTTCGATAGCAGCTGATTTGCTTTCACAGCCGTGGAGCATTGAGTTGTGTGAGAGTCCTCAGGTGCAGCTCAGTTCATCCTGATCAAACCTTTCATTAAACTAAACATCGAGCATGAGAAGGGCAAAATTGTGCTGTTCATGAACAATCTGTTAAAATCTCTTTTGTGTAGAGTCACCATTTAGAGGCAAAGTGTTGCATGATTGACACATCTACATGAATGAACAGTCTATTGAGAAGACTGTGGTATATCTTTTTCACATCATTATTGAGCACATCGGTAATTTCCATCATGAATACTGCGGAATCCCCTGACAAGCACTCATCGGGCTGCGACATCCATCGGGGGAAATGATGGTATTAGGCTGGAGGCAAGCTCTAGGGGTGAGGCTCCGTGATGAGAGAGGGGAGGGAAGAGGAGAGAGCTAATTACCCTTTTATTACCAGGGACCAAACCCGCATCCCAGGAGGGCTCGCCTGGCCCTGTTTGAGACTAGGAAGATCCAGCATGCCACATTAGCTCAATGGCTCAGTTTTCCTCTGTGATGCACGTCACATTGAGTGCAGCATGTGCAGCAGGAGCATCTGTTTGTTTTGTGAATCTTTACGTTTCATTGTGGAACCTCTTGTGCTCCTGCAGGATTACACCTCCAAACAGGTCTAAAGCAGGTGGGCAGCTGTGGAAAGTGCTGTCACCACCACATACACAGGAACAGTGGTGAAACTGTAATCTGAAGAAATAACTAATAACTACTGACTGAGCATCACAAACAATATACTGAATATTAATCATTAATAACCAGAAGAACGTTTTGGTTCTGTTCATGGCTACAATAAACTCCCAGGCTGAATCACACTGCAATGAATAATAGATACTCCAAACAGAAGCATCGTTACCTTTGTTCCTCTAATCGGACGTTTTCAGTGTTGTAATTATGCTTTATGGATCAGATGAAGGCTCGTTACCTGGAGTCTCTCACAGTCAACACCTGTGTAGCTCCTGCAGCTCACAAGATGAAAATAATACAGGAAATGAATTAAGATCTGACCAAAGAGGCTGGTGTGGACTCAGACACGCCCCTCATGAGAAATGCTTTTTCTCAACCAAATGTTGAATTTCTTAGTTCATTTCCAATCCAACTATTGTTGATGAGATTAATATACAAGTATCTCACAAGTTAGGAACTTCTCCAAATGCTGAACGTGATCAGATTTCCAAAATCAAAAGAATTAAAATCTAAATGAAAGAAAATTCCATACAGCTCATGTTTCAGCTCTAACAGCAACCACAGACAGAAAACCAAGAATTTCACCACATTATGATCATGACACTCTTTTACAGATTTATTACAGAAGAAACATGTAAAATGTAAACGTTGGTTTTACTTGACTGTCTCAGATATAAGATGTATTATTCTGAACCTCAGCAACACAAGTTTTTTCTATGATTCTCATTTTTGGTCAGATGGTCAGAGTTAGAAAGCTGGTTTTACAACATAGTGATCTCTGTTAATGTGTGTAATTAAACAAATTCCAGCAGTTTTGTCAGAAAGATGGATGAGCACACGCTCATGGAGGAGAAGACTCTGCTGGTTGGGGATGGAGTTGCACCATTTGACATAAATGTGACCACCAGATTCAATAATCTTCACATTTCTGGATCAAATAATATGTTTTGAATGTATTTTTACCCTGAATTCATGTTATCAACCATCATATGAGTCTAACAGGTAACAGTGTTTAAACATCTTCCTCATCAAATTTCAACATTGAAACTTTCATGTTTGCTGTGACTTTTGTCTTTTTGTCTGATAATTTGTGGATTTAATTAGATTTTGCATAAACTTCCTCATGATACACATAATATTATATTAAATATGTCACATATGTGTTATATTACTTCATAATATAATAAACTGTGGGGTTTTACCTTAGTCAAAAAAATAAAAAGATTTTATTATCTGTAAAGTTCTTTATGTTTCTGCTCTTATAAACACAATATTCAGTATCAGGTTTTATTGCTAATCAGCAAATAATTATAGAAATATTTCACTCTAGACTGTACTGTCATATTGTCCTAATTGTATGTGCTAATTTAGCTAAAAAGGCTTTGAAAGAATAATGAGGAAATGTTCTTTTTATTCAGGCTAATCTAAAAGAAGCCAGCAGTTTCTGCTAAATAGAGGCAGAATGTAAATAGTGCAGGCGAGAGCCTTCATCCCACCCAGCTTTGTCACCGCGCAGCTAAATCGGAGACTTTTTTAGCTGCTAACAAGACTTCATCTTGTCCAACTGTGTCACTTTGAGCCAAAGCTGCAAATAACAGTTTTTATTGTTTCTAACAGAATTCTTCCTGCAGATTTTGTGTTGCACAGAGCAACACGAGCATGGTGTCGATGCTGTAGAACACGGCCCCGTCCTGATTCAACCCCCTCATTAACGAACAGAAACACCATCCGTGGGGCTCGACTGTCACTGTTCGCATTATAAGTTCATAAGCCCATTTCTAATTCATGGGGGAGATTACTGTGTGTGTGTGTGTGTGGTGTGTGCGTGTGCACAGTGTGGTGTGTTTGGGATGGTTTCAAAGGGAGCCTGCTGCTTGATTTTTGTGTTATCTGTTTTAGATGGGTTAATGAGTCAGACTTGGAGTGACAGCCAGAGTTGGAAGCTCATGTTCATGTAGCTGGAAGCTTTGAGAAGAAGATAATTTATTCTGCTATTTCTATGTTATTGGGGGAACCTGTCATCTTCATTACGCCTTTGTAATTTAGACCTTTTTTCAGTAAAATTATGAGGAGTAGAGATATTTGTTGATTAATGTTCAGCCACAAACTAATGCAGCTCATGTGAAACAGTTTCTGTTCATTTCATTCACAGTTCTTTTTAATGAAGTAGCCTTCAGGATTTGCTTTCCTAACGAACAGCAGTTCTAGAAAAGAAAAAAATATATAAAACGATGAATGTGTTTGCTTTATTTGTGCCCAACACAATAGCAACAATCTGCTGCCTGTTCTTTGAAAATGCACCACAGATTTTATCACTTTCAGGGTTGTATTGGAGCCACTGTGTATGCACAGACAATTAATTAGTTTCCACCCAAGACAACTGAATTCTTTTATCCAGATCGCGTTTGTGTAAAAGGAATCTAGTGTACAAAACAATGAGGTCTGGAAAAGTGTCATCCAGAGAAAACATGCCAACACACACTGTGTATGTGTGTGTGTGTGTGTGGGGGGGGGGGGGGGGG
>SSNP01000008.1:1975551-2002829 GCA_006937955.1 Pachypanchax playfairii | reverse complement strand
CCATCCATCCATCCATCCATCCATCCATCCATCCATCATCAGCTTGCTTGTCTGATTAAACAGCTAAAATCACACCTGAAGGGAAGAAGGTGTATCAGTGAAGTTCCACATGAACAGAAAACACTCTTTACTCTTTAATTGACTCCAGAAGGTCAGACCCACTCAGCTCTCATGTGTCTTGGATAATGTAAGAGACATATTTGGATTTCATTCTCCTACTCTACCCCATTTCCCCAATTTGATTTTATATTGGTCCTGGAGAAGAAGAAGAGGAGGTTTAATGGCTTGGCAGAGTTGGTTGAAAAGAGAATGACTGGAAGTGACACTTAGAGAACAAGAGTGTGGATTTAAACATGAAAGGCAGGAAAAGGAAGAAGATGTGGGTGGAGGGTGACTTGGGTCGACCCTTTGGATTGAAACACCCAGAGATAGAAAGTGACTCATCTGAGATAAAAGAGGGAGGTGGAAACTGCTGCTGTGACAGCTAATGAAGAACTCCTCCAGCTGCTCTTCACTTCACTCTCTCATTGTTTATTGATGTCTTGATCAGAGCTCCAGACCAGAGCAGACGATCACTCATACCTATCACATCATTTAGAGGCCTTTAGCATAAAAGCAGTGATGGAATTTCAGAACTAGATTCAGTTGTTCTGTTGTTGGAAGAATCAAGACCTTAAATACTGTTCACCAATGAGACAATCTGAGTTGTTACAGGGTAACAAGCAGTCGGCAGACAGAATGTTACTTTTACCAAAATGTAATGGTTTAGACGAGACATGAAGCATCTTCAAGACGCATGAAAAACCTTCTTTTACCCGTCTACGATTAGAATGACAAAAAAACTTTCACCTACAACTTATATGTTTTTTAGCCAAGCATTTTTAAGAATGAAAATAAACAAATGTTTTCAATAAGAATGATGAAGTAAAGTCTACCTGTCTGTGTATTCTTACAGAATGACATGAAAGAATCGTAATAAGGTTTCAGATAAATTGAAATGTGAAGGCAGGACTCTAGTAAAGAGGATGATTTAACCTTGCTAACCTAATTGCTTTATTTGTTTTTTTGTTTATGCAGCAATAAAACTGAGAATCAGTTCAGCTGCAATTAGATAACAAGTCAAATCTACATCTGAGCTGGTCTTATAGGTGAGAAACTGTTTCCAGGTGTGGGTCTTAATCATAGGTTTCCATGGTTTCAAACATTTCACATCACTCTGCTCTGATTGGAAAATTCTTCTGTCCAGTACATTAGAGGTGTACTCGTGTCTTTAGTGTAGTAAAGTTAAAGTACTGGGTTAAGCAGGATTATTTTAAGTGCCGTACTGTAAAACAAAGAGATGCCAAAGTCAAACTCCTCTAAACTTTCTCTCGTGTCACCTCAACAGTTTTTCCTGGTGAAGTTAAAAAGTTAAAAACAGCACAACTAACAGTCATCGTTACTGCGCTAATTAGCAGGTTCTCCTAAAAACGGCTGATAGAAAATGAGACCAATGGCTGCCTGCGGGGTTGTCGTTGAGCGTGATGGATGGATGACACAAGCTCCCTGCGGCAATGGCAGACACGAGATGAGCTCAGAGAAGGGGGGGGCGGAGGGAGGGCGTCATCCGGGGGACAGTGGGACTGTAAACAGGTCTGTAGGACAGCAACGGCCTCTGGATCTGTTGCTGAAACTCACAGCTGAGTCAGAAAAAAGAAGCAAAGAGCATCATTTGTGTGAATTGTACACGGTGGAGTGAAAACAACACAACCAGGAAGCTGACGGTGTTTGATGCTGCAGATCGGTTCACTTTTTACTGTTTATAAACCGTTTTACTTCAGCACAGTCTGTTTGTCATAGAGAGATCAGTTTCCCTGTTGTTGGAGTTGGTTCTTTAATTTTAAGCTTGTTATCAGTAACAGAAGCACTCAGAGATCTTTGTGACACTTTGAAGAGGTGATTGAACCAAAAGTAAAGATTAGAACTTCTTTCAAGACATCAACGCTACACTGACATGAATCTGTCATCTGAAAATGTTCCAAAGTGTTACCACCAATTTTCACCAATCATGATGCATTTCACACTCTCTGCGAACAAATTAGTACGATGACAAAATAAATACTGCAGAATACTTAACTAACTGCAGTATAATGTTAAAAAAAGACCAGAAAGCTTCACTAAATGAGATACAGAACGTTCTGATTCTGTAAGACGTCTCTGGTTTAAAAACAGAATAGACAGAATATTTAAAAAGAAAGAAATCACAACTTTTACTTCTGTTGTTAAAAAAAAAGAACTGGATTGTTTTGTGTCATAAAAAATGTTCCATTTATTATTTTTTATGTAACTAACTGAGTTTAGAGAGAGAGTTCAGATACATTCATGTTTTAAAAATAGAGACTACAAGATAAATTCATGAAGGGGAATTTCCTGCTTTTATCTTTCTCTCTCTCTGTGACACGCCACCCCCCCCCCCCCTCCCCCTCCCCCTCCCCACCTACACAAGTCAATCTCAGGGGTCGTTCCCCAGCAACCTCTCAGTCCAAAGCTGTTGTCATGGTGGTGAGGTTGAGAGCAGCAGGGTGGAAGTTTGGTTCATCCTCCCGTGGAATTGGATTATTTCTGGATGAGGACCCCCCCACCACCCCCACCCCCATCCCCCTAGCAAAGAACTAGCAGTCTTATGTTCCCAAACGTAGATATACAGTACATACAATAATACTTTGATAAATATTGCAATTTAATATTTCCATCAAATGGAACATGTAGTACTTTATTTGTGATGGACTCACTTGTCTTAAAGCTGCATCAGAATAAAAACCCGAACAACGAAGGCAAAACAACAAGATGTTGAATTCAGACTAACAAACACAGACTTATTATCCAGTTCACCACTTCAGCATCATCCATTCACACCCTGTATCCACTTCCTGTTCAGGGTCACAGGGAGCTGATGTGTATCTCCATTACTCACTGGACAAGAGGTGGGGCAACACCCTGGACGGGTCCACAGTCCACTGGGTCACACTGGGACAAAAAAACACTTACACACATGTAGTAAATGTAGAGTCACTGACTGACCTGTTTATTGTAGTTTTATGGGAGGAAACTGGAGTTCTCTGGCAAAAACCATCACAAGCATCATGAAAGAGGTGGTTCCTTTATTGGGAGGTGAGAGGTTCGATTCCCGGTCCCATCAGACTACATGTTGAAGTATCCTTACTGAACCCCAAACCTGTCCCTGGGCACCGTACAGACACCCCCCCTCTACTCCTAAGGGAGGGGTCAAAGCAGTAATCAGATTCCTTGTGGGTGTGGTGTACTTGGTCAATAAATAAAAACACCTTAAATCTTAGACCTTAATGATGACACCTCAGCACTGTAGCAGCTGGTTGCATTTTTGTTTTTGTTGGTATGAAAAATCACAGCAGCTGTTAATCCACATGGAATGAAAAACTATAGAAATATATGTATTAGCAGTAAATGGATGATAAATCAGTGAATTATCTTGTTGACGCGCATGTTTGCAAACGTGTGGGTGATTTTTCTGTCAGTTCAAGAAGGAAAAAAGGTTGGAAACCCTGATGTCTTTTACAAACTGTAATATGATATATATATCATATATATGATATTTATTGTTGGACAAAAAAAACAAAAACTACTACAACGTTGAATTTCCCTTCTGGGATAAATAAAGTATTTTTCATTTCATTTTCATTTCATTTCATGATCTGGGATATTTGGTGATCATATAAATTGTGAAGAAGAAGAAGAAGAAACTTTATTTATATATCACCTTTCACAGATAAAAATCACAAAGTGCTTCACAATGACATGGAGATACAGAGAACAGAATGAATGAATGAATGAATGAATGAGAAAGAATGATGAACATTCATTATTGATCTTATACTGTTCTCACATAAATATCAGATAAATAAATATCTGTCTGCAGCATACAGGATGAATATTATATGTTTTGATAGTTGTAATAACTGATAATTGGATGAAGTGTTCTTTAATAATCTACAAATACATTTACTTAAATCTTTTATTTTCTATTGTTTATATTTCCTTTAACATCGATACAGAATAAGAGCCTGTAAAAACTCAATCTGTGACTCAATGAACTCGCCCTCTCCGCCATGCACCACCTCTATAAATAAAAGTGTTGTTTATAATCATCCTGCTGGTTCAGCACTCCACTCGCATCGTACTAGTACTGAAAAATAAATCCTCACATTCAACCACCAAATACCTGCAAAGCAATAAGAAGTTCTGTTTTACATCAAATTAATCTGCAGAGGTTGAAGGTATTTCCACCTACTGGGCAGTATTAGTAATATACGACCCAAGTGCTCGACCCCTCGGGGTCTAACTTGTTCCTGATGTTTATTTTTACAGATGATTTTATAATTCTTCTGGTAATGAAAGAGACATTTAACTGTCTTCTTTAAAATACAGACTCAAACTTTCAAAATGTTTTAAGCACTTTAATACTATGAAATATATCTAATTAAACTATAGTAGACAAACTCCCCAAAAACTCTATACAGTCATGTTAAATCAATGACATCATTAGTTAAATTTAAATATATATTTTAGGATGTTTGTTTATCATAAAGTACAGGTTATTTCTTTTCTCTACAGCAGATTGAAATAGTAGAAAATCTGCTCCCTCTCATCCTGTTGTGTATTCAAGGCAGGCTGGAGTAAAATAAGTCAGACAAATGTAAAATGTCACTGTACAACTTTAATCCAGACCTGAAAAATGATCCTAACAAATGTCAACATCAGCTAACCTTCACGCTGTGTAGAAACTGCCATCTGATCAGTTACATCACCGGCCTGCTGACCTTTCCCATGATTTGTTTAAAGGAGAAGGTTATTTGATTAGCCCTAATTGCTCTGCTTTAACCAGCTGTTGCTGGATGACTGCTGTTAACAACCTCCTTCACTTTCTTTGTTCTGTAACTTGCAACAACAGGTGGAATTCTGTTCAACTGAAGGAGTCAGGTAAGATGGAGCCTTGATTGGGTTGGAGTTTTATTGAATTCTCCAGGATCGTTTCATGTCAGAGCCTCAAAAGTCCTGTTTCAGTAGAATGAGTTCTACAGGAGTCGGACTGAAAACCATCAGGGTTTCAGTGATGGCTGTAAGCTGCTGAACTCAAAAATCCTGCAAACAAATGTTAATTTAAAGATGTTGATTAACAGCTACAAAGAGAATGGCCTACTATGTTTTTAAGAAAGGCTGAATTACAACATTCTTAAAATAAGCAGGAATCTGAAACCAGTCAAGCATTGATTATTCAAACTCTCAAACAAATAGAGTAAAAAACATTTTTTAACAAAGGTGGTGGTAAAATGTCAATATAGCAGATGGAAACTTTCATTAAATCAGCTAGTTTAATATGCTGCAGCAGAGAAACAAGTTCAGAGCTGCCTAAAATAATGACTCGAGTTGAAACAGACAGGAGAGATGCTGAAAGAAAAATATTAGATCTCATTTTACTGATTTATTCAACAAAGAAAAACAAAGTTTTACATTCCTCATCATTTAAACTGGAAGTGCGAGTGGAGCAGGGGCCACAGTATCACTAATGGTGTTAAACTTGAGATTACCTTGTACGCTGATGGAGAGGTAATGATGCAACACTGATTATTAAAAAATACAGGAGATAAGAATGAATTGGAACATTTATTAGCACAAAAATATGATGTTGAATGTAATTTTCTCTCTTTTGACACCTCTTTTCCCAGGATTCATCCAGTCTACCTTCAATGAAAATTACAAATATTTTAAAATATTTGTTTAACAAATAGGAACACTGAAATCCAAAAGCAAAGCCCTGTTGGTTTCTTCTAGTGTCATGATGAAACTGGTTGAAAGAAAACCACTTTACGCTTGTTTGTCCATCTTCATGCATATATAATTATATAATTCAAACACTGATTGGATTAGGCTTCATTCTCCTCCTTTCTTTTGCAATAATTTTATTCTGTTCTATTTTTGGATGGCTATTTTATTCAAAACTCTCTTAGAAATAGTCAACTTGATTTGCAACAGGCTGAAATTATTGCACGAGAGAAATGTACATTTCAAGAGAAATGTATTTATTAATAAAAAAAATGTTGTGGGTTTTGTGGACAATTAATGAATTGAGATGAAGGAGTATAGATTAGTTAGATATACTGTGTATTCTCCAGAAATGGATCACACATCAGATTGTAATAACTTCAAGGGGCTGATGTGTCTCCTCTCAAAGCTGAATTTGACTCTGGTCCAATAAGTCAGTGTCCAACAGGACAGAGGGAGGGATGGCCTTCCAACTGAAAACTCTTTCAGTATCTATGTACACAGTTATGAGTTATTATTAGTCATATTCATGATTGTTCTTTTTTTTACTTATAAACAGCACAAGGTTGATTTCTGGGGTATTAAAAAGTTTTCAAAATAAGAGACTTTGTTGACTCGTGTGTAAAATTGCATCTTGGACACAGTGACTGTTGGCAGCAAGATGCAATAAGCCCATATGAACAACCAAAATGTATTGTTGAACTGTTGCTGGAACACTAATGACACATTTTAAAACTAGAAAACAAGAGAAGAGGACAGGAAGAGGGACATAGCAAGACTTGTCAGACAGGTGAGAAGAGCTGGTTCTGACTTGAAACTGGACTCATTAGTGAGTTTAACTAAGAGGAGCTGGTCATACAAGACAACACCCAGCATCCTCTGCACTACACTGTTATAAGGCTGATGTGTGTTCAGTCATGGACTCATGTCACTACAGACCTCAACACAAAGACTTAAAACCATTTTCCACACAACTCCTCGACTTTATGCTGAGAATATCTTAAACAACTAAATCCAACAATTCATGAAGGTCTTTATTTTAGTCTGTAGCTCCTGTGATCACTCAAAATGTCCAAAAAAGACATTTTTACTTTAGAAAAATCAGCTGGTATTTAAGGTTCTCCTGGAAACAGGTGACAGGTGGAGTTCCAGATTTCATGGCATTTGAACTCCTATTTTATAGATGTGGCTTTTAAACTGAAGCAACACTTGGGACTTGACTGTTGACATTTGAGGAGAACACAAGAACAGATGAGAAGAGAGATTGAGAAGGACCTTTAGAGACACAATGGAATAATGTAATAAAGAAAAGAGGAAGATAAAAAAGCTAAATGAAAATGATAAAAAGGATGAACAAAAGGAAAAATATCACATAATAATAATAATAAACAGAAAATAGAATACAAAAGAGAAAAGACTGAAACACAAAGAGAAGCAAACATATAAACTTAAGATGGAGTTGTGTATGGCATTCACTCAGGACTCAAACTCAACATGATAAATCACCCATGATTCAATGGGACGTCAACAATCTGTCCCAGAAGTTCAGAGCTGCGGCTGCTGTATTAACAGGAGATGGATGGAGATGTGCAGAGTCCTGGTGTACTCTGGCTCATGCCCTGTGCTCTTCACCCTGTCATCCATCATGATTCCAAACTCATATTCTCCTGCACACATGCACACACATCTATCAGGAAGCCAACAAGCATGACTAAAAACAAGAAACTAAATATGTGTCAAATCAAACAGCAGCAAGTAAAAACACACATGGAATAAAACAACAGAGTCCATGTCGGCTGTTGTTACTTTATTATCAATGATTTATTGATTGTTATTGTGAACAACATCTGGATTCAATTATCTCAATGTTTTATCAACTGAACACTAACTTTATTTGTTTTTTATTTATTTTAACCTGCAACCCTTCAAAACAAGCCACACCTGTTCAGTTTTTATTGTCTTATCATAAACCTCAACCTGTTAACTGATGACTGTAAAACCAGAGAAAGAGCTTATTGGTGTTTTTTTTTGTAATTTTTTTCTTCTTAGATCATCTTGAAAAAAGCTGCTGACTGTTATTCAAATAATAAACCTTCTATATTGATTAAGCAAAGTTGTTACTGCAGTTATCTGACATTTACTTGAGTTTCAGACCTGTGAATTGCTGCCCACATCTCTGAGGTGCTCAGGGAAACAATTAGGTGTTGTTGGGGTGATTGATGGATGGTTGCCCCACTTGGTAAAACAATCAACTAATTAAAGCTTTGTAGCTACAGAAAGAGCAGAGCTGTCAATACTAAGAGTGCTGACACACCTAACACACTCAGGTCCAAACACACTCGGTTTTGTTTACCTCTCTGGACCAGCTGATTTGCTCAGTTTCTTGAACAACTGTTAGTCTGATACAGCACATTATGCTTTTGTTATAAATGACAGACCTGAGTGTTTTCTCTGTTTGCAAACTGCTCAGGACACATTAAAAACTCAGAGTATTATTATTTGAATTAATGTTATAAATTAGGAATAAAAACAGGAAGTAGTCTTTTAGATTTATTTGCATCCTAAACATGCAGTTTCCAAGCTTTACAAAGATGTCAAACACATGAAACTCCCCAAAATATTGGGAGAAGAAGTGGCTTTTAGAACACTGGTGTTCCTCAGGCTGGTTAAAACCCTCAGTGTTACAGAGTCTGTGTGCTGGTTTAGGTAACGCTGAGCAAGCTAATAATGATTTAAGATCTGAAAGTCATGCTATGAGACATGAGAAGTTATTTCTGCAGATTTCATTGCTCTTATAAGAGTTTCTGAGAGCTTCTTTTCCATCTGGGTTTGTTGATAAATGTAGATTTCTCCGAAATATCTGCTGGTCACCTGTTAGCTTCAAGGTGTCCAATTATTCTCATGTCCTGCTCCTCTTTTATGCTGCTGAAGAATCCAAGTATATGTTGTTGTATCCCTGTAGCATAGCTGGAAGCATCTGTCTTTTAAACAGTTCAAATGTGCAGTAACAGCCATGTTTTAGTTTGTGATGCGTCCTCCCTGATCCGTCTTCATTCAGACACGAAAACACACACTGAAACAGCAAAAACTCGAGACTAAGACCAACATGGAACACTACAGCACATGTACAGCATCGTCTCATACTGACACACATGTTGTCTCTAAGTGTGACACACAGCCAATCTTTGATTCTTATAAAATATATAGATGTTTATTCTTCAGAGATCAGCATCTGTGTATCATAATGGTGTTGCTTCATACAGAAACAGAAAGCACTAAAGAAAAGAGACGTGTTCAGGTGATGAAAATAACTCATTCCAGCTGAAATCTGAACGGGACAACGTGGACATTTCAGTTCCACATAAAACCTTGAGGTGCTCCATCTTTTAATCTAATGTCAGACACTTGGGCCTGTGCTGGACGCTTTAATACTGCAGATTCCTGAGAGTTCTGCATCTCGGGTCTGAAGGATTGTAATCAAATCAGTTAGAATAAGCGGAACCTGCAGTGTGTGTGTGTGTGTGTGTGTGTGTGTGTGTGTGTGTGTGTGTGTGTGTGTGTGTGTGTGTGTGTGTGTGTTCAAGGAGTCATGCTGCGAGCTTCAAAATGTCAGGGCTCGATTGATTTCTTCTCCCTCTGATTAATTCATCTTGCACTCTAATGCTCCGCATAGAAAATTGTTGAATGGCATTCAGCGAGATTAAAACCACAAACAGCGCTTTTCATAATTTGACAGGTGATTGGCGGGAGGCAGACTTCTGGCTGATTGCATCATTAGGGGATTTTTCTTTTCTCCATAAGGGAATTAAGCGCACCATCAGCTTTTTTTACATACATGTGGTCCGGCTCAAAAACTGCTGGCTCCGCCTGTCACTTCACTTAATAAGTCAATAAGAAAACAGGACTTTGAATATAAATGTTGTCTTCTTGTGTAGTATAAGATACTGAGAACGTCAGGATAAAACATCATTTAAGAAAAAAAGTGACTCTATTAATGGTGAGTGTTTCCTGTTAATTATTTAAACATATTTTTATGATCCTTCTCTGATATTTTCTATATAAAAGTCCTCTGGGTCCTTACCAGCCATTGTTGGGTCCTTCTCCTCTGGGTGTGTCCAAACATTTGCCTGTTACTCTGATAATGTAAAGAAAGTAAAAATAACATCATATTTAGTGTTTCTGTCCTGGGAGAATTTATTTGATAGGTAAAAATAAAAAAATATAGAAACAAAAATAAACAATAAATCTGTTTATAAATGTCCAGACTGTAGAATGACACATGTGCAGAAGGAATCAGTAGCACATCTCAACAGGTAGCATATTTCAACAGAACACCAGTTCTAGGAACGACCGTCTGAGACACGACTGCAGAAAAGTCATTTATACTGATTTAAATACTAAAATGTTTTGGACAAAAAAAAACATGGAGGATTCCAGATTATACCCAGATTACATTGTAGTTTTTCATCTGAATTTACATGATCTATACATGCAGAATGAGTTTCTCTCCCCTTCAAAATAAAATGTCTTTAACAGGCTTAAAGCAGAAATCAGTTTACAGAACTAATCAAAGTCAATAAACCTGAAGTGTCGGAGCATCTTTTACCTGTTTCCACCAGGATTAAAGACAAAACAAGAAAACATAAAAGTATTTTATGATTTTCAAAAGAAGGAAAACAACATGTTTTGCTCTTTGTTAATAAGTATCAGAAAAAGTCTGCTGTAAGTTTTATACAACACAAACCTCCTGAGAGAAGTAATTACTTTGCAAGAGCACTCTCTCTTTTTCTCTGTTATACCCAGCATGCTTTGCTGAAACATGAAATATTCAGAGGCAGACTATGATTGGGGAAATGTGATATGACGATAAGGATAACCAGCAGTTTGTAAACATCCGCTGAGGTGCAGCGCTGCATTCACTCCCATACATCTGCTCGTGTAATTCCTTATTTATCTGTTAGAATGAGAAGGCGATAATACGGTCCGACTGCAGCCTTCTTTGAGAGTTTAATCATTCATGGAGAGAAAATTGTTCCTTATGTGCAATAAATATTGATTTTAGCTTCATGCATAGCTCACCAGGCTCTTTTCACAGCTTTATTCAAAACTCCATCTCCTTTCTCCTCGCGTGGTCTCACCTGTCGACTATCCTTCATTTCATTTTAAAATCATCAACTTCTCTGTTCTAAACCAGAAGGTAATTCTCAATAAACACAGTTATTTATTTTGGAAAACATTTATATGTTTTCATATTTGCTCACATTGTATATTTTTCAGTAATAGAAAATCTCCCTGCAGTTTCACATCTTCAGAATTTCACTTTACGTTCAATTATTTTGTGCTGTTTTATTGTTTTATACTTCAAATTTTTCAAAAATAGTTAAAACAAACAAACAAAAAATTGGCAGGAAACTGTTGATTTGTTTTACTAAATCAAGAATTGAAGTTCTTGATATCATCCTCACTGTTTTATTTGACACAACTTTCAATAGATTAAAACTCTAATTATTTTATAAATATTTGGAGGGTTTCTATAAGGAAAACAAGAATAAAGGGAATTTTTCTCTTTCTGAATTTTTTTGTCTGTCCATCTGTTTTTTGATGGGGTTGGTTGTGTTTTTTACTTACATTTGCTTAAAATGAAATAGTTTTACACAAGAACGATTTGAAAAATACAACAATAATAACATGTATTAGTTGATGTATATTTATGAAACTTGATAATTTGTATAGATGAAATCATCATTAACTTGTTATTTATGTGTTTGTACAACATGCAAACACTCATAGAGATGAACATCAGAGATCAGATGTCACCAGTTTGAGGTGTGGAGTCACAGAAAGCCCATCATATCCTCAACAGATCAGCGTGGCATCAAACCATCACTTTACTGCCCCTGTGGGTGCCGTGAGGAGACAAACTGCTCCTTCATGTCTGTTACCGTCACTTCTCTTCCCCGGTGACCCGGCCTCTTGTAAACCTGCTGTCAGATTTATTTGCTGCTTTCAGCGACAGTAGAGGCAGCAGGGGAGTTTGTCCTGGATCGGGGCAGCAAGCCGATGAGCCACAAAGAAGAGAATGATGAATCCTGGCCCTCGGCTCAAACGGGGGACACTGTCATGGGGCTTGTGTGGTCATTAGAGCGAACTCCAAATACCCGCAGCCAGATGACAAATCACAACAAACTCCCAGCACGCCACAGCTGTCTCACACTCTCTCCATCTCTGAATCCATGACTGAACCAACGTGTGCTGGACAGTTTGTGCAGGAGTATGATTAAGCTGTCACCAACAGGAAGCCAGTTTGTTTCTTTATGCAGGTTGGGGTTAGTTGAGTATTCCATCTCAGCGTGCTTGTGGTTGGTTTCACCCTGCATGTTCCCCTGAGGCTGAACAAACTGCATGTAGCCAGTGATACTTTCTACAACAACAAAAACTGGATCACAACCAAAGCAACAGCTGAAGTCGTGGAAGCAGAGCAGAAGCAACACTTAGTCTTCTCACACAAAACAACCATCTGTAAAACTTTCCTTATCCAATTGTTGTGGGACTGCAACACAAACGCATTTAGCTTTAAACCAGCTGTAAACACGGCAAGTTTAGATACTTTTTCATTCACAGCAGTTCGGCATCACTGCTTTCAAAAACTTTCCTGCAGCATTCTCGCATACTTTTTGGTCCCTGGAGGCCCCTCCCACCTACTGTTCACTTGGCTAAAGCAGAGGAGCCAGCTGATTGGCCAACCAGAACTCCCAGACAAGCCAGCTTTCACCTGCACTCTACGCTTGCTGCCCAATTACCCACAAGTCTGTGGGGTCCTTCATTACCCAGAGGCCCAAGGGCTTCTTGTGTGCCAAAGTCCTAATGAGTGGGTAAGAAAGACGTGTTCCTGGAGTAGCACAGTGCTGATACTTAATCTGTGCACTGAAGAACTTTAGTGAACACACTAACTGCATGCACAATCAGTTAAACTATAGAAGAATATATATTGTAGATTTTGCCATTTCATCATCTTTACTGCTAATGCTGCAGACAAATCAGGTCAAATGGATCATTTTCTCCCCAGAATAAACTTATCTTCTGTTTGACAGTGCAAACTAAACTTTCTACAATAATTATAGGGTTATTTTTAACTAACAAGTCAGTTTCCTGGTAAGTTGTTTTAAACACAAGTGAATACTGTATGTTTTTCACCCCTTACAGGAAGAGCAGAGACAAAGAATAACAAACTTTTGGAAACTCTTACGTGTAATTTGTGAACCTGTTTATCATCTAAACCTTCTTTATTTTGGTTTGTGTGGGTTCTCATTTATCCAGGATTCATCTTGAGAAAAAGTTCATAAAAACAGCTGGAAATAATCATTCATTCAAGAGAAACACAGAAGTTGTTTCTTTTAACCTTTTTCAAGATTCTTCATTTTGCACTTTTTTATACACCAGTAGAGCAGAAAAGTCCAGTAGGTTAAACAAGCTTAAAAGAAGAAAAAAAGAACAGTTATGAGAAAGTCATATTTACTTTTTTTTTTTTTTTAGAAAACAATATGATGATTTTGTTCTTATATTTGTAATTTGCAAAAAAAAATATTTTTCTACAGCTGTTCAAGTTCTGTTAATAAATGCTTCATTATAAAGACACTTTAGAATAAAAAGCCAAAGTGTTCAGGATGTAACTCCACGTTATGGTCAATGTCTGCTGGAGATGGACATCAGCCCCAAAACCCTGCAGAGGAACAAACATGCACAGGAAGTGGACAGATGTTTACATTGTAGAAGATTCAGACTCTTCAGTTTGGTAATGATGACTGAGCTGACCTCTGCTACTGCACTCTGTGTCAGTAAAGGAATCAGCAGTGGTGCTAAGTCAATGTATTTGTCAAATGGGAAGTCATTAGACTTGATCTGACTCCATCAGTTCTTTCTACTTCAGTCATATTATACCTGGAAAAAATCAGCTAGCAGAAACAAAAATACTGTAAATGGTGTTGAGGCAGCAGATAACAGCAGGAGAGATGGAGGAGAAGAGAAGGAGTGAAGAGGAAGAGCTGTGTTCAAAGGATCCAAAGCTTTGCTGCGCTCACATTATCACCACAGTACAAAGGGTCGAATATATTCAATGGCTTTTCTGTAGCATAAAGCTGATTAGTGGAAGGTAGCCCCCATTGTGAAGAAAATCACTTCCATGGCTGTAATGCAAGCGATTTCATATCTTTTTTTATTTAAGATTACACAGCAAGTGCCTAATCAGCTGATCCTTAATCATCAGCATTGTGCCTCTCCATGTTTCCAGTAACCTCCTGCCTTCCTCCTCTGACTGCCTGCCTGCCCAACTCTGCTGGCTGACGAACCGGGTAACGAGAAAGTGCCCAGAGCTGGAGAAGAAGGAGAGATATAGAGAGAGGAGAGAGAAAAAGAAATCACTCCCAAGATAATCGCCTTAAACAGCCTGGCTTCAGCTCCATCTGCAGCAGCGGTCCCAGTTTCTTCATCTGCGCTCAGCTCATATTAGAGCTCGTAGGCCTGCAGGAGGAGGGAGGATGGAGGAGGGGTGGCAGTGTCAGAGCAGAGGGGGGGATAAAGAGAGGTAATGAATCAATTATCAGTTCCTGGAAAAGGAAAGAGACAAAACCTCCCACCAGAGCAGTTAAGTATCAGCAGGGCAGGTTTCTTCCTACCTGCTGTTTCAGCAGATGTGGAACCTCAGTCACATCATCTCATTGTGTTTCTGACTGATCAGTACTGAGGCAGACAGAGAAGAAGATGCAGAACATATTTGACTCAATAAAACTTTACAAAGAGTGCATGCACATGTGTGTATATTAATGTTTTAGTCTGCTGCATTTCTAACTGAAAAAAACTCCAATTAGCCCCCAAAAATCATCAGAAGAACTTTTACTGTCCTGCAGATCGTCTCCTATTACAGGCATGTGTTTCATAATAATAGGATCAAATTAGTCTGAGTCATTTAAAATGAATTATTTGCTGATACAAAGTCTGAGGCAGGAATTGGACTGTTCATCTTTAGCCTCTGTCTGATTCACAAACCTTTTATAAAGGGAGATTTGCACCTTATTCTGCAGAGAGAATGCAGTGGACGTCCAGATGTTAGAAAAAATCAATGCTCATTCAATAAAAGTAAGAAGGTGCCGTTCTGGTCACTTTTTGATTTTGACATGTCATTTTTATGAAGTCTTACTGAAACAGTGAGTTGTTTTTTCTTCATTCATTAAAAACGGAACTTTTTTCTTTCAACCTTCAGTATTTGTGACAGACGTTCATCTTTAGATGGTGAGACAGCAATCAGGGACTGAAAGAGTTTAAACTGGTTGCATGAATTCCATCGACATGTTGGCACTAATATATAATGAGTGTTATTTGTTTTGTAAATGTGATGCTGAGCAGGAGCAAAAAAGTCTGATTCACTCTGATTCATGAGTCTGTAGTTATTAAAACTCTACACACACACCAGAAGATAAATCTGATTTTAAACATTGAAACAGATTTTTTTGTCTAAAGTAGATCAGATTTGTTGTTGGTCTGATTCTCACCCAAAAAATGACATTAAGCGATGAGGTCATGGGTCACATCATTAGCAGTGTCACTCAGGCTTGACAGGTTACTCTAAAAATAAAAGAGGTTGTTGAGGTCAGACCTCTGCAGGAAAGTCAAGATGTTCCAAACCAAACTGGGAAAATCAGTGTCAGACAAAAAAATAAATGACAAAAATATAAATCTAATGGTTCACTTATGTGGGTTTTTTTGACCTTTCAGTAAATACTGTACAGACAAAAGCCATAACACAACCATTATGCACCAAAATGTGCTGTAAGCCTTAATAATGCATGCTGATCATCTTATTATAGCAGTCAAATGTCAGTTTGATTATTGTAATGCTTGAAAGGTTCAAGTGCTACAGCAGCTCTTTATTACTCCATTCATTTTTCATGACATGCCACAAAGTGTATTAGGAACATCACAAGGATCTGCAAAATCTCCAAGTGAAAGCTGAACTTCCTGTGTTCCACTAAACACAAACATTTACTTAAAGAAAAGAAACATAAAATAAAATAAAATAAAATAAAATAAAATAAAATAAAATAAAATAAAATAAAATAAAATAAAATAAAATAAAATAAAATAAAATAAAATAAAATAAAATAAAATAAAATAAAATAAAATAAATAATGGAAGTGCATTATTGTAAAAATTAGGTGAGGTTTAGAGAAATCTTTTCTTTTAAAGCATGAAATATTTCAATCTAAATGCCCTTTTAACAGATCTTATATGGACGGTTGGACGGTTGGACAGATGGACGGATGGTCCATAGAAACGTTTTCAGTAATCAGTGTGTCTGTTGAACTGTTGACCCAGCGTCGGTGTATCCAGACCGTGTTTATTGTTCGGTGGGATTGACTCCAGCCTTCTGCAGCCTCCACAACATAATGTGGTTATAGCTCATGGAGGGATGAGTGAATGAATAGATGTGATGAATTAATGATGATAATAAAACATATTACCTCACCAGTGTAAAGTAATCTGTTAGATTATGTGGTTATTGCAAGTCTCCTCATTGAATAAACTACCAACAGGTGAAGAAATAAATGAAATTAAACTGGTTACAAAAGATATTTGATTATTATTAAAGCCAGTTGTACCAGAGGTCAGACGCATTAGTCATTAGGTTTTATATTTTCAACTTCCTTCTGGCTTAAAATACTATTTGAATGTTGATCAGTGCACGTTTACTTTTCACAGATCAATTTTACCAGTAAAAAAATGAAAAGGAGATAAGTTGAAGTATCTGTCAGAGCGCTTGTCTCTCAGCTGATTCAGGTTTCAACTCTACAATCCCAGCAGGTCTTAACTTTAATGCTTTTTTATATTGTGTGTCACAAACAAAACATTACAGGAGGAAATAAAGAGAAGCGTCTGAAGTACTCACTCAACACATCTTATTGTTATCTGATGGGGTTTTAAAAGTCTCCAGCAGACAAGTTCTGAGGCTAAATGAGAGTGTGGCAGTAAAAAACAGCTTGAGAAGAGGGATGAAGGAGGCCACCAAGAAGAGGAGATAATGGAGAATTTATGTTCTCTCTGAAAAGCTCTCTTAGACCGATTTAGTTCTTTTAATAGTGGCAAGATCTCAGCCAGGCAGTAACCTGCTTCACAGTTTGAAAACCGGACGTGGAGCGGGATGCAACAGATGCATAATGAATGAACAAAGCCCTCTGGCTATGGAGAGACATGATTGCTCTCAGCATCGTTAATGTTTCATGATTTTAATAGCTGCGTTCCAAACGTTTCACAGAGATAGTCGACAAATATGCTGATGTCACCGGGATGAGGATGTGGGTGAAGAGGTGAGAAGTGTGGATGATGTCTTACAACACAAAGCAGTGGTGGACTCGACTATTCTCAGCTTCACCATCACGGGTTTATAAAAGTCTCCGAGGTTTGAAGCTCCATCAAAAAGCTGTATAGAATAAGAGTAACTGCAAAATAAATAAATATATTTCTAAGACATGATCTTTATTTTAAAAATAACAGTCTTGTTATACAGTGATGGACTAGTTAGAATCTAGTGATTTCTATCAGCTTGAAGTTTCAGGTTTTGATGTGTGTGTGTGGGGGGGGGGGGGGGGGGGGGGGGGGGGGGGCATTGGCATCTGCACTCGAGAGAGTTTTTCTTTTTTGAACTTGTAACAGCTGATAAATTCTCCAAAAACATTGTAATGAAGGATTTTCTTCAGTCTTTTAACAGAAAAATATAATTTAGAATAAAATCACAGAAACTGTGACGTGAACAAAAATACATCTGTAAGATTTTAAACTTGACTTCCTGTAAATGTAGCAGGATCTTCTTCTTCTTTGCTCTCAGCTCATTGGCTTCATGCCCCACTTCAGTCTGATGATATGAGATCTCAGTCCCCATGGCAACCGCTGGGACTCGTCCCTCTTTCTAATTCCTGCCCCATTCATTTGCATAGAAATAACATTTTGGGATGAATGAGTGGTCCCCTCCAGTCACAGTGTCTGTCTGAGCACTCAGAGCATGTTATTTGTGTTCCTGCCTGCCAGTATAACAATGAACATTTACCTCGTGATGTGAATGATGAATCTGACAGTTAAGATGAGTCTGATCTACTTTTCGGAGCTTTGGGCCTCGTTGTAATGTTGCCTTCGGCCATGTATTTTTATTACAATCATATTTCATGAAAGAACCTCAGTAACAAGTGGGTAATGACATAATTAACCTACGGGGGGCATCCTCACCGACAGGGTGGCGAGTTTAATTAGGGAGGCATCAAAGCAACGCTGACCAATCAGAGAGGTTGAAGAGAAAAGGAAGTGATGCTGGTGTGTACAAACAACAACATGGAGCTAATGAAGTTTTAATGACATTAACTTTCAGGTCCTCACAGTGCTGAGCTTTGTGTTTCTGGGTCAAATTAAAACTAACACAAAGGTTTCAAAAAGAAAAACAAAATATTTTAGTTTCCTACAGTCAAGATGATTATTTTACGCAGGAATTAAACTGAACTTGATTTTGATTTGTGGAGATGTAAACGTTTACCATTTGTAGAGAACGTATACAGACCCACACAGAGACGGTGAACTATTCACTCACACAGTTACACCAGGAACTGATTTCAGATCAACAGCTGACCAACTGAAAACCTGATCACTTGGATAAAACCAACACATTCATGCAAACTGTACAAATAAGATGTTGAACCCAGAACCTTCTTTTTCAAGTCAGCGGTTGAACCAGCTGTTCCTTCCTGTGGTACTTCTACTTGTTCTAAGACACATTCACAGCTCAGCACAAGCTGTAAGCTAGCTACACACCACATCACATATAAAACACTTTGCTTTACTTCCTGCATCCTGCTTGTTTTCTGAGTCACTTTCCATCTTCTCTTTGTGTTTGGATGCTGCGTTCAGGTAAATGATGCTGAACACGGGGGTGTGGTGTTGTCACCACGAGTGACTCTGCATTTACAGTCTGTTCATTCATCCATCTTCTAAACCCTCTGGTGTCTGTCATAGGGTGAGAGGCGGGGTTACACCTGGACAGGTCACAGGTCACCTGTCCATCACATGGGAGGAAACCAGTATCTCCAGAGAAGATCCACCATGTACGAGGAGAACATGTGAACTCTATGCAGAAAGGCCCCATCCTGGTTTCAAACCCAGGACCTTCTCACTGCAAGGCAACAGTCCTACCCGCTGCACCACCGTGCAGTCCTGTAATATAATTCATTACTTATATAATAAAAAGGTTTCCTGTTTGTTGGGTGTTAAACATATTAAAACCATCTTCAGACCTTTCAGAGTTTTTAAAGCTGCAGATATTCCTGCTGACGTCCAGCTTCAGTGACCACCCTGAGAGCAGAGAGCATCATGGCCGCCTTCAGAGAGGTGGAGGAAGAAGAAAGTCTGCAGGGTCACAGGAGCCAAACTCAGCTGGAGTGGAGACAATGAGGAACTGTGACGAATGCAAGTCAACTGACTGGCTGTCTAAAAACATCTAATCTCATAAGAAGTCTGCTGCCTCCTGACTGGAGAGTGCCGAGATGCCAAATACAACTTTAAAAGCTTTTCTTTTACACTCCACATCACTTTATCATAGTCAGGCCATGTGCTGCAAGCTAAAAGGCGAACACGCCGAAGGACTTCCAGGCTGGAGACCCTGCTGGAATCAGGGGAGGAAGAAAAGCCTGTATGTGCATTTATGCTGCCGGTTTCTTTTCTTTAAGCATTTCTGTTGAATAAAACAATGATAAATATTTAATGTTATATATTTCCTCCGGAATAATTCAGCTTTTGTTTTTACATGTTTTCCCACCACCATTGTTAATATTAAAGGGCACTGAGGCGGAATGTCTAAATTGATGCATTGTGTGGGCTGGAGCTGTGTGGTGAAGCAGGAGAAGTAATTCATACACAGGGTCATGCAGACACATGAAGACATGGCAGCGCATACAGCAAACAGGATGACGAAATGACACTGACCTGGTTAAGGAAAGATTCAGCTGCTGTTACTGCTGGTGGGAGCAAACAGCTTCAAATTCTACTTTACAGCTTGAATCTGTAAATATTCATGCACTTAATTTACATAAATTCACAGAAACAGCTGAACAAACAATGAGACACATAAACAAATGTAGCTGTTAGTAAGATAGATCCTCCATGTTCATTCCTGTCTGTAGAATTATATGAAAGAGAGATTTACATACAAACTTTTAACTCAGGTGGAGTTACTCTTAGTGTTCACTGATATATATCAGCTGATATATATAAATAACATAGAAAATCATTTTTTATTTCTGAATATTATAAAAAAAATGTTGTGACTCTGTTAAATTTAAATAAAAAACAAGGTAAAGCTGATGAACCATGTTCTAATCCCAACAGATTATAAACAACATGCCAGTAGATTTTAGCACATTTTGAATTTAATGCAGAAGCGTGGTTGGTATTTCTTTCATTCTCAACCTGAAAATCTCATCCATATTTGTTAAGAACACTTTGTGTTGTCTTGTTTACAAACAAACAAACAAACAAACAGATGAAACCATAATTTAACGAGCTGTCTGAGAGCGCTGACCTCTACCAATCAGATTGTTTTCCTCATGAAGAATAATCGTCCTACATTTAATCAACGTTTCTGGATTCCTTGACCATGAAGACGTTCCATCAGCATTTGGAAACTCTGTGATGTCATTATAAGTTCAGGAGTTATTTGTGATCAACAATCAGATTTAACAGACTCTCAGTTACAGTCTGGTGTTAGTTGAATGTCTGTAATTTTATTTTGTTATATTTAACTTTAAACTCTTTGGATCAGCACATGCAGAACAGGACCAGTGTCTATAGAACCAACATGGTGGTGTGGAGAACCTGTTTGTGGGGTCTTGTTCTTCATGTCTAGGTTTTACTTGGGACACATACTGGAACATCATAATAACACAGTGTGCTGATGGATTTGTTACACGTCTTCATCTCTTCGATTTAATTATTTATTTAATTTGAGCATGTTACATTTGATGTTTTATGCATAACGATACTTTCTGAAATCTTATAGCTATATAATACTATATAAGAAATTACTGGCAATTCTGACAGACATGGGTGAGAGAGGCTGGTCCGGCGCCATCTGTAGACGGTCGAGGTAACACACCTGTATGACGGGTCACTCAGGTGTTCTAATGCAAAGAAAGAAGGACAGATTTTGGATTTGTTTCAGGACTTTTTTCACAAACAATTCAGAGTTAGGGTAAAATAAAACGAACATAACCTTCATGCTCAGTCGAGCTTCCAGGGTTCACGGTGGAGGTCTCACCCCCAGGTCTCACCCCCAGGTCTCACCTCCAGGTCTCACCTCCAGGTCTCACCTCCAGGTCTCACCTCCAGATAAACATCTCTTTTCATGCTTGTTGCAGATCCGAGATGTCTTCAGTTGAAATTATTCGAAACCAAAACACTTTGGAGAGATATCCTTCAACATCCATCCTTTTAGTGGTGCCTCGTGTCTTTGATGTGTTTCCTTTTAATGTAAAACAAGACATGAATTCCAGATTGTTGCTGTTTATCTCAGCTTCGCTTTGTACAGCGTTTAAACTCAGAACATTTCCTCCAGCCGTCTCACTCAGAACAATTTAACAGTTTCTGTGCTTCTGTGTGTGTGTGTGTGTGTGTGTGTGTGTGTGTGTGTGTGGGTTTGTATTTCTGACCTCCTGAGGACCCGTTTCCTGACTTTTACTATCTTTCTGGGGTCCGAGGGTTCTTGTGGGGACCGAAGCCTGGTCCCCATGAGGGGGACTCCCCTTTTTAGGGTTAGGGGTTAGGTTTATAGGTATGGTGTGAATAGAGTTTTAGTTAGTCTTAGGGTTAGTTATAGATCAGTAATGGTTAAGGTTAGTAAAAGGGTTTGGGTTAGGTATAAATCTAGTTACTAAAATCAATGGAAGTCAATGGACGGTCCCCATAAGGATACCAAAACACACTTGTGTGTGTGTGTGTGTAACTTGCTAGTACTTTCCAAAGACTAACAGTAGAGTTAACATCAAACAGCTTGGTGCTGCTCAGTCTTAGAGGTTCCACGGTACTTTTGGTACTTTAAAGGTTTTTTAAAGAGTTGTTGAGGTCTGGCTGTATGTATGAGTGTGTGTTGTTTAGTTTGGTGTTGTCTCGTTTCATCTCGTTTCATCTGGTTGTTCTCAGCTCTCTTTGTTCATTCTTCATATTCTTCTCTCTGACCATTCATCAGATTCTTGCAGACTCAGCACTGAGGAAAGAACCATCCAAGTAAACAATCAGATTCTTCCTTCATCTCATAAACCTTCTGAATCACTAGCCACAACATGTTTATTAATGTTTTAAAGGAGTATTACATGTGTTTCTTTGACTTGGACTTGACTGTTTTGGATAAAAAAACAATAACTGAAACAGAAACAGATGATTTTCTGTTCAGTGACATCACACAACAACTCATCATGGTTTGTTCTGCAGCATTGAAACAAAGGTTACACCTTTACTCCACCCAACATCAAAGACTTACAGTAAAGTAAATCACAATATTTACAGGAGACAGGATCTCTCTGCTGCAAGGACAAAATATTCTGAATCTGGAGTATTAAACAACCAGACTGACGTCCCAGTAGATCCAAAAAAACAAAAAACTCTTTACCTGAAAAAAAGTTTTTCCTCTTTTTATGTTGGTTTTATTTTATAAACACATTGACATTCTCAATAAGAAGAACAAGTCACCAATTTGTTTTCAGAAAACAACTTTATTTTTAATTTCACTTTTTCACCAAATATTGATCACATCGCCACCTAAAGGCCAGGTCTGGGTAGTTCAGCCTTTTTCTCTCTGATTTGTGGTTTTGAAGGAATAAACAGAGATGGATATCTGTTATATATACATATATATTTTTAAAGATTGTTTTACTTGTAATTTCTGGGAGATATTGTGGTTGTTTGGACATTAAACATGCAGGAGGTGGACCCTGTCTGTAGTAATGTTAACCTTATTGTTTTATGATTAAAACTTTTTGAACTATGATCCAAACAGACATAAAGCTCAGGTTTATCTTTATACAGGTAAGTAAAGGAATAAATAAAATAAAGATTTCCAGTTCGAGCTTTAGCTTAAACAGCTCACGCGTTGAGTCTAACAACCACAGAATCTGTGTTTTTATGTTGCATGTTTCATTCTGCAGAAGCAGCAGATTTGCACTGCATGTATGTTAAACATGCTTTCCTGGTAAACCTATAGAAGTTTGTTTCAGAGCATTATTTTAATGATAATAAAACATCCACCTGTGACTGAGGACGTTTGTTGGCACGACTTTGACAGAAACGATGACAGGACAATAAATCAAAGTGTCTCTCCTGCAGTGTTTTATCCACCACTGAATAATCAGAGGCTTTAACAAAACACCATGAAGTCCAGCGTAACAAGAGGTTCCTCATCAGGCTGACAGCAGGTGAGTGAAGTTGTAGGTTTGAATCCACATGGACATGTCCTGTATACATCACCTGTCAGTCAAAGACACCATGTGTTGCAGAGGTGGAGTTTGTAGTGAGACATCATCAGCTGGTGAGAGAACAGGGTCAGCCATGTTGTTTCCAGAACAGGAGCTGTTCGTTGCTGTGAAGATGACGTGTGTTTAACTTCTGAGCCTCAACGCAGACGGAACCATCGGAGCATCCAGGGATTTCTTTAGTCAAGATATTAAGGAGAAGTCGGAGCTTTTCCCTGCAGACACACGACCCAGAGCAGCACAGCAGCATCAGAATCATGACTGTTGTTGTATCAAAGGAATCTTTCATCTCAGTCAGATTCACAGAGTTATATACAATCTGCTTTATTCTTCTCATGCAGTAAATGGTCAGAAATCAGACTGTTAAAACTTTTACAGCCAAATAAAATGTGCTGGGATTCATATGTGTTGAGTTTCATCATTAAATCATCGTTTCTGATCCAGAATAAACAGAAACTGTATCTGAGACTGAAACACAGCCAACACTCAACACTGTGGCTGAGAGTGGATGTTTTGTTTTTACATGAACTGCAGGATTTAAATTTGTCAACAAGGTCTAATTCTTCCATACTGTACCTTTAAACCTGCATTTCTGTCTGTGATTCAGAGTCTAGGTGACAGAAAATGAACTCAGTCTTTAGAATTTCTCCTATCTGATCTGAATCATATTAATGTTAGTTTTGAATGCAGAGGAAACAGATATACAACAGCTAGTGTTTCCTCTGGCAGAATTAGACTGAAACCTTCCCACATGATTTAAGAATAAGCATCACCTGCAGCAACCTGATTCATTAAAACACCCAACCAGGTATCAGTCAGCTGGATTTACTGTAAACTGTACATGGACTGGAAGAGACATCGATCAGCTGATTAATCAGAAATGTTGGTTTTATATGAATATGTTTATTGTGTTTTAGTTGCTCCAGCTGTCTCACTCAGTTTAATAGAATTATCAACATTCTAACTATAGTTCCATCTACACACACACTGTGTTGTGTTAATGTGAGTTTGGGTTGTGCAACATGTTCAGTCACATGTGACCTGAATGTGATGTCATTTCAAACAACTGCTGTGTGACTGTCGTGCACATTTTCTTCTTACTACTAAGACACAAAGTTTATGAAAGTTAAGTGATGTAACAGTGAAGCCCTGCAACAATCACAGGAAACTGAGAAACTCTGTCAATGTTTAACAACATTTTAGAAACTAATGTGGTTCTTTTTTTGTTTTTCAGAAAACTGACTGACGTCTTCTGTCTGGAACTTGATCAACTAAAACAGAAGGAGATTTTTAACAAAGAACAAAATAACCAGATAACTTCTGAAGCTTTAGATCTTTAGAATTAAAGGATTTAGATGTGTTTTGGATTGAATATTCCTGGATGAGAACTGATGATTCCAGCTGTAAATCTGAGTTGACCCTAAAGTAGCAGAGTGTTTAGAAATTAACTAGAAGCAGAAAAACCAAAATCCTGCTTCTAGTTTTGTTCCATTAAAAAAAGAAACTTTCCACCAGTTTTTCCTGGGTTGTGAACTTGTCCTGTCCCTGTTAGTGCTGCTGCTGCCTTGCTGTTGTGTGGAAGAAGCACATTTTAGAAACAGGTAAAAATAAATAAATAAAAAGCTAAAAAAGTTTTGTTTCTAAGAATTTAAAGATTGATACTGCAGCCCCTCAGCCTGAGCTCCGGAGCCCTGGAGAAGAATTGGAGATTTTATGAACTTTTCATGACTTGCACATCACCTCCACTGTCAAAGCGAGACTGCTGCTGAAGAAACAGTTTTAACTCTGATGTTTGAAACAACTTTTTAGCCTGGAAGCATCATTTTATATGTTTAATGTGACAGAATTGTTCACCAGCACTCGGTGAAAGTCTCTTCATTAAGCCAACTCTTTTGTGACCTTCACTACTGCTCTGAGCTGATGTATAGCTGCTCTACATCAACCTGAAGTTAATTATGTTTTTCATGTCTCACTAACATTATTAACCCTAACCTCTCTTTTTGCATTCCTGCGGGTCAAGGAGCTTTGAAGATGCTGTTTTTTGTAATTGGATCTCCACCGGGTCACCTTGCACACATGAAAACTGGCTCTGATGTTCTTTTCCAGAAGCCTCTCTCCATCTTTCTTGTTGTTTTCCTCCAAAGGATGTTGAGAGGAAGCTGATGAGAATAATCTACATGCCGGAGACAAAGAGAGAAGAGGCACTAAAAGAGGGAAAAGACGTCACGGCAAAACTTTGAGATGGGAGTTGATGATGCAAGTCAGAGGCAAGACGTCTGATACCTCCAGCTAACGATCCAGCAACTGGAATGCAAACCCTCAGTGAGTTCAGGTGGGGGGAGTTTTATTTTTCATATATTTATTTATTTAGTTTTCATTTTTAGGAGGATGTCAGTTTGTCACAGAGCTTCAAGGCCTTTAAGGTTGTAACTCTACCTGAAGGAGAATCCTTGAAACTGAAAACAAAGATCAGGAAAAATGTTTAAAGACAGACACGCGTCCACTCCGACAGGAAATAAAGGTTCATCCAGAAATGATACAGTTCATGTGCTGAAACTAAAATCATTTAAAAAGCTTTTATTTAAATGACTTTAAAAACCTCCTCAAACATTAAACTTCAAGCAGATGAAACTGTTTCTGCACTTTAACCAACTCGTTAGAGGAAACACTTTCAAAAGTAAAAAAAAACACAAATATATGTTTTGTTTGATTATTAATTATTTTCAGTATTTATATCATAATAATATGTCTTTAATGTTCCTATCAGCCAAAACTTGTTTAAAATACAGACTCATATCCACTGACTCAGGAGTTACACGTCTATTATCCAAATCATTTACAATCTATTCATTTACTTTAATAACCATCATCCAAAGTGTTTACATTAACAAGGTTGGAGAAAAAAAAGCACAACTTCTGAATAGAGTCCCGATGATCAATTTAACCATCAATGATTGTTCCTTGAGATCTGAACAAGTTGCAGGAAATTCAGCTCTGACCCACAGTTCACCTCAGAAAGTACACAAATAACAGAATGATGAGATCCAAACCCACCACAGACCCTAAAACATAAAACCTGTGAAACACAGCAGCATGTGACCCCTGAACACAACACGCCACGTGAAACACAACCAAACATCTCCAGCATCTGGATCAGACAGACAGACTGTAATTATATAACATGTTATTATTTCAGAGTTTATTTATCTGTACTGAGGACTGCTGCTCATCATGTCTACAAGCTGTCATCATGCAGCACAAACATCTTCTTTTGTGTTTCTCCTTTTAAAAAAACTCTTTTCCTGCTGCTGCAGTAAAACTTATTGAAAATATTCAGTCAAATAAACTCCCACATTTAGCTTCAGTTTGTGTTTTTCAAGCATTTTCAAACAGGGAGAAAATTACCCATAGTTCATTTTGTGTATCTCCCTTCAAAAGCTTTTTTTTTTGTTAAATACTTCATCATGACAGAAAGTGACCACAAGCACATCTGCTTCCATCAGGGAGATAAAAGGATGAAAAACTGAAAAAAATCTGTCAACTTGGACAAAAGTTTCAAAACGAGTAGTTGTATTCATCGTTCAGCTCAATTTTCTTCATATTCAACTGAAATTACAGCTTAGGTACCAAACCTGCTCCTCTTCCTCCTCCTCTTCATCCTACTGCACAATGAACAAGTAAAAACACAGTAAGCTTTGCTTTTTAATCTCCTGACACTTCAAAGGAAATCCATACATTAAGTTTAGCTTTAGTCTTTTTGCCCCTGAAGAAGCTCGTGGCATCATCCTCTTCATCAGACAGAAGGTGAGTCAGTGTTGAATGTGGCGGGTGGGGGGAGGGGCCAAACATTTCATTCAGTAATCAGTTTGAATCTAACTTAAAGCTCTGATG
>SSNP01000008.1:1915551-1940551 GCA_006937955.1 Pachypanchax playfairii | reverse complement strand
GTTCTTTCTTACATCTGATCTCTGGATTTAAACCAGTTTACAAAACTTTTAGACTTAAGTTTAAATTTAGATTTTTTTTTCTTATTCAATGAGTTTCATTTAACTCCTTGGTTCTTAGTTCACATTAACAGCTGGAAACGTTCGGACTGACAGTCCAGTGATGAGGGTGATTAGAACATTTTTATTGAAGCATGTCAAATTAAAAACCTGCTGTCACATCCCACAACATGAAAGAAGTGATGCACATTAAACATCAAACATAAAATAAATTCATGTTTTTAAGTTGATTCTTTTTACAGGTTGATGTAACTGCAGGGCAAAAATATGTTGTTTTTCCAAGATGGCTGTAGGTGTGTGTGTGTGTGTGTGTGTGTGGGTTTGTATTTCAGACCTCCTGGGGACCAGTTTCCTGACTTTTACTATCTTTCTGGGGTCCGAGGGTTCTTGTGGGGACCGAAGCCTGGTCCCCATGGGGGGGGACTCCCCTTTTTAGGGTTAGGGGTTAGGTTTATAGGTATGGTGTGAATAGAGTTTTAGTTAGTCTTAGGGTTAGTTATAGATCAGTAATGGTTAAGGTTAGTAAAAGGGTTTGGGTTAGGTATAAATCTAGTTACTAAAATCAATGGAAGTCAATGGACGGTCCCCATAAGGATACCAAAACACACTTGTGTGTGTGTGTGTGTGTGTGTGTGGGGTTAGGTTTATAGGTATGGTGTGAATAGAGTTTTAGTTAGTCTTAGGGTTAGTTATAGATAATGGTTAAGGTTAGTAAAAGGGTTTGGGTTAGGTATAAATCTAGTTACTAAAATCAATGGAAGTCAATGGACGGTCCCCATAAGGATACCAAAACACACTTGTGTGTGTGTGTGTGTGTGTGTGTGTGTGTGTGTGTGTAAAACTATCCTGCTTTACTTCCTAATTGCAATTACCAGTGGTGGCCTGAGCTATTATCATTTTGACAGTTTACAGAAGTTTCTTTATTAAATAGCTGAAAGCATCTAATTGGGTTAGGTGTCCTGAGCTTTTACGTTGGTAAAAAGCCCCTTCCCCTTAAAACACACACACACACACACACACACACAAGTGTGTTTTGGTATCCTTATGGGGACCGTCCATTGACTTCCATTGATTTTAGTAACTAGATTTATACCTAACCCAAACCCTTTTCCTAACCTTAACCATTACTGATCTATAACTAACCCTAAGACTAACTAAAACTCTATTCACACCATACCTATAAACCTAACCCCTAACCCTAAAAAGGGGAGTCTCCCTCATGGGGACCAGGCTTCGGTCCCCACAAGAACCCTCGGACCCCAGAAAGATAGTAAAAGTCAGGAAACGGGTCCCCAGGAGGTCAGAAATACAAACCCACACACACACACACACACACACACACACACACACAGACCAGCACCACTTCCTTCCAGCTATTTAATTGCTTGCACTTCAACAGGTCGGAGGCGACGTGCCTGTGCCTCCCCCTCCCCGTCCATCTCCCCCTCCCCGTCCCTACAGCGTCCCACCAAGGATTAATCCTTCACCAGTTAATGAGGCTCAAAACACAAAACTCCCTAAAAATAAGTCTCATCACAGGAGGCGGATGACGTATGGAGCGTCAGATGAGTTTAATAAAACCTTCGATACATTTAAAACTGAACACAGAGTTATAAAAACAGTACAAATAAATTTTTACTGGATCAGATTTCTGCAGCTGCTTCTCTGAAGAAGTTTATTTTTTTATTTGTGAAATAAATTTGCACAAATTGTAAAATAAGTGAAAAGTTTGAGTTCCATAAATAAAACAAAGGTCAATCATGCAGTAAATTCTAATATGCAATAAAATATATTTTTCTTTAAATGTTTCAAGAATAATTATTTAGTTAGAAAAATAAAACAATGATGATTTATAAATGTCAACAGTTTTTAAATTCAGTAATGATTTTGTTAAAATTCCAGTAATATTTTACACTCCAATTAAGTAAGAACATTAAAACTTTATATTAATATAGAGGTCAAATGAAAGTTTGTTCTCCTGCAGACTGTTTGACCCTCGTCTCCTCCTGAGGCGCCCGCTAACCGGGTTTAACTGAAGCTGCCTGGAGCGCCACATTTTTTAATTACAACACACTGACCTCAGGCTATAATCATGATAAAAGGTAATGAGGAGGATTATTAGATTTGAGTTATACTGATGATTTAATTTCAAAAACAAAGAAAGAAAATTGTTTCTCAGGAAGCTTTCAGGTAAATTCTACAATTTAAAGTGGAAAATTATTTTCTTTTAATAAAAATAATTCATTAAAAGTACAGCTGTGTTTTACTTCTAACTTCATAACAACACATTAACATTTACTTACTAGATCAGTAGAATTCAGTAAAGAGTTCAAAGTGCTTCTGAGTGAGACCAGAGTTTTAGAAAGGAGAAATAAAGATGGTGAAAGTCATAAAAACAGGATTAAGTTATCAAACACATGCTTCCTGTGACTCAGCTGATTGGGTCTGAAGGCCCCATGAATCACTGATATCAGAGAAAAATAAAGAGCTCTTTAAACATCACAACACATTTATTCATCAGTTACATCATTAATGTGTTTAACTGATTTACAAAAGCTGTTTCAATAATTAAAGTAGTTAAATTGTTTTCTCGTGAAAAGAGAAACTTTTCTGACAGATTTTACAAAAAAAATCCCTTTAAATAAAAAACAAACTGTTTTGTCTTTCTGCTCTGCAGCCTGCGTCACCCTGAAGGGCAAAGTCCTCCAAAAGTCACTCCTTCCAGCCTTTATGTGTAAGCAAGTGTGCACGTGACTGTGTGTGTGTGTGTGTGTGCATGCCCGAGGGTCAGCAGGGGTTTATGGAATAATCTGTAAGACATAAATTAATTGTCAGAGCTGTCAGCAAAAGAAGATTTGAGAGATGATTTGAATATTTCTCTCCGCTTTCCTCACTGTCACATTTGATTTGACAGACGTTAATGGCTGCAGACGCTGGAAATTCACCAGAGCTGGAATTAATTCTGGAATGGAAATCCTCTCGGAAACTGGGATCAAAAACTTTTCTGGTTTTAAAACTTTTACTTTTGATATTTAAGCTTCTGCAGTGTAGATTTTTAGAGCCCATCTGATATTTCTTACTCGTTCCTTCTACCTGTGGAGAGTCTGACTCTTCCTCACCTTCATTTTTAATTCCTTACAGTTTCTAATAATTAATTCAGCAGCTCTGCAGATCAACAGGTACAAACTCCCAGACCTTCAAAACAACACGATATGCACCCAGAGAAACATGGTCTGTAGTTCCTGTGTCTTGTTTTTCAAAGCAACAGGTGAGAGCACACCTGTGTGTCTGCTGCTGCAGCCTAAAGGACCCGTTCTGCTGTGGTCCAATAGAACTTGTATATAGATAGCACAAGTTATTTACCATCTGGAGTCATTTCATTATTTTGCTTCTTGTCCTTAAAGATAAAAGGGTCATTTTGATTTTCTTTCTCTGTCAGATTTATTATCCAGTAATTGTTTTTTTCTCACTCAGTCTTTGAACGGGCTGTAAAGCATCTGCAGAGTGGCTCTTTATGCAAACAACACAATCATCTGGTTGCAGGGTTTGATTCTGGACAAGGTGTTGCTTCATAACAATACAAACTATCATTGTGTTCAGATTCAAACAACACTAGAAACGATGTAAACTCATCTCCTGCTTCTCTTTGAAATGAAGTGAAGCTGTTTCATGGACATTATTTTACCCAGAGCAGCTGGAGGAGTTTTCATTATGGGTTGGCTCGTCTTGTTTTTGAACATGAGACTTTGCTTGTGTGAAAAAGAGAAAGAATGAAGGAGAGATGAAAGCATGGCAGGAAGAGGGCGAGTTGTTGCAGAGCTGTAATCTGGTTTAGAAGTCACGCCTGGTCCATACCCTCCCAGTAAATTTCCTGTTGTAAATGGGGGCTAATGGGGGAAAGGTCTGTGTAATTCTCTCTCCATTAGCTGCTCCGCCTGGCCTAATTGCCCAGCCGAGCCTGAACAATTTTGTTAGACGTTGCCTGGGTAATTATGGCCGCTTTGGCTAAAAATAACAGCTGACGAAAATTCAGAGCCAGGCAGTGGTTTTCTTCTGTCTTTGTCTTGAGATTCAACCATCTCCCTCCTCCTCCTCCTTTTCTTCTACCCACCAGCAAGCAGCTTCAAGCCTCTGGGACTAACTGAGCTGTAAGTAAAGTGAATATGGAGGCCGAGCTGTGATGGAGGCGATCAGATGGGCTGAGGGAATCAAACCAGTTTGGTTCTCCACAGACACGTCCCTGCTGCTGGTGACAAGCTGAAGGACACTGGCAGTGAGCGATCCTCCGGCTGACAGAGCTGCCGTGGCTGCCACCAAGCGGTGGTTCTTCTCCTTTAAGCGTAGTAAAGTGGTTCTGATTAATGACTTCTCTTTAAAGGAGCCCGACACACGAACGGGCTGAAAGAGATAACGTGTTTTATTAGTAGTAGTGAATCCATCAGTTCCATCAGACAGTGAATGTGGATGTAAAACGTGAGGAACCATGTGGTGGATAGAACCTTCTCACTCTGACTAGCTGCATCAGTAATGCATCAGTTATGTCTGCTAGTCGGTTCTCTGTCATTTATCTACACGTGTTCATTATTTTACTGTCTGTTCTCAAACAAGGAATCTAAAAACTGTAACGAGAATGAAATCCTGATTAATCCATCACATGATGACACCACAGGAAGGAAGGAAGGAAGGAAGGAAGGAAGGAAGGAAGGAAGGAAGGAAGGAAGGAAGGAAGGAGCTGATTTTCTAATCCACTTGTTTTCCCGATTCAGAAACATTTCTGATCCCGTCTCCACACGATGAACAAATTTTTTTGTTTTTCTCATAAATTATTTGGTCACCAAAATCACTAACAATAAATTACCTGTGTGTGTAAATACTTTCACAGGAGGCACAAACAGGAACTTTTTAGAGATGTAACATGATTATCACTAAAACCAAAGATCTAATTAAACCACCGCTGTAAGAATTTACTTTTTTTACACTAGTTTTTATTTTTAAACCTACGTCTGTTTCCAAAACTCCTCCCCCTCTGCGCTACCGCTCGCTTTGTCCATCATTGGTTTAAACTCTCTGCCGAGTCGAAAAGAATTGTGGGATATGTAGAAAGTGAAAGGATACACCAGACACATCCTTAAAATTTGGGGTAAATAGTACACATTTCAAGGAAGTATTTGAAGAATCCTTGGAATTTGGACAGTTCTCGTGACATAACATCCTTAAAATACGACCTTAGAGAAGAATGCAGACCCTGAATTTGGACACAGCCATTAAAATAAACTGTTTTTGATCTTCTCTCTGCCTTGTGAGAGTCAACTCATTAAAACAGGTGATAGTCGGTGTAAAATCATCATGTTTAGAGATTTGGATCTGAAAAGGTCAGAATTTTTACAAAGCTTAGTGGGGCTGACGAGTAAATTTAAGATGAATTTAAATGTAAAAAGACTTCTGCAGTATGGAAGAAGCATTTGGCTTAAAGCAGGTTTTGTGCCGATGCAGAGGTTTGCATTATTTTCAGTTTAGAGTTTTTATATTTTGAGTCCGCTGCAGCAGCTCTTCTGCTGATGGGGTGTTTAAAGAAGTTGTGACTGGAAAAGTTTCCTTTCGAACACTGTCACTGAACGGGAACAGTTCTTTGAAATGAAGACTCGTGTTCTAATCTTCTCTCCATCCGTCCTTCCCTCCCTCGCTCCTTTCGGACAGATTTACCTCCAGCTCCATCAGCCCTGGCCCCCATATTTATTCCCCCTCAGCTCTTTCTGCTGGCCTGGCACTTGTGTTTATGTAGTGCTGTGATTGTTGATTTATATTTTGACAGCATGCATCTGCGTATTTTGCTGATGTGTGTTTTTTTTATTTGTGTGTGTGTGTGTGTGTGTGTGTATTTCTCTGCCTGCCTGTGCAAGTTGCAAACAGAAGCTATTGACTTGTTGTAAAGCCACGGTCCTTGAGAGTATTTATGAGCAGGGAAGCGGAGCAGCTCGGTGGCATTTTCCTGTCGCTGGAGCAGAACGACTCTCTCGACTCTTCCTCTCCGCTCTGACAGCCTCTGCTGAGCAAAGAGACGCCTTTTCTGGAGTTCACAATATTTCCTTCTGTCTTCAACCATCCACATCTCTGACAAGTCCATACAGAGACTTACAGATGAATCATAATTGATCTGCAAATAAATGTTGTGTGAACTGTAGTTGTTGCATGTAAATCATGAACTCTCATAACAAGAAATAAGAAATACTGAACAATGAGAAAGACTCAAATATCCTCTAGATGTTTATTTGATCTGCTGCTAGTTAAAGTTTTGTGCAGGATTCAAAAACCAGAGATGTTTTCTTAAAATACAACAAAAAGACAAAATGACTGTTAGTGTCTCATTAAATTCATTTTAGTTATGAAACATAAAGAAATCTCAAATTTGATGCAAGAACAGAAATAGTTGGTTGAGACTCACATTCCATCCGCTTCTTTTTATTGTCATTTTTTATAGATTTCTTCTTGGTATTTGAGCAGGAGACGATCTGGACGGTGTCTCACTGTGCTGAGATGAGGCGTGATGCTGCGTGCCAACCATGAATCCAGACATGACCTGCAACAGATGCAGAGTTTAATTCCCCGTGCACACGCTAATGGAGACAAATGGGCAAGTCTGAGAGCAGCAGAAGGTGTCACACATTTATATTCATTTAAGTTTTTCAAATGTACGTCTTTATAGTGTTTATGTATTCATGTTGATCAGGGTTGGATTCTTGCTGCTTTACACACTTTCTGTTACTGTTTGTAAACAGAACATCTGAAATAAAAGGGTTTCCATGAGTCGTAGGATCATCATGTACTTTCATGTTTGATGTTTCTGTGTTCTTTTAAAGCAGGAATATGTTACATGTTCCTCTACACGGGGTGTTTTCCCTCCACACGTTACCTTAGTCCAGATTCTGAGGCTGTGTCCCGTCATGTTGTGGTCTCAGGTCAGTGTGATCGAGGTGTTCACGTCTCAAAATCCTCTAAAGTCTTTAACACAACAGGAAGTTATTTCAGCATCTCCATTCAAGAACTGGAATACGAGACACATCAAGCATCAGCAGCTTTAATCGAGCATGTTTAAATATCAACATCAGCACTGTTGTAAATGATTCTGATGGTTTTGGTGTCTGGCTGCAGAAATTCCTCCTTCAGATGCAATTCTGAAGATAAATAGAGGTCAGAGGTCAAGTGTCCCTTCAGAAAATAGAATTTCAGGGTCCCTCCTTAAAGTGCCACCCAAACTTCTTCAAGATAATTTGTCTGAATTTGTTTTCACATTAAAACATCTCCAAGTATTCTTGATTTAACCAAGATGATAAAGGTGCACTAATGTTTCCTGATTAGCTCTGATTAACTCTGAATAAATCACTGACATGCAAAGCAAATAATGCTAATTATCTCATTAAGATGGAAAGTTCTGCTGCTGAAAAGATGTTTTTTTTTTTTCAAGGAAAATTCAGACATGATTTAAAGACTCTTTCAAATTGTATCCATCAATTTCACAGTAAATATTCAGTTTAATATTTTTATAATAATGATTTTTAAACATTTTATTTTTAGGTTAATTTAACTAATTTATCTTTAGGTACCATGTACATCTGACCTCCAATCAGTTCCTTCCAAGATAATTAGTAAGTAGTCAGCTGATTACAGTGGTCCTTTACTGATGCTGTTTAATGCTGTTTAAACACTAAATGAGAAATGGCTCTCACACACACACACACGCACACACACACACACACACACACACACACACACACACACACACACACACACACACACACACACACACACACAGCAGTTTTAAGACTGTATTGAAGTGTTATTATTACCCTGTTTTGGATTATGTCATGATTTTTGTTTGTTTTCACACCAAATTAAATTTGGATGATGAATGGTGTGATATAAGTTCTGATATTTATCGTTGACCAAATTTGCAAAAAATTTCAGGAATTTTACCTGTAAAGAACAAAAGGGTTGAAGAAACCCAGTTTAGTTCCTGTTCCTGTCTGCATGTCATTAGGTTTGCTGTGAGGGAGTGAGAGACACAGATGCGTTGTTACCATGGTGACCGAACCACTGGCAGTAGCTTTAACATGTTTTTATTGTATTTCTCTGTACACGGGTTACATGTTGTTGAGGGATGAACCTGTGCAGGAATCTGAGCTGCTCCCAATCAGAAAAAATGAGACAAATGTTTGAATCATGTATCTATTAGAAATGAATTCTGTATGAATCAGAGCTGCAGTAAATAATAACTGAACACAAACAGAAATAAACTGCTAAACAGAGTTAAAACCTTATTCTCCTCCTTTTACTTAATGTTGATGTTTCTCTATTCTTCCAACTTTTTATTATTTACTTTATCCCAAACTTTAGGATATTTTCAGATAAACAAAGTGACCTCCTCCATTCAATAACCACATAAACTCACTTTAACATGACAGCTGCAGCTCCAGACGAATATTCTTCAGTCTTAAGGTGGAGCTCTTTGTGAATGTGGGTAAACAAAGCTGTTTGGGATACGGAAGGTGAAAACCATCTGGGACTGAGTTTTATCCGACTCTGCTCCTCGGTGTCTGTTAAACAGATGGGTCACATTCAGAGTCATTTAAACAACATTAACTGAGTTTATTGACTAAGCTTCCTACAAACAGTCTGACTGTCTCTGCATCCTTTCAGGGGTTTACAGACAGATGCAACAACATGCAGCTAATATGTAGCTCTTGTTTAGAAAGACAGCTGGCATCACTTTTTTCTTCAGACTTTCCTTGGAGGACGTTATCCTGACAGATATCGGTTGTGTTTGGAAAACGATTTCACGCTCTTCCAAAGGAACGTGTATTATTTTATTTTGTGTCCCATTCTGCCAGTTTTTGGATTGTAAAATTTTAATTTTGCACCTGCATGAATTTGGTTCATATTGTGCCGGTACGTGTTCATAGTAAAGTCTATAAGCAGTATCTTGCACAACTTAATGAGAGTTAGTAAAAAGCAGTAGCAGGTTCTGCTCAGTCTGTTTTATCAGGTTTGGGCATCAGGCTACACAGTTTTGTCCCCAGTCGCTCCTTTTATTGGATTTTACATTAAAAAAAAAAAGAGAATAAATGAATGTCAGTAAATCAGAGAGCATTGACACCTGAGCAGCTGCAGCAGTTAAACCAAACTTCTTCAGATTCAACCGGGAAACATAACGTTCCAGTGAATTACAGAAATGTTCTTTACCAGGTTTTATAGCTTCCCTGCTTTACGGCTGCTGCTGCTTCGTCCCCACAGGAACTGTTTGGAAAAATTAAACTTTGCTGCTGCTGCTGGAGGCGTCTGAGAGGAAAAGTGTCCACACTACAGACACAAGTGGGGGACATTCTTCTCTAATAATCTCTGTCCTTGTCTTTTAGCAGAAAAAGTTGAGCCATCATGAATTAAACACTTAAATAATGTTTATTCAGAAACTGAAACCACGTCAGCAGCATTTTGTTTATGTATTTCTGTGGTAGATGCCTTTTGTTTAGTTATTACTGCAGTTTTTACTCACTGACTAAGCATTTTCTACTGTGATTTGACTGGTTTTACAATAAAATATATGATTGCTGACTGAAGTAAATAAAACAAAAACCTGCCCGTCAGGATCTGATTGATTTTTTTGATGCAGCGTTTTGTATTAATGTTATATTAAACTGAAACATCATGAGAAAGAAGAAGAAATCTCAAACACAGTTATTAAGGTGTGGATATGTATGTGTGTGAATCTGAGGAGTTTTATTAGAATCTGTTTAGGCTCATCAGCTCTTTAAGTGTTTTATTGATCACTTTATCAATGTGATCAAACTTCAGGGAATTGAACACCCGTAATCAGCTCTGAAGCTGCTGCTTTACTTTGGTTTCATTATGCTGCACATTGATTCACAGGATGAAGATGGAGCTGCACTCTAATGGCTGATGACTGGCAGTGTGCCGGCCTTCTTCACCTCCGGCAACATCATCATCATATCCACTGTTGTCATCTTCATCACCATCATCATCGTCTGGTCTTCTGCCACAACGAGACGCTGCTGTTTACAGAGAAACAGGAAGTGGAACAGGATGGTGATGAGGGAGTCAGATCAGGTCTTAACGAAGCCAGAGGAAGCAGAAAGAATAAAACTACACAATGAGCTTTAACATAGTATAAACAAAGGAATCAGAAGAACATCAGTCCAACTTGAAGGTGACTATAATGTTGTCTGGTCTTTGAAAGCAGAACTAGAACAACCCAGACTGAAGTCTGCCTGACGTGATGTTTCCCAGATCAGTTTAATTGAGTTTCTCTGGTTGATTAACTCTCAGAGATGTGGCTAACATCACCACAGCTACACATATAACCACATTAGTTCTTCCTGTTTCTGCTCTATTTGACATTTCACATGTATTTTGCTCTTAATTTGAAAATCAAAGTAGCTTTTTGCTGCAGTCACGTGATGTGAAGCTGTCTGACGTAAGCTATTTTTGATGTTTTCCTCCTACATCAGCTTCATTCTTCATGCTCTCTGGGTTTTAGCTTCTACACCACTCACCTCTCATTCATACGTTATCACTCCCTCATCTTGTCGTATCACCAGGCTTCACAACTTAACTCATCTCAGTTCCTTTTGTTAGTTTTTCATGTTCAGGTTGTCCGTGATGGACTGGCGACCTGTCCAGGTGTAACCTCACTTCTCACCCAATGACAGATGGAGACGGACACCAGCTCCCTCCAACCCTGAACAGGAGTGAGTTTTCAGGTTGTTTCACTTTAATCCCTCTGCTGCTCTATTGTCTCTCTTTTCTTTTGAAAACCTTTCTGAGCCGACTGGAACTCACGTCTGTGTTCTTTCTCTAATAATGTCTGTTTATCTGTCCATGTCTTTCATGAGAATAAGAACCAGGTTCCTTGTGTGTAACATTCTGAATAAACCTGATTCTTCTTCATACTTCACATGTTTTATTTCATCACCTCCCACCTTCTCAACACTTTGACTGATGGCTGTCTACTTTCTTCACACTCTTCATCCTCTCCTTCTTCACTGCTGTCTTGTTTGAAGCCCCAGAAATGATGCTGGTCCCACTGAGAAGCTTTGAATAGAAAATACAGTCGGGTCACCTCAGGTCAGTCTGAAGACTTTTAGCTTTGGGTTGTTGAATTTGCAGCTGCTAGAAAATTACAGCAGACATAAAACAAAACTCTGAAGATGAAACATTGAATGACAAAAAATTGCAAAAAGCTCATTTGAAATAAAAAGTCACTGGAAAATAATTACAACTTTATACTGACACTCATTAAATGTACTAAAGATGCATCCTGGTTCTCTACGGTTGGTCTCGTTAAACATATTTACACAATGCAACAAACTAGAAGGGATTAAAAATGGCTTCTGTTTGGGTCTATGAGGTAATTACTGTACTTAGAAAACCAAAGTTACAGCTTCCACGTCAGATATTTTGCAGCATATTTCAGTCTGACGTTTTTGTTCAAGGTTCGAGCTGTTCATGTTGTTTCATTTGTTTCCATTATAAGTAAGAAAGTAAGTAATTTTACCTTCTTAGCTGTGAGAAAGCAGTGAATGAAATGAACATTTCATCTGAATATCAAACGTGTCTCTCATTTAAAGCATTATTTAGCCCTTTGGAATGTATTTAGTTAGAATTTTAACTGGCTTACAGTCTAAATTATGGGGTATTTAAATCTTTGTAGTCTTGTTTTAACTGAGCTTTAATGAACAACTGAAAATGGAGGCGACTGAAGGACAAACAGGCCTTCAGAAGTCAAAAGGAGACAGAGAGCGAGTGATTAAATGAAGTTATCAAACAGCAACAGATCCCATCTGTGTTCTGCTGCTCACTGTGCTGAACCGGGTCAAACCACCAAACAAAAACCCCATTTTGCAGATAGCATAATCCATTTGAAATGCAACGATTTGATGTTTTTTGGACAGTCGGCCCAATAAGCAGTCATTTGTGTTATGAATAGAAGCGCTAACTGAAGGGAAAATGAGATTCTTCCCAGTGGAGTTTCTTTGGTCTGGGCCTCCAAAAGCTCCTCCGACGCAGCTGAAGATAACATTGAAGTCACTAAAGATTAGTGAAAGCTTCTGTGTGGAAACAACATCACCAGAGACTCTGAATTGTTCCAGAAACTTCAACAAAGAAAGTGAGAAACACTGTTTGTTTTTATCAGTTTCAGAGTTTAACAGGAACCACCTCGGGGTCTAACGTTAACCCACCGAGGGGGTTCCAGGTCTGCTGACCTTAACTGTGTTGAATAAAATGTAAAATTTAAATTAAAGAAACAAAAACATTTAAAATTTAATCTCCATTTGATTCAATGAAAACAGTTTTATCAGGATGAAAACTTTATTGTCACTGAAGTAATGAGACGTTGTACGATGGATGTCAAGAATAAAAGATAAACACAATCACTCAAGTTAAAGCTAATATATGTAGATACATGGGACTGAATGAGTTGTAGACAAGTCAGCAGGTCTTATTGCACTTGTCCTGCAGCAGGTGTTGACTTGTACCTGTGTTGTAATAACATGTGTGTATTAGTATTGTCAGTATTCAGCATGGTGACGTCTGAAGGACAGAAACTGTTTCATATTCTGTTTGTTTTAATGTGAAACATGTGAAACATGTTCATGTTACAGGGATGTGCAAGAATATTAAATCTAACTCCTCAAATTAAAACCAACTCATATGAGGAATTTACTCTCAACGAGTTAAATAAACTTAACAAGTGTTGAATTAACGCTGTATGTTTTTTTTAAATGTTTTAAACCTGTGAGAGAACATGATGGAGAGTATCGAACACTTTGAGCATAAATCCTCTGAATTTCTTCAAATTATAACAGCTGTTCTTTCGTTGTTTGACATCTGTAAATTTACATAATAGGATGCTTTTGGTTTTAATAAAAACGATAATACAAAAACAAAAAGGGAAACTTCTTTCTTGATTTGTAGCTGTTTATGTGCTAAAAACACAACAACTTAAATTAAATAAAAAATCAGAGACCAAGCAGTTGTTTGTTTGTTTGTTTGTTTGTTTGTTTGTTTGTTTGTTTGTTTGTTTGTTTGTTTGTTTGTTTGTTTGTTTGTTTGTTTGTTTGTTTGTTGGGGGCGGTACCAAGCAGAGTCCTGAACCTGATCCTGCACAACAAACATTTCAGCTCTGATTAAATGATTTTTGTTAACAGGTCTGTGTGTCCTGCAGGATGGAGTCAGTTGTCCAGTAATCAGAAGGCTGCCAGAACAAATCCAAGAAAAAAGAACAATTTATGATTAAATATGATCCAAAACGTTCCCAGTTTTTGTTCCTTTAAGGTAAAATTGAACCTGATTTATTTTGGGTAATAACTAAAGAAGAAAAGACAAAAGTCTGAAACAATAGGAGTTAAATTCTGTTTGCAAGTCATCTAGTGTTAAATCAAATCCAGAACGTGTCCTTTGTGTGAAATGTGTTTAGTAAAGTTCTTGATCAGGACGTTGAGTGTTTTAATTAAGTAAATAGTTTGCTTATAGTCTCGTTATGTTTTCCAGGAGCATATTTAACTTTGCATTGTAAATCTGAAGAAGAAGCCAGCAGCTGACACCTTCTGCAGAGGGTTCTTTCATTTTTCCACCTTTGCGGTGGTTAATTCCTGAGATCTGTCCTTTTCTCTGACATTTGCACAAATGCTAAAGGGCCCTGGCTGTTTGCCTTCTTCTGTGATGGAGGACGAGGTGTCTGGCACGTGGCAGCTGCAGACAGCTCGTCATATGAATTCAGCCTGTTTTTCTTCCACATCTATGAGGCCTGGGGATGAAATCCATCTCTCTGTGATGAGACAATGATTTGCTGAGCTCCATTGTGGCTGCAAAGAGGCAGCAGAGGGGTGAATTTGCATGTAAATGCACGAGGAAATGATCCTGCTGCAACAGTGAGGTAGCGTGGCCCTTCTTTACCTCCTGATGTGTTTGCTCGACTGCCACACACACATCTCCATCAGTGTAACTCACACTGCTCAGAATAAAATGCATCTACATTGTAGATTTTTACTCAACCTCAGGTGAAGCTGGGACAATGACAGCATTGTGTTCATAACTAAAACCCAACACATTCTTCATGCTGTTGAAAGAATAACTTCTCCTCAGGTAATGTATCATTCGGTTATCACCCTCTACCAGGAGATTTAATACAGCTTTAGGACAAAAACATCTGGTTCTGGAACCAGGAAGAAGATCTAAAGTTCTGTGAGGTCAAAGTCTTGGAGATGCACATGTGTCCTCTGAGTTAAACTGCTGAAGAATGTTGTAGTTCAGTGAGCAGATGATCCTCCAGCCCAGAATGTTGGTTTTTATGGTGCCTCTGAGTTTCTCTTGGTCTTTTGATTTTGGTTTAATTAAGATCATTCTAGTTTCATTTTATTGCTCCATGTTCTGTGTTCTTCTTGTGTCTTCCAGTTTACTGTTTACAAAATACTTCTATTATCCATCAGTTCATCACTTCTTTGGTAAATCTAATCCTTGCTGTTCTGGATTCTTCTTGTCAGTTTGTTTTTTATTCTCTCAAATCAAAATAAATTCTGTTTTTCAGTATTTATTCCTCATAAAAACAGTTCAGAGTTCAGATGGAACTGGATTCATTCATGTTGACACAGAAATAGTTCATATTCATTTACTGAATGTTCTTGAGCATCAGACTTCACAATCATGTTGATTTCTAAAAGAACTGTATTTACTGTCACCTGTCTGAAACCCTCATCAGACATGGATCTATAAGCTCCATGTTTCTCAGCAGGATGAAATATTTACCACAAAGTCATGAAGGTCCATTTTATGACTCAGACATGAACACAAGCAGCATTAGAACTCAGTTTGACTCTTTAGCATATGTTCTGCAGCCAGCCACTGTGGGGCGCTCATCTCCTTCAGGTTACATTCATTCACCTTGTTATTAAACTGAGGTTGTTCAGATAATCTGTAGGACTCAGCTGATGATGCTGTCCCCTCTGTAACCTGCTTTGATCAGGAGCTTCGACAGAGCTCCATTAAAGCCCAGTGTGTAATTATATAAAAATTACACACATCAAACCAAAATAAGATACCAGCCTGTCATACTTTGGCTCTGTGAGAGCTTAGGGGGGGGGAAGGGGGGGGGGGGTCTGCTCCACTCTTAACAGGACTGAAAAACTGCAGGAGGGTAAAGTGTTTGAGAGAAGGGTGAAGAAGACAGCAAGCAGAGAAAATCCTCTGACATGTCCCTAAAATGTCTCAGAGCAACTTAGAGTCTATAATTAACTGCATTTCCTATCTTCACTTCTGTATTAATTCACCTTAATGCCAAAATATTACAGCTTTAATCTGGAGCAAATACCTACCTGTCATGGCAGGTTTGCTGGTGATTATAACACTGAGGAAGAGGAGGGAGGTGGAGGCAGGAACTCAGCTGCCATGTTGATTATGGAAGTCTGAGCTAAGACTGAGCTGGTGGTGATGCTCAGCATCCTGCACGAGTTGTGAAGCACCATGATGATAAATGTTACTCTGATGGAGGTGAGCTATCCACAACCCAAACACTGGTTCTAAACCGTATCTCACTGGGCTGTTGGCAACAATCTGCAACCAGTGGAAATGTTCCAAATCTTCCCAGGGGTTCTCAATTTCCTCCTGTAAATTGCAGAGCAGCTTGTTTTTGCATCTCTTGAATTTTGAACATGTTTAAAATATGACAAATGTTCTTTCAGAACAGCCACAGACCTGTTACAGGTGTGAAGAACACACATCACACCCTGCAGGCTGAGGGTCCAGGGGGTTTCCATGGAGATGCATGTTATCATCAGACCCATCTGGCTGTAACTAAACACAAACATTTTAAAGTTTTACCCATATGTGTCTGTTTTATTTTAAAAGTTCTTACCAACATGTTGTAGAGTTAAAAGATTTTCGGGGATCATTTCTTCTTTCAAAAGTCCCTATTTTACAAAATGTAACTTTTTATGTAATTATCAAACAACTGGGCAAACTTAAAGTAATATACTTTTTTTTTTCTTTTATTAAATCCTGTACAACATGCTACATGGATAAAACACACCAAACAGTCTTTTCTTGTCTGAATGGGAGGATCTGAACAGGAAGATGATTGTTGTGTTATTTCTTGTTGTTTTATATGTTTTTCTGTTCTTCAGCAGCAGCTCTCTGGTGTTACTGAAAGACTTCAGGCCATCAGATAGAAACAGGTGAGTGAAATCAGGGCAGGTGAGGTGGGTTCTGTTTGAACTATTGTTGGATGATTGATCAGTTTGATTGATGAAATAAAATGATCATTTGCCTTCTGCCTGACGGGTCCAAACTGCTGTCTGATTAACCAGCAGAATGGAGGATGGCCAGTCGCTGTGCTCTTTTCCAGCAGCAGTTAAATGCCTCTTATAGATTTTCCCAGAGCATTGTTACTCTTCAATCACTGAACTACTTCATCAAGAAGCATCAATCAGCACCCAGCAGAGCAGCCAGTAATTACAGGGGGGAGCTTCCAGCCACTGATTTCTCTGGAGGTGAAGTCATCGCCAGCCGCCAGAAATGGGAGACCATTTGATCCACTAAGAGTTGGCAGAGTATCAGAGATGGCACATGTTCATGAGCCAGGTGGCTGTTTTTTAATACAAGTTCAACTGAATGTGGTGAAATGAAATCCAGCCTCAGATAGAAAAAAACCCTCCTGGCCAGAAGCGATGTTAGAGCTCAAACTGAGAGTCAAATGTCAATAAAACTCATCTTCTTCAGAACCTCAGAGGGTGGTTTCCACGCTGCACACATTTATGACCATATCCCCAAATCCTTCCTTTTAAAACGGTTAAAGATAAATCCTGACAGGACAAAGCTGACAGTAAATGTACTTCCAACAAACCTGCTCTTTATTCTAACTATCTGACAACAAAACAGGAAACACTTTAAAACAAGGATATTCCAGGTACGTGTAGAAGGAGAAGAAGAAACATCATGTTTCAGTTTGAATCGTTACACATGAGAAGAAGCATGTTCGAATGTAAACTTTCCTCTTTCTGCATCTCTGCTGTCACTCCCATCCTGGTGTTGGATGTAACAGCTGTTTTTCTATTGATTTAACTGGATAACATGTAGATGCACCTCTGTTAGGAGATTTCCATCCAAACAGATCATGTGAATTCTTCTATGTGTTTCAGTGTCTCTGGTCATTTAAAATAAATGGAAGTCTCAGACATTCTGCATAAATCTCAGCTGATCAATACTGGAATCACTTATCAGTAGAACAACAAAGAAGAGGTGATGTAGTGATGTAACAGGGTCATGTTCGTCTCAGGAGAGGTCATCACTTCTGTCTGTACAACTATAACTCTACTGACTCAGCAGGTCACATGACACAGAGGCCCAGTCCCAAAGCAACCAACCAATCAAATTCTGTTTTTCCAGCCTGAAACTGCACCCATCAGAGGCAATTAATCTCAATCTGAAACTACAGGAAAACAAACCAAACAAGTCAAGAGACCCAAAAAGTCCCTGGAGATGGGGATCTGGGTCAGGAGGGGGGGAGGGGGGGTGGGTGGGGGCAACATTTCATTAATAGCAGCAGCAAACTTTGTAATTGGGCCGAGTGTCTGGATGAGGTGTAACAGCCAGAAGGACGATGTTTCATCACAAATTTAAGGTCAGAAAATCACTTTGAATTTATTTTTATTTCACTATCAAAGCGCATGATGCTTGACATCATACAGCAGCCATGAGAGGAAGATCAAGTATCTTAAAAAACTATAAAACGTACACGCAGAACAAACCAGTTCAGAGACCTCGTCAACGTTTTACCACAGCCTGTCTGTCTGTCTGTCTGTCTGTCTGTCTGTCTGTCTGTCTGTCTGTCTGTCTGTCTGTCTGTCTGTCTGTCTGTCTGTCTGCCTGCCTGTCTGCCTGTCTGTCTGTCTGTCTGTCTGTGTGTCTGTCTGTCTGTCTGTCTGTCTGTCTGTCTGTCTGTCTGTCTGTCTGCCTGCCTGCCTGTTTGTCTGACTGCCTGTCTGCCTGCCTGCCTGCCTGCCTGCCTGCCTGCCTGTTTGTCTGACTGCCTGTCTGCCTGCCTGCCTGCCTGCCTGCCTGCCTGCCTGCTGCCTGTCTGCCTGCCTGCCTGCCTGCCTGCCTGCCTGCCTGCCTGCCTGTCTGCCTGCCTGCCTGCCTGCCTACCTGCCTGCCTGCCTGCCTGCCTGCTCCTGTCTGTCTGCTGCCTGGCCTGCCTGCCTGCCTGCCTGCCTGCCTGCCTGCCTGTCTGCCTGCCTGCCTGCCTGCCTACCTGCCTGCCTGCCTGCCTGCCTGCCTGCCTGTCTGTCTGACTGCCTGTCTGTCTGTATACCTCCAGCTTGTTAATCATATAATTAAATACACATAGTTGTTTGGCCCTTTAAGGTTCGTGGTGATTCTTCTAAATTACTAATTACTTTAGAACAGTGCCTTCGGATCCTGAAATGAGACCCATCTATCACCCAAACTGACTGAGACTCTACATACTTTATAGTTTAGGACCTTTAATTATTAAAAATACATTAATTTGGATCTGAGTTTCACTTCTAAAATATGTTGCTTGTGATAACAATCGTAGTAAACACACAGTAAAACTGTTACACATGAACAAAACAATGTTTAATCTGTATATACATTTATATATTCTTGACTCTCACTTGCACGTGTTCATGATAGAGGAGTGGAGATCTTCATCTTTTATCTTATTCTAATGTCAAATCTTCCTGTTAATACCAAACAGAAAACAGGATGAAGAGATGAGATGGAAGAAGAGACATAAAAATGTGATGAAGTAAATCTGAATCAGGGAGAAAAGTTTAGAACGAGGAACTCGGTGGGTGAAGCGACATCAGTTTGAAGGTTGGTCGAACAGTAAGAGTAAAAAGACTAGAAAGGGATGGAGACGGGGGAATGTAGTCAGCGCTCTCATGTTGTGTTAAGCTCAAAAGGTGAAAAGTCTTCTTGACCTATTAGAGAACCGAGAGCACCCCCCCCCCCCCCCCCCCCCCCCCCCCCCCCACTTCCTCTTTATTCTTGAAGATGACAGACTGAGTCGCAGTCAGCTCTCAGATCAGAGCCTCTCATGAAGCTGTGATACGATGGTGACGATGATCAGGAGAAAGTCGAGATGACGGCAGACTTTAAAGAGCAGGTCAGGCTGCTTTTGAAATTCAAAGCTGAGCGTACGAGCTGCCGCCTGTCTGACAGTCTGATTGTCTTCCAGATAATCACTTCCAGATTGCAGCTTAATGGCGTCACCTGCTGCAGCCCCGCCACCTTAAAACTTGATGTGTGTCTAATTTACATGCTGATCTCTTATTTTATTTTTCCCAATTTAATGTCTTTGATGCAGAATTTGTCCTCATTTGTGTCTGGAGACATTTAGAATTGTTCCCACATTGTTCTGAGTTTTATAAGAACATAATAAACAGAGCGATTAAATCTAAACTCAGTTGAATGAGTGAGAATAAAACTAAGATGATTAAAAGTTTATTGGTCTGTGACTGTCTCCAAACTGCCTCCAGTCAGGACATGCAGACAAGACGTAATATAACCCTAAAACCATCAAGCTGAACTTCACGTCCAGGTACATCCTGTCCTGATCAGTCACATGTTTACTGAGTTCCATGAAGGAGAACCAGGAGGTTCTACTACTGACAGAAAAATACTGAAATCGACTGGAATGAAACTACATGCATGATGACGAGCCCCGAAACTTCTGGGTGGAGACAGATGAGACCAAACTGGAGCTTCTGGTCAGAGATTGTTGTGTTTGGTTGTTTCAGGCTGCAAATTCAGAAACACACCTTCTTCATGTCATGTTGATTCTCTTAAGATAAACACAACAAGATCATTCTACACAGATTGATTTATAAGTTGCTTTAGTGAAACTTATGACCACATGATAAATGTCCAGTTCAGCTGCTGCTGCTCCACGTCGACTGTCACCCAGCAGAGAACCTCCCACGTGTTTCAGCGACGCTTCTTCCATATTGTTCTTATAAAAATATCAGCCTGTCAGCTGCACATGCAAACATTCCTTTATTGTGCACATTGGTCCAATTATTTTACGCTCGCTGTCAAGCAGCTTCCCATCATTGTGTTCATTCATTATATATCTGATTGTAAAGATTCCCATCCGTGTCCTCGATGCAGAAATATGACTCAAATGAAAAAACAAAAAAACAAAAACAAAACTCAAATTTCCCTTAAAACAAGATTCATTTTCTACTCAAAGTGCTTCTTTCATGATTTACAGAAACTAAACTGTCTGACTAACGACTTCGTGGAGCTTTAGTGTGTGTAGTTGCTGTGTTATTCTTACTTTCCTGCCTTCAATGAAGTCTAAGATATTAGTAACATAATGTATATAATATATAAGTAAATGTTACTTAGTGAAGCAGCATGCCGGGTATACCTTGTTCTGGCTCCAGTGTAACAGTAAGACAGACACATTTCAGCCCAGTTCATGAATTCATCGATGATGAAACTGATAAAATAATAAAATAAATATTCTTCAGCATCAGCAGAGAGACAATAACTCTGTCTTTTTCCCGTCAAATGGAAAAATTCTGCTTATTGTTTCCTAACAAGGCCAGGTCGAGAAGAGACATCTGGCTATGCCTGATGTTCTCTCCCGTCAGTTGCCGTGGCAACCATGATAAGCCCTGCTTCCTCTTGACCACAGTGCCACTTAGGAGCACCTCCATCATTATCACAAAGGTGTTTCCTTTGAGGAGAGTATTGCAGGGGTTTGGTGGCAGGCTGTCTCCCTCCACTGCTTTTCTTTCTTGCAGCTTTTGTGAGGGGCCAAACAGAGTCCCCTCAGGAATGAATGGAAGCCCATCAGCTGACAAAGGAGCTCTAAATATCACCTAGTGTAACATTTCACTGATCATTTTAGAGGTGTAACCTTTTCTATCCTTGTACATTTTTCTTTTTCTAGCTGTTTCTAAGTGGGCCACATTTATTACCGTGGTGGCGAGGAGCTGTTATCAGTCGAAGGACATTTGTTATGAACAGGATTCTTCTCAGCATTTGACTTTAATTTGAAGTTCAAATGTCCTTTAATACTTCAGTATTTTCTGATGCTGGTGTGGTTAAAAGGATTGTTCATGTTTCAGAAACATACCGAGTCTAGTCTCATGCACACGGAGCTCCATGTTTGTTCATTTAGCTTCACAGTTTAACTCTATTACTGACTTCATAAGTTCAATAGGTAACAGCCCAGTGATTACTGAGTTAAAGGATTCATTACTATGTTTAAACTACCTTCTTCTAAAGGAAAAAAAACATTTCTGTCTGAAAAATATATGATTTTTTTTTTTTTTTTTTTGCAAAATATGTCAGTTGTCGTCATGATGAAACGACTCCATCTTAAAAAACCCAGTATGGAGGGTTTTAAAACCCGAATGTTCTGGTGTCCTACAGTTCTTTGAAACGAAGTTTAATTACTCCTGAAAAGTGAACTGAGTTTTATAATTATCACATTCAGGCTTTGAGAATCTGATATTGTTGTTTTTTAATGCTAAAATAGTTTGAACTGATTTGTTGGTCCCAGAGCTACAAGTCAAAGAAAATGATTGACTTTTTACCATGTAAAATGTTTTCTAACTATCAGAAAGACAAACCTTATTTGTATTCTTGCACATAATCCTTCTTCCTTTGTTTTAACACCATTAACTGAACAATCCACACTTCTCTCTGCTGATGTTAACAAAGCAGTTTCCCCTCCAGGTCCGACACAAACTGAACTCCCAGAAACAGATAAAAATAGAAAAAAAGATTTAAATTCTTCTGGAGGCACACTGAAAAAAATATAATAATAATAGTGATTTGCATATAACATCCATTGTCAGAAAATAAATTCCAATTAGTAAACAGATCATGTTCCATGTCAGAGTGACTCAGAGTGAGACACAGCAAACCGTGAGAGTTAACAATGTTACATCTTTAACTGTTTCCATATATAAATATATGATCTGATTTTATTGTATGATGAAATTATAGATACCAAGAATCTGTAAAATAACAGTTCAAGTTCATGAACCTGATTATTCAGAAATATAAAGACAAAATGTTGGAATCTTTTAATTGAACGTTTTCTGACGTGATACTGATTAGAAACAGTAATAATAAAAATCAGACTCTTTATTCTATTTTTAGTGAGAATCTTTCTGCACAGAACCAGAACAAAAAGTGTTGACCGGGTTAAAAACCTGAATCTTTAACCTGAAACACTGCAGACCTCAAACAGAAAGTGACAAAACGTCTGTGACTCTGAAACTAATTGGTCCTCACAAAACACACCAGAACTCAATCCCTCACTGCTGACCCCACCAGCACTTTTTGTTTCCTATTAGTTTTAATTGACTCGTCTCTCTTCATTTGTCGACCTCCCCTCCACCCCTCCTCTTCCTCCCTGACAGCAGCTGTCTGTAGATCTCTGCAGTGACGTTGGCAGCCGTGTCGGGGTGAAAGAGCCGCAGCGGCAGCAGGAAGTAATGTCAGAAAGTTAGTAGTTTAGCGAGGTGGATGGAAGGTGACTCGTGAGGCTGAGCAGCTCGACTCGTCCAGCAGTTGTCATGACGTCTGACCTCCTGCTGCTCTCAACATGACAGAACGGATGGCTGAGTGTCAGCTTAACTGCTCTGCCTGTCATGTCTGTCACACCCAGTGATACAGGAAGTCATGTTTTCTGAGACGACTCTCAGCATTATTTATATTTTATCTCTACTATAACAAAGAAAGTGAAGGACATCCCATTCAAACTTCTTCCACATGGAGCTGCAGACTCGGTGTCACTGAGACGAGACGTCCTGGAAGGTTCTCTGGTCCTCATAAATGTTGTAGATGGAGGCGGACAGAAAAACAGACACATGCAGGTCGGATGTTCTCAACATTATGATGAAAATTTCAAAATATTTAAAATTTCTATATGGGAAGCATTAATCATCACCTTTAATTCCATAACTGTAATTTTGATTTGAATATTTGGAAGCACCTGAATTTTCTTGTGCAAGTTGAATAATTTACATTTTTGGTAATTAGGAGTGAGTTTGATTTTTATCATGTAGTTTTCATGATGATGTTGGTGGAGCTGTTAGAGAGCTGCATGAAGAGCACAGCTGAGGTCCAGTTTAAATATCAAGCGTACCAAAATGAGTTTCATTTGTTAATGACGAAACATAGAAATTTAAAAGGGAACCAAAAGAGTTCATTTATTGTGAAATTCATGTTGTCACCCCTGAAGAAAAATATAAAAAAAATTTTCATCACCTCGATTCAGCTAAACAATAAAATTCTTAACTGAAAAGCTGATTTGAAACAACTGCATCAGAGTTTGTTTTGCTTTTGTTTTTGTTAAACACAAAGGAAAATGACTTTTAGTTGGTCAACAACATGTAGAACATGTCTGAGGGTACTTCAGGTCACAAATAAAAATATATATTTAAAGCAACATTTTTTCTATCCTGTCCCTTGACTGGACTGTTTTTACACTCTGGGATTTATCTGCGTTGAGGTGAAAGTCTGTAATTTTTAGAATATTTTGCACTCTTCATGCCACAAACATGCTTTTTACAGTGATTCCATGTTGTCCAGCACACGAGAATCTCAAGACTTGTTCTTTCTAAAAGTATCTGGATGTTTCTTCTTTTTCTGAAGACTTGAGATGCAGGAACACAACTCTCAGGGTTGTTAGGGTGGGTTACATGGGGGTCACATGGGGTCACATGGGGGTCACGTGGGGGTCACGTGGGGGTCACTGATCCTTGTGACTTCAAAAACTTGATTCATGTCTTTACCAACAACATATAAACCTGAAACTTCCAACATTTGCTCTTTAATATTAATCTCAGACAAAATGTCTTTATTTTAAGCTATACATTATATTAATATATGAATCAGGCCTGGAGACATTGTCCATAACTTCTCTGGACAAAATGCACCTACTTGAAATCAGCATGTTGTCAACAAATGACATCAACACATCTGTCAAACCTCAGAGTCGCTTCACTCATAAAGAAACTCTGAACGATCATGAAAAAACAAATCTATTATTAAAATGTAAATGTTAAAGTGTTTTTGACACATTTACTTATTTGCCAGTACATTGAGTTTGTCAGGAAGAAAAACAAAAAAAATACTTTTTATTTTTTTAAATGTCAGAAAGTCTGTTTTGTTTCATTTTTCAGTTTTTCCTTGTTTTGAGAAAGTGTTGCAGAAAGTTCTCGTTTGCTAATTAAGGAGAAAGTTTTAGTTCAGTATTGAATAATGAGTATAGAATCAGTATTTATGATTTGGGACACAACATGTTTGTGTAATGTAAATGTTGGACGGATAAGTTTTTGGTTGTCTCTGATTTAAACGTCTCCTTTGGAAGGATGTTAGTTTATTTGAAAATTCAATGTGACTGATAAAACATCAAGAGGATAAATCTGTCACCGTTGTCATTACCAACACGTCAGCTCGACTTTGAACACAACACACCACAACCTGCCAAGGAGAAATGCTAATTAGACTAATTACAAAACATGGATGTGAGCTTCTGTGTGATGTGAACCACAAATGGATGTGGATAGAGGTGCCACTTTGGCATCCATAATTGCATGTTACCATTTTACTGCAGATGAGTGAATTAGATGGAGAATTGTTCAAAGCTACCTGGCTGCTTTACAGCACTGAGGTCTCTTCCATAAATCCCATTAGCATCTGTGTAAAAGTAGACTGAGAGGACCTGTTAAAATCAGACACTGCTTTCTCGTGCTGACCCTGAATGCAGCGGCTGAACGTCGAGGGCTTCAGATGAGGACAGTAATTACATGACAACCTTTAAATAACTGCAGCCTATAGCTGCCATTTGATAATGTGCCTGTGCTGATTTGTCTGGAAGAATATG